>JAHRHZ010000018.1:1795823-1810377 GCA_024137785.1 Ginglymostoma cirratum
CCCCCCCCTACTACTGCGAGCCAGGACTCTGTCTAACTTCATCCTACAACATCCTGAGGGTTACTATAACCACCAAAGCAGTAACTCTGATAAAAGTTACATTGAAACACACTCTGCTTTGTAGCACCTTCGGCAGGTTTTGTGAATTGAGAATTCAACCCAGCAAACCAAGTGTATTCTGCAAAACTTTAATGCAGCCGACCCCTTTATCTTTTTCCAAGGAGGGCAGAGGGGCAAAATGAGGTGGCCTGGGAGGGAGATGAGATCAGGGGTGCCCCCAAACTAGGAGGTTATGGTCTCAGGATACAGGGTAGGCCATTCTGGACCGAGATGAAGGGGAATTTCTTCACCCAGAGAGTGATGGAGCTGTGGAATTCTCTAGCATAGAAGTCTGTGGAGATCAAATCCCTGGATATATTTAAGGAAGAAATAAGGTTTCCTGAGCCTAAACTCCTAGGGGCATTTAAACAGTCCTTGGATAAGCATATGGATGATGATGGGATAGTGTAGGGGGATGGGCTTAGATTAGTTCACAGGTCAGCGCAACATCGAGGGCCGAAGGGCCTATTCTGTGCTGTATTGTTCTATTCTATTCTATAACTTTTATAAAGGTGTCAAAGGATGTGGCGATAGAGCAGGGGTATGAAGCAGAGATAGAGGATCAGCCATGATCATGTTGACTGGGCTCGAAGGGTGGAAAGTTCTCCAATTTTCCATGTTTCTGACCCTTGTTGATTGACTTATTGTGTAGCAAGATTCAGTGAAATGTGTTGTTTGCTGGCATACACACAGATTGTACCATACAAAATACATCAGGATGGCAGAACACAGTGCAGAAGGCAGTGTTACAGCCGCATGTAGGTAACTGTGGATACAATTTTAACCTTCATCTCGAACAAAAATGGGTTGTGAAGTTGCCCATCAAATATATGTAACTCTGGACACTTCCCAACTGGATGACTAACGCAGAGCACCAGGATAATGCTCTGGAGAACAAAGGGAACACTGGGGAAATTTCTGATGAAGGGACTAGGCCCGAAACGTCAAGATTTCCTGCTCCTATGATGCTGCTTGGCCTGCTGTGTTCATCCAGCTCTACACCTTGTTATCACTGGAGAAATTCAGCAGGTCTGGCAGCATCTGTGGTAGGAGAAGCAGAATTAGCCTAATTATGAGTTCAGGTCTCAGCTTAGAAAATACAATTAATAAATATAGAATTGTAATGACCCCATCCCAAGAAAGGAATAAAACAAACTGCTCAGTTGTGGGCTGTACACCATTAGCATGATGCATCAACATGGGAGGGGTGCTAGTATAGGTTCATCAGAGGGACATATGAAAACAGTATCGATACAGAGACAACCTTTCAGATTAATGATCCTTTATCAGATGGTTCAACTATGACGATACTGTAGCGAACTGCGATCAACTATCAAGACTGCCTTCAGAATTTTGGCATGGTGACCTTGGAGGGTGATCCACTTCAGGTGTTTAAAATGAAGGAGGAATTTCATTAAGTGGGCAGGGAGAAATTGTCTCGGATGGGGATGAGAGGGCTTGGGTGCATAAAATTAGAACTGGGACCTATTAGTGGTAAACATCGAACAGTACAGCATAGGAATAGGCCCTTCGACCCATCATGTCTGTGCCAACTATGGTCCCATTCTAACCTAATCTAATCTGCCTGCACATAGTGATGGGTGGAGAATCACGTCATACACTGAACTGTTTGCAGCCCCCTCACCCCCACCGTTACCCTAAGTTTCTTCAGGTATGGCTCAAAGATTGATGTGGGTGGAATGGTCTTCAGTTCATGAGGTACTGACACAAATCCTGGGATAGAAGGAAGCTGTTCTATTGGGATTGGTTTCACATGAGCCACGTACAGCCCGGTGTCCTGGTACATTGAATGACTAGGGCTGGTGAGAGGGTATTAAACTAATGAGAGGAGAGGGGAGTTTGGGAGAGTGGGATGTGTGGTAATGTAGGCTTACAAAGCAAAAGAATTGCAGGGTAGCAATATGGATAACAACACCCAGAATGGGACAGAGTGTTCAAACAGAAATGCAGCAGTAAACAAAGTCTAAGAGGGAATAAATCATAAAGCAAAACTAATGGCCACTTGAATGCACATTATATGTGGTACAAACTAAATTCTTAACTGCATAAATAGGAGAGATGATCTTATAGCTATTACGGAGACATGATTACAAGGAGAATGAACTATTCAGATGTGTGTGACTTTCCGACAGGAAAGTAAGGGTGATAGGCTAACTTTGTTAGTGAGGAATGGAACAAGTACGATAGCAAAAAAATGATCTTGGGTCAGAAGAAATAGATTCCATGTAGATTGAGGTAAAATAAATAACAAGGAGAAGTAGATAGGCTCCATAATAGTAGCTATACTGTAGGACAGAGAATAAATTGAGAAATAATGAGGGCCTGTAAAAAAGTAGTGCCTTAATCATGGCTGTCTTTAACCTTATTGAAATATATAAAATTCTTGGGGGGGTGACCTGTCAGTTTAGATGCAGAGGAGTTGTCTCCCCTTGTGGGAGAGTCTAGGACCAGAGGATGTAATCTCAGAGTAAACATGTAGGAGCAACAGGGTGGTGGCGATGGGAGATTTTAATTTTCCCAACATTGACTGGGATTCACTTAGTGCTAGGGCTTCAAATGGAGCAGAATTTGTAAGTAGCATCCAGGAGGGTTTTCTAGAGCAGTATGTAGATAGTCCAACTCGGGAAGGGGCCATACTGGACCTGGTGTTGGGGAATGAGTCCGGCCAGGTGGTTGAAGTTTCAGTAGGGGATTACTTTGGGAATAGTGATCACAATTCCGTAAGTTTTAGAATACTCATGGACAAAGACGAGAGTGGTCCGAAAGGAAGAGTGCTAAATTGGGGGAAGGCCAACTATAGCAAAACTCAGCAGAAGCTGGGGAATGTGGATTGGGAGCAGCTGTTTGAGGGTAAATCCACACTTGATATGTGGGAGGCTTTTAAAGAGAGGTTGATTAGAGTGCAGGACAGACATGTCCCTGTGAAAATGAGGGATAGAAAGGGCAAGATTAGGGAACCATGGATGACAGGTGAAATTGTGAGACTAGCAAAGAGGAAAAAGGAAGCATACATAAGGTCTAGGCGACTGAAAACAGAAAAAGCTTTGGAAGAATATCGGGAAAGTAGGACCAATCTGGAATGAGGAATTAAGAGGGCTAAAAGGGGTCATGAAATATCTTTAGCAAACAGGGTTAAGGAAAATCCCAAAGTCTTTTATTCGTACATAAGGAGCACGAGGGTAACTAGAGAAAGGGTTGGCCCACTGAAGGACAAAAGAGAGAAGTTTTGCGAGGAGTCAGAGAAAATGAGTGAAATTCTTAATGAGTACTTGGCGTTGGTATTCACTGAGGAGAGGGACATGACGGATGTTGAGGTTAGGGATAGATGTTTGATTACTCTAGTTCAAGTTGGCATAAAGAGGGGGGTGTGTTGGGTATTCTAAAAAGCATTAGAGTGGACAAGTCCCCAGGTCCGGATGGGATCTATCCCAGGTTACTGAGGGAAGCGAGAGAGGAAATACTGAGGGATAGGATCTATTTACATTTGGAAGAAAACAGGCTTATTAGTGATAGGCAGCATGGTTTTGTGCAGGGAAGGTCATGTCTTACCAACTTGATAGAATTCTTTGAGGAAGTCACAAAGTTGATAGATGAGGGAAGGGCTGTAGATGTCATATACGTGGACTTCAGTAAGGCATTTGATAAGGTTCCCCATGGTAGGCTGATGGAGAAAGTGAAGTCGCATGGGATCCAGGGTGTACTGGCTAGATGGATAAAGAGCTGGCTGGGAAACAGGAGACAGAGAGTTGTAGTGGAAGGGAGTTTCTCAAAATGGAGAACTGTGACCAGTGGTGTTCCATAGGGATCTGTGTTGGGACCACTGTTGTTTGTGGTATACATAAATGATCTAGAGGAAGGTATAGATGGTCTGATTAACAAGTTTGCAGATGACACTAAGATTGGTGGAGTAGCAGATAGTGAAGGGAACTGTCGGAGAATGCAGCAGAATATGGATAGGTTGGAGAGTTGGGCGGAGAAATGGCAGATGGAGTTCAATCCAGGCAAATGTGAGGTGATGCATTTTGGAAGGTCCAATTCAAGGGCGAACTATATGGTAAATGGAAAAGCCCTAAGTTAAATTGATGCACAGAGAGATCTGGGTGTTCAGGTTCATTGTACCCTAAAGGTGGCAACGCAGGTCGATAGAGTGGTCAAGAAGGCATATGGCATACTTTCATTCATCAGACGGGGTATTGAGTACACGAGTTGGCAGGTCATATTACAGTTGTATAGGACTTTGGTTCGACCACATTTGGAATACTGCGTACATTTCTGGTCTCCACATTACCAAAAGGATGTGGGTGATTTGGAGAGGGTGCAGAGGAGGTTCACCAGGATGTTGCGTGGTATGGAGGGTGCTAGCTATGAAGAGAGGTTGAGTAGCTTAGGATTATTTACATTAGAAAGACAGAGGTTGAGGGGGGACCTGATTGAGGTGTAGAAAATCATGAGAGGTATAGACAGGGTGGATAGCAAGAAGCTTTTTCCCAGAGTTGGGAACTCAATTACTAGGGGTCACGATTTCAAGGTGAGAGGGGCAAAATTTAAGGAAGATACGCATGGAAAGTTCTTTACGCAGAGGGTGGTAGGTGCCTGGAATGCGTTGCCAGTGGAGGTGGTAGAGGCGGGCACGATGGCGTCATTTAAGATGTATCTAGACAGATGCATGAATGGGTAGGGAGCAGAGGGATACAGATCCTTGGAAAATAGGTGACAGGTTTAGATCGAAGATCTGGTTCAGCGCAGGCTTGGAGGGCCGAGGGGCCTGTTCCTGTGCTGTAATTTTCTTTGTTCTAAAGGATTAAGGGAGTAAAGAGTAGAGGGTTGTGAATTTGTGGAATTCTTTGCTGCAGAGGGCTGTCTAGCTGGTGTTATTAAGTTATATTCATGGCTCAGAGATTTTTAATCAGCGAGGGAATCAAAAGGAATTGGGAAAAGTCAGTAATTTGGACTTGAGGATTATCAGATCAACCTACTGCTCCTGTGTCTTACGGACCGATTGGCTGTGCGTGCTAGAGGTCAACTGGAGATTTTGGGACTGAGTAATAGCCTCAACTATCACAAAATTCTATCTGGGAATGCAGAACTAAGTTAGTTAATTAGAGTTGAGGTTCAGATCAGAAATTGTCCAACTGATTGGTAGAACAGGCTAAATGGCTTCCATATACTCCTAGCCATATATGAATATCTAATGCACAATATCTATCTGAAATTGAGCACGATTCAATCCCATTCAAGACGATAAATTCATTCCCCAAGCTATAACTTGGTGTGTTTTATTTAACCCTTCATGGGATGTGGGTATCATTGAAAAGGCCAACCTTTGTTGCCTATCCTTCATTACGTCTTGAACAGAGTGGCTTGCTAAACCATTTCGGAGAGCCGCTAAGGGTCAACCTCATTGCTATGGGTCTGGCGTCACTTGTAGACCAGATAAGTAAGGATGGCAGATTACCTCCTCTAAAGGACATTCGTGGACCAGATGTGTTTTTATGACAATTGATTCCACCGGCTGCTATGGTGGTTTTGAACCCAGGCAGAAGCCTAGACCTCTATATTTTTAGTCCAGTGATATTACCACTGCAGTACTGTATTCCCAGATGTGTTTGAAACATTGTGCCCTACATTCCTCCAATATTTCAGTACTCCTTCTATTCTGGCCTCTTCAACTCTCCTAGTTTCATCATTGCATTGTTGCTGGTTGTGCCTTCAGCTCCCAAGTCCATAAGCTTCCTCCCTAACTAGCTCACTTTCCTTCTTTTAAGATGCTGCTTAAAACTTGTGTCCTTAAATTAATTTTTTAGTCACCTGTTTAACTTACCTCCTTGGGTGGCAGGACTGGTGTATGAAGAGAGACTGGTTCGGTTAGGAATATATTCACTAGAGTTTAGAAGAATGACAGGGATGTCATAGAAGCTAATACACTTCTGACAGGAATAGGCAGAGTAATCGCAGGAAGAGTGTTCCCAGAACCAGGGGTCACAGTTTAAAGATACGGAATAGGCCAATTAGGACTGAGATGAGGAGACATTTCTTCACCCAGACAGTAGAGAGCCTGGGAAATTCTCTGCCAGTGAAAGCAGTCAAGACCAAAACATTGAATGTTTTCAAGAAGGAGTTAGATATAGTTCTAAAGGGATTGAAAGGCATGGAGAGAAAGCAGGAACAGGGAACTGAGTTGGATGATCAAACATGATCGTATCAAATGGCTCGAAGGACAAAATGGTCGATTCCTCTTATTTTCTACATTTCTATAAACAGGGTAATTTCAGACTTAAGCCTGAGATTGATTGTCTCAATTCCTTACTCTAGTGAGCTCCACATCTGGACAATTATTAAGGTGCCATTCTCTTCATCAGATTTCAAATGGCGCTTTTATTTAAAGTAATGTATCTTTTCGGTTTCAGTATTGCGAGAAGCTGCTGGGGAGTCCACAGTTCTCAATACCCTCGACATGAAGTATACCGGTCATACCAGTCACCGTAGCATTTGCACAGTGAGCAGTACCTGTTCCAACGACGGCGATAATATGAAGGCATGCTGTCGGAAGGCAGGCAGCTTACAGCGTGACTCCAACTTTCCGCAACACTGCCCAGACACTGAGTCTCCAGAATCCAGCATCGATGCCAGAATCACATCCTCTGCCATGGGCAAATTGACTGTTGCAGTGCCCGCTGAACAAAAAACTCAGCCAAAACCAGTGGGCCGCTCTTATGGCAGTTCTGAGTCTAACCCCAACTTGTCACCGGACAGTAGTCACTTGTCACCGGACAGTGGTTACTTGTCACCGGACAGTAGTTACCTCTCACTGTTGAATCAGTCCTCTTTCTCTGTCGAGGAAGAAGGAAATCTTGTGCAGGATAGCGATCACCGAGTTGGGGGCTCTTCTGAAGGCCGAGCACGTGAGGGAGAGCAGCCTTCAGGGAAGGAGGTGGAAGTTCTCGCAGCCATTTCGCCAAAGCACAGTCAGACGGGCGTTCCCGGACTTGAGGCCAAGCCACACGAAAAGACCCTCACGCTGACCAAATGGCAACAGCTGCCAGCCCTTCAGGTCGGGTGGGCAGTCTGCCACAGTATGGGCCGCGTAAAGGGCAAGCTGAGGATGGACAAGTCCCTGCTCAAGGAGACGTTACGGGGCCAAGTCTTCACGGTGGAAAACCTTATTGGGAGGAAGATGGGGCTAGAATACGTGGACATCTGGAAAGAACTTGCGGATCGAGGATTCCCTGACCTTCTGAAAAAAATCCTGAGGTTCCTGCCTCTCCCTAGCCTCCTGAAGTAAGTTCCTTCTTCTCGCTTATGCCCACCTAACCACCTTGTTTATGGTGTAATGCATCTCAGTTGGGTCATGTGTGGAGCACTCCAAATGATCTAATCTCTCGTATTATGTTAAAGTATATATAGGCCCTGGAGATATTATGTGTAAGGATTTACAAGAATTATGCCATAATTGAGAGCTTCTACCCATGAACAAAGGCTCAATAGCCTGGGGGCTTACATTTTAAAAGGAGAATGTAGAGAGGTAATAAGATGTAAGAGCAGAATTTGGCCATTCAGCCTGCTCCACCATTCGATAATAGCTGATATGTTTCTCAATCCCATTCTCCTTCTCATAACCCTTCATGCCCTTACTAATCAAGAACCTACCTATAACAAAACAGAAATTGGAGAAACTCGGCAGGTCTGGCAAAATTTGTGGAGAGAAAGCAGAGTTAAGATTTTGTGTCCAGCTTCTTCAGAATCTATCCATTTCTGACTTAAATATTCTCAATGACTCAGCCTCCACAGCTCTCGGTATTATTGGAGTTCCATGGATACACCACACTCCGGCTGAAGGAATTCCACCTTATCCCTTCACTCTGAGATAGTGCCCTCAGGTCCTAGTCTCTCTTCCGATTGGAAATATTTTCACCATGTCCACTCTATCAAGGTTTCTCTTTATGCTGTAAGTTTCAGTCAGATCCCTCATCATCCTTCTAAACTGTATTGAGTGCAGACCCAGAATCCTCAAATGCTTCTCTACAACAGAAGTTTAAGATTGTGAAAAGATATAGTAGACATGAGGTGATGCATCCACTTGCATTTGAGACCAAAACTAGGGACCAGAAATGTTAGACAATCCAATAGCGAGTTGAGGAGAAACCTCTTTAGCTGGAAGGGTTTGCAATGTGTCTGATCTGGGCATAGTGGTTCTAAACATTCACTAAAACCATGAAACTATGTAGCTGTGAATTATGGTGGTAACTTTGGTGGTGATGTATTTGCAACTGGTCAGCTGTTTCTTGCGGGATTATCTATGGCACATATTAACGATTTGAGCCTAAATGTTGGGAGGGGGACATGAACAATAATTGTTCATTTGGTTGAAAGGAAGGAAGCTGGAATTCTGTAGGAAGATATCAATGGCCAGATCAAGTGGGCAGAAAGGTGGCAAATGGAATTCAACCTGGAGAAGTGAAAGATGATGCATTTGAGGAAGTCAATCAAGGCAAAGTAGTGTATAATAAATGAGGAAGTAATGGACGGTGCTGAGGAAGCAAGGGACTGTGGAGTGAATGTTCACAGATTCGTGAAGGTACATGTCAGCAAGGTGATTAGAAAGGCAAATGAAACCCTTTTGCTTTTAGACACAATCAAGAATATAAGAGCAGGGAGGTTATGCTGGAACTGTGTAAATTATCAATTGGGCCACAACTTGAATATTGTACATGGTTATTCGGAGTAAAAAGGATGGAAATGCACTATAGAGGGCACAGAAGACAAGAATGTTGTCAGAACTGGAAAAGTGCAGCTCATGAGGAAAGATTAATCCTATTGGATTTGTTGTCTTCTTGGAGCGCAGGAAGCTGTGGGAAAATTGGATTGAGATGTACAAATTGTGAGGGGGCATGAATAGATTGGAAGGAAGGGACTTAGCAGGGAGGTCAGTCACTGGGAGCAGCATTAACATCAAGTGTTTGGTAGAAGTTTAGAAGGGAGACGAGGAAAGAGTTTTCCCCAGAGGGTGGTTGGGGTCTGGACCTCACTGCTTGAATAGAGGCAGGACCCCCTGACTCATTGTAAAGGTGTCAGGAGATCTGCGCCCGAAGTTCTGTCTCCTTCCTGCAGGGGCTGCAGGCCACATGCTGGAAAGTGGAATTGGACTGGGTGGCCCATTCTTTGACTGGCACAGTGATGAACCAAGTGGCCTCTTCAGTGCTGTAATTCCTGTATTATTCTGTGTCTTGGTGCAGACATGCCCCCTGAACTAAGATATGTGGCATTGTGGAGTGAACTTCAGCCTGGAACAAAACTGTGCCAAGGAACTTGAGCAAACAATCTGGCTTCATACCCCAGCTCAGTGATGGCAGGCCCCATTCCTGCAGTTTTGGGAGGGGGTGCTGCTATTTCTTTGATTCTATCTGTGCTGACAAATTGCTGATATTCCCCTTGCCCCCATTTCCCGCACCACAGTCAGTTGCTTTGGAATGGCGTGAGAGGGGTGTCCAATCTTAACATATCCAAAAACTCCCCACCATCTCCCCACATCCCCCAAAACAATACCGCGCCATCGACCAGTTCAGTGACAGCTTGGGTCATCTGATGTGGTGATACCAGTGTCTCCACTTGGTAGCTGGAACCACTCTTAGGTTTGAAGTTAGGTCTTTCATATACCTCGTGTCGTAGAGGAGCTGAGGAAGAGACAGGCCTCCTCGAGATGCTGCTGGACTTGTTTGCTTGGAGCCACATTTCTATTCATCACCAAGGCAGAGAGTGTTGGAAATACTAAGCAGGTCTGGCCACATCTGCGGAGAGGGAAACAGATTTCATGTTTCAAGTCCGTTATGACTTCTTGAGAACTCAGTTTCTGTTTGTCAAGATGTGGTAACTAAAACCATGCTTTGTCCTTTCTCAACAGCTGTATCAAGGTGAGCAAGACCTGGAGGAGAATTATTTTAGACGATAAAAGAGCAAGCCAGCTCTTGAGGACTGCTTTGCATTTACAAAGAGTAGGTGATTGTTCCTTTCCTCGCTGTTTACGTTGAGAGTTCTGGTAAATACTTGAATAGTGTAAAGGATTAGGGTGGCCTCTCCACAATTTGTGGCATTGATGAGTGTTGATACACAAGAACTGGGAGCTGGAGTAGACCATTCAGCCCCTTTACTTGTTCTGCCATTCAATAAAGATCATATCTGACCTTCCTTCAGTACTGTTTTATCACCCTATCCGGCACAGTTCCTCAGTGGTTAGCACTGCTGCCTCACAGCGCCAGGGACCCGGGTTCGATTCCACCCTCGGGCAACTGTCTGTGTGGAGTTTGCACATTCTCCCCGTGCTTGCGTGGGTTTCATCTGGGTGCTCCGGTTTCCTCCTACAGTCCAAAGATGTGCAGGTTAGGTGGATTGGCCATGCTAAATTGCCCGTAGAGTTAAGGGATGTGTAGATTAGGTGGGTTATAGGGGAATGTGTCTGGGTGGGATCCTCTGAGGGTTGATGTGGACTTGTTGGGCCGAAGGGCCAGTTTCCACACTGTAGGAATTCTATGATTCTATATCCCCGCATCTCTTGATTCCTCAAGGGAAGCAGCCTATCAATATCTACCACATCAGGCCCTCGAAAATATTAAGATGTGACATATAGTGAGGTTTCTTATGAACTGATTCAAGCACGTGGCATATTTTTGCATGGAGCACTCTTCAGTGCAAGCATTTGAAACCATGACCGTCACTAGCTTTTCACTGCACTACTCGGGGAGGGTTGGCTTAAATAGATGTGGGTAGGACATGGGAAAAGCTGCAAAGAAGTAACAACAGGTTAACTGAGTAGGCAACATGATGGTATATTGTAGGTAGTGACTTCAGTCGTGTGAGTAGCAGCAGTATCTTTCAAAAGGGTCAGGATCCTGTAAATGATGATGTTCAATGAGGCTTGAATGTGTTCATAGAAGGAGCATAGACAGTTAGCAGGCAGGCATGGCAAGCAAGTAGGAAGGCATATAGTAATTTGCCCTTTATTGCAAGGAGACTGGTATATAAGAATTACGAAGTCTTGTGACGATTGCACGGTGTTTTGGTGGGATCACATCTAGAATAACGTTTTCTTCATATTTAAGGAGTGATTGGATTACAGCCACGGTTGGCTAAATTATTCCCTGAATATAGGGGGTTCTGTTGCAATGAAATGCTGAGCAAATTGCACCTAATTTCTCTGGAGTTTCCAAGTATGAGAGTTGATCTCATTGAAACATTTGAGATTCTGAAGGGGTTTGATGCTTGGAATTTGTCAGATGTATGGTGCTATCCCTAGTAAAGAGGTGTTGTGGGGGAGGTGTTGGTTTTCGTGCTGGAACTCTTGTTGCTTGGTCCTTGCAATAGGGTTTTTTAAAATGGTGACTTCAATTCATTAGGACTCAAGAAATGGCGCTCATCAGAGAGATGTTGTGAAGTGGAGGTTTGTTGGTGGCAGTAGAATTTTGGGCATCTTGCTCTGGTGGACATTATTACTCTGTGAACCTGAAATAGTGTTGCTGGGTTAAAACCATAAGTGTTGGTAAAATTCAGCAGGCCTGGCGATTATCTGTGGGGAGAAAGCGGAGTTAACATTTTATGTCCAGCGACTCTTCGTCAGAATGCCGGTGTTACTGGGTGTATACTTGGCTTGTATTTGCTGGTTTAGAAGATCGAGGAGTCATCTGATCGAGGTGTTTAAAGTATCGAGAGGATTTAAAAGGATAGATGGCGGAGGAGTACAGGCTGGGGTGGGGGCAGAGCCTTAAAATTAATTTAGGGTCATTCAGTGGTGATGTCAGGAAACAGTTCTTCAAACAATGAACAGGGAAAAGATGGAATTTTTTCCATGAAATGGCGGGGAAATCAATTGAAATTTCAAGCCGAGATTGGTAAGTTTTCATTGGGCGACTGCAAATGGAGTTACGTAAAATATTATCTAACAGAAAGGCTGAATGGCCTTCTCCAGTTCCTAATGCTCTCCAGTCCCACGGCTATATTTCTGAACGGATCCAATATTTCTGCATCCTGTCGTGTTCTAAATTATTCCCTAAAATTTTTTAAAACCGGTGTTTATTTTCTTTCCGCATGTTAACAGTCGTCTGCTGCTGACTCTCTGGGTGACACAACCATCCGCAGGAATGTGGTTTCTCGAGGAGTGCTGTCTTCCGTCCAGCGTGTGGGTGTGAATTCCCCTCAGAAATGCACGACTCAGCCTTCCAGCACAGTGAAGCCAAACCGTATTTCCCAAAGAAGCGTTCGGCATCAACAGGTAGCTTACTTTTTTTCTCCCACCGCAGTCAAACTCTTTCCAGACCTCACTCTTCATTGGCTTGGCTCCAATTGCGAGGCTACATCCCTTTGCCAGAATCTCTCCCATCCATTTTCTCTCTGTCTTTAGAGCAGAGAATGTTGAGGAGAGTCCTGACTGAGGTATACAGAGTTGTGAGGGGAATAGAAAGGGAGAAACCATTCAACTTAGTAGAGGGGTCGGTAGACAGGGGCACAGTTTTAAGGTAAGGAGCAGGAGGTTTAGCGGAGACTTGAGGAAAGACATATTCACCGCACTGTGGATGAAAACTCTGGACCTCACTGCCTACAGGGATGGTAGAGCTGGATCAATGAAACTACATGTAAGAAATATTTAGATGACTACTTGAAACATCACAGCATACAAGGCTATGGACCAAGTGGTGAAAATGGAATTAGAACAGATCGATGCTTCATGACCAGTGTGGACACAATGGACCAAAAGGGTCTTTATTTGTCCTATAAAGACTATGATTCTACCCTGTCAAAGCTCTGTTATTTTTGAAACAGAATCAATTCAACCATGTGCCTTGACTGAACTCAAGGGAATGCAAGCCTAATGTACACTTTGTTGTAATTTAACTCATTAAGCTCCTGCCTTAATCTGGTATTCAGTACTGCATCTGTCTTTTTAACTCAATGGGAACCTGGCTTCTTTGCTACTTTCTTCTTTCTACGTGGAACAACCTCATATCACAGAAAGGAAACAGGTTTTATTCTTGATGCCAAAAGATGGAGAGAACCTGTCCAAGGGGGTCCAGTCAGTGCGAGAGCAAGTTGAACAGTAATGTCTGGGACAGATGTGGTTTTTTTTTTTGAGAAGTCAAACATCCCCCATCACTGCCAACCACCTCATTGAAATTCTGTCTGAGTCCCGTTTGTTTTTCAAACATTGTTGTGCCAATTTCCCACAGTGTTGGTATCTGCACTTTCAAATCACGACATGTTCTTTTTCTTTCCCTGTCCCCACCCAGGTTGTGAAGACACTCAAGTGGGATGAGACCCTCAAGACTTGCCCCCTGTGTGCCTCACCAGCCAAATTTTCATCTTGCGAGGAGAGGGCAGTCTGCAGCAATGAAAACTGCTCCTACGATTACTGCTCACTCTGTTTTGACACCTTTCATGGGTCAAAAGATTGTGCTCGCCGCCAGTACAGAAGCCACTTCAAGACACAGCCACAAGCAGGGAGCAAAAAGAGCAAGCGGAACTTAAAACGATTGTGACAGAAGAGAGCGAGAGTGTCTGTATATGAGTATAAAGGCAAATATGTTGGATTTATTTTTGTCAATTAGTAGAAAATGAATTTCATAAAAAATGTATTTTAAGACAGTTTTATGGAAGATGTTGAACTGCAATTTTATTTATAAATCCAGAAAATCTACTTAAAAGAAACTCTTTTTAAAACTTAATATATGAAATACCAAGAGATATCATAAATGCAGAATGAACGCATCACACAGATATTTTAATAGTGTTACATTTCCAGTTAAATTGTAGTTTCAGCAATATACAATAAACTGTGTATGTATATATTTATGTGATTGACCCAGGACTTTGAAAATTCTCCCTGGCTCATTGCTCACTATATAGTTTCTGTTGTCTGTTTGCCAACCTTTTTAGAGTCTTTCTCTTACTGTATATTATTTCCTGAAATTTATATTACATTTTCTCCCCCATGTAATATATTCACTGTTCAATAAATGTGTAAAACAAACTGTGGTTACGTTGGAATATTTGTTCAAAACTTTAAGCAGGTTATAATTTTTGCCGAGGAAGTGACCTAAACTGGAGATAAAAGGTACTGCAGATGCTGGAGAATCCGAGATAACAAGCATGGGGTTGGATGAACACAGCAGGTCAAGCAGCATCATAGGAGCAGGAAAACTTGACGTTTCGGGCCTAAACCCTTCATCAGAAATGGGGGAGGGGAAGAGGGTTCTGAAATAAATAAGGAGAGAGGGGGAGGCGGATAGAGGATGGAGAGAGGAGAGGATAGGTGGAGAGGAGGCAGACAAGTCGAAGAGGCGGGGATGGAGCCAGTAAAGGTGAGTGTAGGTAGGGGGGTAGGGAGGAGATAGGTCAGTCCAGGAAGGACGGACAGGTCAAGGGGGCGGGATGATGTTAGTAGATAGGAGAT
>JAHRHZ010000018.1:1825090-1837715 GCA_024137785.1 Ginglymostoma cirratum
GGGGTTAGATACAGAGTAAAGCTTTCTCTACGCTGTCCCTATCAAACATTCCCAGAACAGAGACAGCATGGGGTTAGATGAAAAATGAAAGTAAAGCACTTTCTTAACTTTTGAACTGAACGTAACGCATTCTTTACAATGGCCCCATCAAAAACTAGGAAGGACGGGGCAACCCGGGGTTAGATATTGAGTAAGCCGCCCTCTACTCTTTGAACTAAAACTGAGCTCTCTCCACATTATCTCCATCAAACACGCTCAGGACAGCAGGACTGTGTTAAATCCAAAGAAAAACGTCCTGTACATTGTCCCTGACACGCACTTCCAGGAGACGTGCAGCACAGGGTTCAATACAATGTAAAACTATACCCAGGTTGTTCACATTCAACACCCCGAGGGTAAGTAGAGAGTGTAAAATTGGCCCTGCACACTACTGCCAGACAATCCCACACTGGCTCACTACGTCATACTGTCACATTTAAACTCAGTTAGTTCCAGAGTAAGGTTTCCCTCTATTATTTCTGAACATCAATTATTCCCATGGCAGGTACAGCACAGGGTTAGATAGAGAGTAAAGTCCCTTTTACATTATCCCTGTCAAACTCTCCCGGGCTCGGTTAATTACAGCGTAAAACTCTCTCCACTATTCCATCAGACAGCTCATCAGCAATATTTCTAAACTACTTCTTGAGCTCAGATTCAATGGAGAGATTTCATAGAATGACAGAAACTGCAGAGGTGGAGAAGGCTTGTTAACAGTACCGGAAGATATTTTTAAAAAAATGACAGGTTGACATTTGGGGAGCAGAAATATCCATCAGAAATATGCAAATTGCATCATGAATTAGCCCGAACGTCAGAAGAAAAAATTCTGTCTGAAACCAAATAAAGGTGCAGTTTTGAATACGAAGTAAGATCGAGTGTGTAATGTATACTGTAGAGATTCTCTTCTGCCCAGATGAAATCATAAAAACTTACGTCTTTCATAGGCATTGGACAAGCGTCTGCAATTCATCCAGCCTTCCTGCTGGAGTCACTGCTGAGCTATAATAGCGCCCTGTTACATTCGTCACACTCAATGGAGAAGTATGGTTTTATGTTCATGCACGGTATGTGAGAGTCCCTGCTAATATTTTATGCCCATCCCTAATTGCCCAAAGGGCAGTTAAGAGTCAGTGACATTGGTGTGGGTGTGGAGCCGCATGTAGTCCAGACCAAATCAGGATGGGTTCAGAGATAGCAGGCACTGCAGATGCTGGAGAAGCTGAGATAACAAGGTGTGGAGCTGGATGAACACAGCAGGCCAAGTAGCATCAGAGGAGCAGGAAAGCTGACGTTTCGGGCCTAGACCCTACTTCAGAAATGGGGGAGGGGAAGGGGGTTCTGAAATAAGTAGGGAGAGAGGGGGAGGCAGATAGAAGATGGATAGAGGAGAAGATAGGTGGAGAGGAGACAGACAGGTCAAAGAGGTGGGGATGGAGCCAGAAAAGATGAGTGTAGGTGGGGAGTTAGGGAGGAGATAGGACGGACAGGTCAAGGGCGCGGGATGAGGTTAGTAGGTAGGAGATGAGGGGTGGGGCTTGAGGTGAGAGGAGGGGATAGGTGGGAGGAAGGACAGGTTAGGGAGGGGGGAACAAGCTGGGCTGGTTTTGGGATGCGGTAGGGGAAGGAGAGATTTTGAAGCTTGTGCAGTCCACATTGATACCATTGGGCTGCAGGGTTCCCAAGCAGGAGGCCCAGGATGGACATGTCATCTGAGAAATGGGATGAATGGGAATTGAAATGGTTCGCAACTGGGCGGTGCAGTTGTTTAGTGTGAACCTAGGTGTTCTGCAAAGCGGTCCCCAAGCATCCACTTGGTTACTCCGATGTAGAGGAGGCCACAATTGGAACAGCGGATACAGTATACCACATTAGCAGATGTGCAGGTGAACACCTGCTTGATGTGGAAAGTCTTCTTAGGGCCTGGGATGGGGGTGAAGGGGGAGGTGTACGGGCAGGTGTAGCACTTCCTGCGGTTGCAGGGAAAAGTGCCGGGTGTGGTGGGGCTGGGGGTGAGTGTGGAGCAGACAAGGGAGTCATGGAGTGAGTGGTCCCTCCAGAAAGCAGATAAGGGTGGGGAGGGAAAAATGTCTTTGGTGGTGGGGTCGAATTGCAGACAGAGGAAGTGTCGGAGGATGATGCTTTGGATCCGGAGGTTGGTGGGGTGGTACGTGAGAATGAGGGTGATTCTGTTTTGGTTGTTATTGCGGGGAGGGGGTGTGAGGGATGAGTTGCGGGAAATGCGGGAGACATGGTCGAGGGCGTTCTCAACCACTGAGGGGGGATGTTGCGGTCCTTGAAAAACAAGGACATCAGATGCCTGAGATTCTCCAGCTTCTTGTGCATCACCAGTTTTAATCATTCTACTATTACTGGCCTTGCCTTCAGCGGCCTGGGCCCTAAGCCTTAGAATTCCCTTCCTAGACCTCTCCACCTCTCTCTTCTCCCTCGAAATGGTCCTCAAAATCGAACATTTTGACCAGGTTTCTGGGCACCTGTGCTAACAATGCTTCACGTGGCTGAATGTCAAATTTGCCTGATAATGCTTTGCTAAAGCGTTTTGGGACATTTTGCTACATTAAAGGAGCTGTAAAAATGCAAGTTGTTCGTTATGTTGTGTTGTGCAGATCTCTGCAGTGAACAACCCCAGTGTAGGAGCACAAACCCTCCAACCCTGGAAGCACGCTCAGTTGTTCAGTTTTGGGAATTGGTGAAGAAAGCAAACAATATTTTGAATTTATCAGAGTGAAGATGGAGTTAAGCATCTAAGATCTGCAGTGTTAATCCATGGTCTGCTTGTTGAAAGTATGCACTTTTCAATCTAGAAACAATAATGCCTTTGAGCCAGTCATCCACAGGCCTAGGCCGATGGCTTGGAGGTGCAGGTTCAAATCTCACCAGAAAGTTTGACGGGATTTAAATGCAATTCATAATTCTGGTATATAAAAGTTATGTCAGCAGTGATTACCACAACAGTTATCATTGGTTGTTGTAAAAAGTAAACTGGCTCACTCATGTCCTTTGGGCAAGGAAATCTGCCATCTTCGCCTGGTCTATCCTACATGTGATTCCAGACCCAGAGCAATGTGATTGACTCTGAAATGGCTGACAAAGTTGAAGAGCAATTAGGGATGGTCAAAAATGCTGGCCTTGCCAGTGACTCCTCCATCCCAAGAAAGAATAAATTTTAAAAGTTGGATTGTTTGTATTGGTCAGCAAACAATCCAGAGAATGGGAGTTCAAATCCCACCATGAGCAGTTTGAGAAGGTTAATTTCATTATTAAAATAAACCTGGAGATAGCAAGTTGGTGTTAATAAAAGTGACCACAAAGTTGTTGGATCAAGTGCAAATAATTAAGTTAGTTACTCATGTCCTTTAGGGAAGGAATTCCCTGTCCTTACCCGGTTTCAGTCTAAAGGTAATCTCACAAAAGGCACAATCTGCTTTTAATCTCTTCTTATGCTTTCAAACAATTTACTAAGAGGCCACTGCTTCAATCCTAAATGTGGGGCTGTTCTTGCCTCCGAATGCTTACTCATTTAGCAAAGGGAATTCATGGTAGAAGAGGTTTTAACTGATGTTTAAAACTCATTGATAAGATTTGGGCACTGCTACACAGACCAGCACTTATTGCTGTTCCCTGAACACACAAAAAGCAGAAATTGTTCGAGAAACTCAGCAGGTCTGTCAGCACCTGCAGAGAGAAAACAGAATTAACGCTTTGAGTCCAGTGACCCTTTTTCAGAAATGACATGTTAACTCAATATTCTTTCCACAGATGCTGAGTTTCTACAGCACGTTCTGTTTTTGTTTTAGATTTCTGGCATTTGAAGCTCTTTATTTCACTTACCTGAAACGAATAAGATTCTTTGATAGGGTGAGTGTGAATGGGTTGTTGCCCCTTGTGGGAGAGTCTAAGGCCAAAAAGCATAATCTCGGGTTAAGGAGTCTCACATTTAAGACAGAAGTGAGGACAAATTTCTTCTCTCCGAGGGAGTGAATCTGTGGATTTCTTTCCAACAAAGGACTGTTGAGCTGTGCCATTAAGCAAATTCAAGGCTGAGGAGCATTTCTAATCAGTAAGGGAATTATGGGTTATGGGAAAAAGGCAGGAAGATGGAGTTGAGGATTGTCAGACCAGCCATGATCTCATTGAGTCATGGAACAGACTCAATGGGCTGAATGGCCTACTTCTGCTCCTATGTCTCATTGTCATATTGCTCTGGAGAATGTGTGCCAAATTGGTAAATAAATGCAAGCATAGTTAGTAATTGAGGTGGTACGGTGGCTCAGTGGTTAGTACTGCTGCCTCACCAGGGACCTGTGTTTGATTCCAACATCGGGTGACTGTCTGTGTGGAGTTTGCCCATTCTCCCTGTGTCTGCAAACGTTTTCACTGGGTGCTCCAGTTTTGTTCCACAGTTCAAAGATGTGCACGTTAGGTGTATTGGCTAAATTACCTGTAGTGTTCAGGAATGTGTAGGTTAGGTGCATTAGCCATGTGAAATACAGGGATAGGGCAGGAGGATGGGTCTGTTTGGAATGTTCTTTGGAGGGTTGGTGTGGACTTGTTGCGTTGATTAGCCTGTTTCCATGCTGTGGAGATTCTATTAAAAAATTATAAAGATTCATGACTTTCCCAACTGAATTGATCTCTGCCAATGATCATTAGGGTTCCTAATGAGCAGTCATAGAATCCGTATTGTACGGAAACAGGCCATTTGGCCCAACAAGTCTGCACTGACTCTCCAAAGAGCATCCCACCCTATCCCTGTAACCCTGCATTTCCCATGGCCAATCCACCTAACTTGCACAGCTCTGGACAAAATGGGCAATTTCCCATGACCAGTTCACCTTTGGGGAAAACCAGAACAAATCCCACACAGGCACAGGCACAGGGAGAGGGAGAATATGCAAACTCCACACAGACCATCAACCTACATGGGGTATTAAACCCACATCCCTGGAGCTGTGAGGCAGCAGGGCTAACCACTGTGCCACCATGCTGCCTAATGGGCAAAAGCTAGGAACATTACAAAACACAATCAACCTAGAGCCAGGCATGATCTGTTCAAGCTGCTGGGGAAGCTAAGCTAGGTACATGAATGTTAATTGGATTGGCTGGATCCAGTGTGGATTCCAGTACAGCATTAAGGAGTGAGTAAATGTCAGTGCTGATGAGCTGATGATGGTATTTATGCTTAAGAATGCAGCCATTGGGAACTAATGCCCAAGGTAATTGAGGAAACAATAAAGAGTTACGTGATTACTGGTGGAAATCACATTGGTTAAAAGTTTAGCCAGTTGTTGTTAAAGCTTTCTTTTCCACTGTTGAGTGAAAGTGTGTAGTTATTTGAAAATAATTATGTTTTAATTACAATAAATGCTAAAGTAAGCCAGTGTTGAGATATTTTATGAGTGTGTTAAGAATTCTATGGTATAGAGGTACCACAGTCTCAGGGTTAAATGTTTTGAGCTCTTGTCCTCACCACAGAGACTGGAGCATTTTATCTTTTAGACGAGATGACAAATTGAGACCCATTGTGATTCAGAGTTGATGATGCCTTGGCACAATTTTGAAGATTTGGGATTTTTGACAATTGGCATGGAGGCTCAGTGGTTAGCACTGTTGCCTCACAGCGACAGAGACCCAGGATTGGGATTCCACCCTCAGGTGACTGTCTGTGTGGACTTTGCACATTCTCCCTGACTGCATGGGTTCTCTCTGGGTGCTCTGGTTTCCTTGCACAGTCCAAAGATGTGCAGGTTAGGTGGATTAACCATGCTAAATTGCCCATAGTTTCCAAGCATGTGTAGGCTAGGTGGATTAGCCATGGGAAATGCAAAGTTATGGGAATAGGGTGGGGCTGGTTGAGATGATCCTTGGAGGGTTGGTGCAGAGTTGATGGACCAAATGGCCTGCTTCTAAGAGGTAGGTATCTGTGATTCTCCCCAGTGTCCTGCTCAATATTTATCCTTCAGTTAACATCATTTTTTAAACATCTTAACATTGTGACATTTCTGTGAGTGGGAGCCTGCTACGCAGATATTAGTTGTCACATTTCCCACAACACAACAGTGACTACACTTAAAACGTACTGTACCAGCTGGAAGCACTTTCTGATTCCCTGAGGTTGTGTCAAATGTTACATAAATGCAAGCTTTTCTTTTTGCATTTTTAAAGGCAATTTAGGGCTGATAACAGGAAATTTTTCACATGTAGTGCAGTGAAATTCCAGGTAATTTCAGGAAGCTTGGAATTAGCAAAGAAACTTTCATCATGTGTTGGAATACTGTCCTGACTTTCTAGGTGAATGTGTTAAGGTCAGCCAGAAAACTATCATCATCTCTATATATCCTGGAAGCTTTCAAAGATTCTGGTACTCAGCTCAGCAAGAGTTTATTGGCATCTTTGTATTTTTGTCCTTTTTAAAGCCACAAACCATTTCAATATTATCATTTTAAATTTAAACTCCATCTGAAAAACAGCTCAGTTACATCCTGCAAGCTATGATGAAAGTTTAAAATATTCAGTCATCATTTGGCCTCATTACTTCTGAGGAAGGGTGTCTGGACTCAAAACGTTAACTGCGATTTCTCTCCACAGATGCTGCCAGATTAACATTTATATTTTTGAGTCTGATTTCCAGCACCCGCAGTTCTATCAGGTTTTTATTCGTCATCATTTGACAATATGGGTATAAAGTTGTATCAAAATGGATTTTTAGTTTTAATTTTTTAAAAATATTTTTTAAAGAGCAGTCAGAAAGTCTTTTTGAACAGTGGAGTCAAAGCAGCTTTTCCACGAAAACATGACACTTAAGCTAAATGACTCCATCAGCTACCTGGCAAGTTATTTGATAAACGTGTATAAAGTTAGCTTTAATTTTTTTTTCCTTCATGGGATGTAGGCAGTGTTGACTTTGTCAGGGACCTTCCCTGAGTGCCCAGTGTAGTGATTGGAACCAGGTGGATCTCATTGACTACGAGGTCCTTGATTGGGGTTGTTAACCTGGACCAATCAGGGAGCTCTGTGTAATGGACATATACAGGGGATTCTGAATCTCCTCAGTTTAGGGGCTGACTCCAAGTTGGCTGGCCACAGCCAGTGTACTGTGCACATGTAATAAAGGGTGACTTGTGATGGTATACCGGCCTCTGTGTAGTTATTTCACCCAGAGGGCAGTTAAGGGTTAACTACATTGTTATTGGTCTGGAGTCACAGCTAGGCAAGACTAAGTAAGGATGGAAGATTCTCTTCCCTAAGGTTAGTGAACTAATTGGGTTTTTACAACAATCAACAGTGATTATCTGGTCATTAAGAGGTTAACTTTTACTTCCAAATCTTGTTTTTATGGAGTTCAAATGTCACTACCTGCTACTGTGGGATTCATGATGGGAACATTAGTCTGTGGTTCTTAATTACTAGATTAGTGACATTACCATTCCACGACTGCCTTCCCTTATGATTGACAGAAAAAATGTTCAGAGGCCAGTTCCAGATTGCGCTCAGAAGAAAAGTTTGTACTAGCAGAAGGGTGGCACTTAGTTTGTAGACATTTCCAAGTGTGAGGATTGGAAAGATGTTTCTAGGCCATCAGAAGTATCAAGCAGTTTCAGCAACCCAAGGAGGGGGCTAGAAAACTCAGTAAGTTAGTCTGAATTAATGTGTCTTCAGGAGACAGTGTCACATCTGGTGGTGTGCAGGAAATTGGACGGGTAAAAAGAAAGTACAAAGTTGAAGATGCTTCCCTGGTTGAGTGTCTGTAAAGGCACAGTCACCATAGTCTTACTAGGCTGCCCACTCATTAGAGAGAGGGAGACAACCGATGGTGGTTTAACCTGAGGGTCACTACATCTCAGGTGAGAGGTTGAGAACATGAGCAGGTGTGGCAGTGGTGAAAGACTACGGTTTACAGTGTTTCAGCAGAAGTTAAATGGAGGACTGTTCAGTTATCAGATCCTCCTGATGCCTCAAATATATTTAAATATGGTATTGTACAAGTCCCTGGACCTGAAACGTTAACTCTGATTTTTTTCTTCACAGATGCTGCCAGACCTGCTGAGCTTTTCCAGAAACTTCTGTTTTTATTCCAGATTTACAGCATCTGCAGTTCTTTCAGTTTTTAAGAAATGTCTTCGGTTTGTTTGCTGGTTAGAGACAAACTCCAATGTTTCCTTGTTTCTTCATACACTACTGTACAGAACTAAACTGCTTTAATGACTATTAATATGTACAAAGTTTTATGAATAAAGTATATTGTTGAGATTAAAAACAAAACATCAGCTGGCCTGGAAATTGAATCTATGCTGTTAGCCACACACTGTATTGAAAATAAGCCATCTAGCCAAGTGAGGTAAAGAGTATTGCTGGGAAATAAGTTGGAGTTTTCTTTTCACTGTTTAAGTCATGGTCTGTCTGAATTGTCACAAAAATATAAAATAGTTTTGATATTTTGTTTATTTATTAAATCATCTTGTGTTCTTTTGTTACGTATATTCTTTAGTTAAAAATACATTGGCAGTCTCATGTTTAGTGACTTACTCTCATGGTAGCCACACTGAAAAAGTAAAATTTATAACCTGTCAAGTCAAGTTTCACTCTGAGACTTGACTTGTCCATTATTACCATCAGCTGGGATCATAACAAAATATAAGATTTTTATTTCCCTTCATATCATCCTTTTGTGGGGGATAATAATTAAAACAACTGTCTAATAAACTGAGCAATTGAAGAATATTCATGAAACAATAAAAGGTTGCACAATCAAACGAAAAGTATCAGAAATTAGATTATCTGAATTATGAGTTTTATTAAGTCTAGAAATAAAGTTTAGACCTTCAATTGTTTGCAGGTTCATCAAAATGATGGATGCTATGGGAATGCAGGGATTCCTACTTTAAGCAGTGAGAGTCAGACTGAAGTATTCCTGGGACAGGGAGTTTGGGAACAAGGGAGGTTTGTGGAGAGAGAAGGAAAGAAAGAAAGAAAAAAGAACCATACAATTCCATCAAACACTCCCAGGACAAGCACAGCACAGAGTTAGATACAGAATAAAGCTGTCTCTGCACCGTCCTCATCAAACATCTTAGGGCATGTACTTAACAGGGTTAGATAGAGGGTAAAGCCTCCTCTACACTGTCGTCCCTAATACACCCCTAGGACAGGCACATTACGGTGTTGGATTCGGAGGAAACCTTCATCTACACTATTCCCATCAACACCCTGAGGACAGAGACAGCACAGAGTTAGAAACGAGTAATGCTCCCTCTACATTGTCTCATAAAACATTCTTAGGGTCCATACAGTACAAGGTTAGATACAGAGTAAAGCATCCTCTACATTGTCCTCACCAAACCATCTTAGGACATGTATAGGGCAGTGTTAGACTTAGAGTAAAGCTACCTCTACACTGTCTCCATCAAACACTCCCAGGACAGGTACAGTATGAGGTTAGATATAGAATAAAGCGGCCTCAACACTGTCCTGTTTAAAAATGCACAGTTCTGCTGAAAGGTCAGTGATCCGAAACCTCAACTCACATTCTTTTTCCATTGATGGTTTGACTTGATTTGATTTATTAGTGTCACGTGTACATAAATACAGTGAAAAGTTTTGTTTTGTGTGCAGTACTGGCAGATCAAAACATACAAGCACATGCAGATCACAGAGCGATTGAACAGAATGAGGCATACAAAGTTACATCTGCACAGAAGGTGTATAAATCAAGATCAACATTAGATTTGAAATTTGAGAGGCCCATTCAGCAGTCTAATAACAGCAGAGAAGGAGCTGTTCTTACACCTGGTGGTATGTGTGTTTAAACTTTTGTACCTTCTGCCTGACGGAAGAGGTTGGAAGAGATTATAACCAGGGCGGGAGGGGCTTTTGATGATGTTGGCAGCCTTTCCATGGCAAAGAGAAGTATAGATGGAGTCAATGGATGGGAGGTTGGCTTGTGTGATGGTCTGGGCTGTGTTCACAACTTTCTGTTGTTTCTTACGGTCCTGGACAGAGCAGTTGCCATTCCAAGCTGTTATGCACCCTGATAGAAGGTTTTCTATGGTGCATCTGTAAAAGTTGGCGAGGGTCCTTATGCTGCCAGACTTGCTGAGAATTTTGCGTTTTTATTTCAACACAGCTGCAAACATCAGATTTAATATTTCAGGTCAATGACTTTTCATCATATTTGACAGGCATTGGAGATATAACTGCTTTTGCCCCAGTTAGCTGCCTGATCAAGTGGACATGAAAGACGCAGTGGCAGTGTCCTTATCTCTGGGTCAGGAAATTGGTGTTCTAGTCCCACCTGCCCAGAGACATTTTATAATATGTTCAAACAGGTCAAATAGAAACAACTGAAAAGGTCCAATGATATTATTTTAAAGAAGAACAAGGGCTTCCCTCAAATATTGGATCAACTCTCCTATAACTTTGAAAAGATACACAGGGGCTCTTCAGACTTTCTATTGGTGGGATCTTGCATTATGCAGAACCGATATAATAGCAGTGACTTTTCTGAAAGGTGCTATACAAATGAAAGTTCTTCTTTATTAGAGTCATAAAATCACCAAATTGTTACAGTGCAGAAGTAGGCCATTTGGCCCTTTGTGCCTGTGCCAGCTATCCAAATGAGCAGCTGACTTTGTGCTGTTCTCCCACCTTCTCCAGGTACAAATAAACAGAATCACAGAATAGAGTTGCATGTTGCCAAAGGGAAATTATCAATAGGGTTAATATTGCTTAAAAGAGAAAAAATACACGTATGTAGAGCCTTCCATAACCTCAAGTGATCCCAAAATGCTTTGAAGCCACTGAAGTACTTTGGATGTGCTGTGTCATTGAGAATGTAGGTAATGCTTCACTAAATTGGCACACAGTGAGCTCCTACAAATGGCAATGTGATAAGTCATCAGATTGTGTGTTTTAGATTTTGATTGAGAGATAGGTATTGATTAGTCAGATCATTACTGATCTTCTCAAATAGCAGAGCAAATTCAACGGGCAGAGTAGCCTACTCCTGCTCATAATTCATTCAATTGCATAACCCGGACAGCCAGGAGCGTTCTCTTTCTCATCTTTGAACGTTGCTTTGGTATATTTAATGTCAACACTAGAGGGCAGATGGGGCCTTAGTTTAACATTTCATCCAAAAGACAGCACCTCAGGCAGCGTGGTGACTGCAGCATCACAGCCTGAACAACGTCCCAATCTCTTCAGAGTGTATCCTGAACTCTAAAGTAAAATCTAATGATGCTGAAGCAAACAGGCCAGATAGTTAGCCACAACTCTTTGGCACACCTAGGAATTCTGCACTTCATTATATATTTAGCATGGCCTCTTGTCATCTTATCAACTTCCGCTTTATTTATTAAGTCTTGTTAAAGCAAACAAGGGTGATGGTTTTGAATACTTCAAGCCACTAGGCAGAACATAAAGCCTTCAGTTATTTTTACTAATGCTTCTTCTGTTATCTGATTAAATGCCAGGCCGCATCATTTTCTTTAATGTCATTGTTTAGTCTGACTGTCAGCAATTACCCAGATTATATCAAGTGAATATCTTTCATGAGTTTTTTGGATCAAACTACATGCTGGGTATCACAGGCACAAGGCATGATTAAACAGACAGCAAAGTTACTCTGGTATGTAGAGTCATAGAGATATACAGCACAGAAACAGACCCTTCGGTCCAACTCGTCCATGCCAACCAGATATCCTATATAAGTCTAGTGCCATTTGCCAGCATTTGGCCCATATCCCTCTAAACACTTCCTATTCAAATACCCATTCAGATACATTTTAGAACAGTGCTATACAAACAAAGGGTCTTCTTTATTAGATTCACAGAATCGCCAAATTGTTACAGGGCAGAAGTAGGCCATTTGGCCCGTTGTGTCTGACAGCTCATTCCATACATGCACCACCCCCTGTGTGAAAAAGTTGCCTCTTGGGTCTTTTTTTTGTATATTTCCCCCTCACCTTAGTTTTTAACTCCCCTCACCCTGTGAAAAAGACTTTGCCTATTTACCCGACCATGCCCCTCATGATTTTATAAACCTCTATAATGTCACCCCTCAGCCTCTAATGCTTCAGGGAAAATACCGCAGCCGCTCCCTTTAGCTCAAATCCTCCAACCCTGGCAACATTCTCATAAATCTTTTCTGAACACGTTCAAGTTTCACAACATCCTTCCTATAGCAGGGAGACCAGAACTGCAGAATTTTAGCGCATACACTGTGCTTTGGCACTAAAATGCAGAGTTTTTCATTGAGTTTCCTTTGGGAAGGAGATTAACAGATGAATGGCTCAAAGATGTATTTCATAGAATAGAATCCTATGGTGTAGAGGCAGGCTATTTGGCCCATTGAATCCACTCCATTCCTCTGAAGGAGACCCATCCTTTCCAACCCTGAATTTCACATGGCCAATCCACCTAAATTATCTTTGGACTGAGGGAGGAAATCCACACAGACATGGGGAGAATGTGCAAACTCCACACAGACAGTCACCCAAGGGTGGAATTGAACCTGGGTCCCTGGTGCTGTGAAGCTGCAGTGCTCACCACTGAGCCACTATATTGC
>JAHRHZ010000018.1:1838195-1884680 GCA_024137785.1 Ginglymostoma cirratum
CAGTCCTTTGAGTATAGGAGTTGGGACATAATATTGAGGTTGTACAGGACATTGGTGAGACATCTTCTGGAATACTGTGTCCCGTTCCGATCACCCAGATAAAGGAAGGATATTATTATGGTAGAGAGAGTTCAGAAGAGATTTATCAGGATGTTGCCAAGTATGGAAGATTTGAGATATAAAGAAAGGCTGGGTCAGCTGGGACTTTTTTTCTCTGAAGCGTAGGAGGTTGAGAGGTGACCTTATGGTTAATGGTTGTTCTCTTTTCCCTCGGATTGGGGATTGCAAGGCAAGGGGAAACATTTAAAGGTGAGAGGAGAGAGAATTAAAAAACACATGAGGGACAATTTTTTTACACACAGGGTGAGTTCGCATGTGCAATGAACTTCCTGAGGAACTGGTGGATGTGCATACAATTGCAATGTTTAAAAGCCATTCGGTAAGTACACGAATAGGAAAATTGGAGGGATGCGGACCAGGAGCAGACAGGTGGGACTATATTAGTTTGGGATTATGTTCAGAATAGACTGGTTGGACCGAAGGATCTGTTTCCATGCTGTATGACTATATAACTCTGTAACAGCCTTGGATTGGTTCTAAATAGCAGTTTTTCACAAAACTAAGAGGAGAGAGAACAATTGGACTACGACCATCAAAGGCCTGCAAGCAAGATTCCTATCTCTCTATTTGTGACAGGGAAAAGCTCTGGAAAGAAATACATCTTCCAATTCAAGAGATGACCTAGGTCTAACTAACCAGCTAATGAACTATATCTTGAAAACAATGTGACATCAAACTGAAAAACCAAACAAGAACTTTGAGAAAGACATCTCCCTTTGTGGTTTGGACTCTTGATCGACAGAATTTGCACCTTTTTGCCTTTATTTTCGACCCACTTTGGTCCTGAAAAACACTTTCTCTGATCTCTCTTGTCCATCCTATTTGCGAATGAATTTATGTGTTTTTAGATTTTAAAGGGTCACAGTAAAGTTTGCACATTGACAATTAATAATTCACTACTACTTGTTAGAGGATAAGTTTGCTGTTGAAAATTTGTTGATGAAAACTGGTGTGAGTTGCTTTGACCTTAGATAGTGGACACAATCGGACATTAAGTAGCTAGAGATTGAAGTGTTCACCTCGCAAACACTTCTGGAATAGTCTGTCTTGATTCCTAGTGCACTCTGGGGAGTTCAGGTGAAACCTCTTTACCCAGAAAATTTGGAACTTTGGAGATAACGTGGTTCATGTTGTAGGTAAAATGGCACATTTGGTGGACAATTTGTTCTTTCACTGTCTTCGCTGCTGTTCGTTCACTATTGGCTAATTCCAGTATCAACCTCTGTGTACTTTGATGCAGCAGTAGGTGATTCAACTCCTCCCAACCTCTCACCTGTTGTTGTTGCCCCCATCTGGTCTCTGGTCTTCTGCATTTAGACCAAGTTTGCTTACCCAACCTGAGGTGTTCTGGTGGTACAATGATAGTGTTCCTACCTCTGAGCTGGAAAGCTTAGGTTCAAGTCCCAGTTGCTCCAGGGGTATGTTATAACATCTCTGAACAGGTTGATTAGGCGAAGGGGAAACAATCCAAATCTGACCTACAACTGTAATAAATATATCACTGCTGAGAGACTGAATTTAATTAAAGCATAGCTTTTCTCAAGGTTAAGTACTTAAATGAGGTAGAGCTGGACACTAAAACACATCAGTTAGTTAAAATGAGTTATTAATACTATGACACCTATTGTCAGATCAACAGTGAATTAGGAAGTGTGTGTGGGAGGAATATCTCTGATGGAGGAAGTAAGTCCCATTACATTACATCCTCCCACCAGAGGAAATCAATTCTTTGTACCTGTCCAATTGAATCCTTTCAACAGATTGAACACTTTGATTAGGTCATCCAAAATCATTTCTTGCTCAAGAAGTGTGTTACATATCGCACAGAAACAAACCCTTGGTGCACCCAGTCCATAATAAACTAAACTAAACTAATCCTCTTACCTGCTCCTGGCCCAAACCTCTCCAAGGCTTTCCTGTTAATGTATTTATCTAATTTACTTTTAAACTTTGTAACTGTGCCTGCACCCACCACTTCTTCAGAAAATTCATTCCACACGTGAAATACCCTCTGTACAAAAAAATTGCCCCCACGTCTTTTTTTAAATGTCTCTCCTCTTACTATAAAACATGCCCACTAGTCTTGAAATCCCCCATCCTAGGGAAAAGACACCTACCATTAACCCTATCTATACCCCTAATGATTTTATAAGGCTGTATAAGGTCACCTCGCAACCTTTAATGGTCCATTGGGTCTAAATGCGATGGAAGAGGTTAAGGATCTAGAGATACAAATGAGTTATCAAAATCTGTGACACATACCAACTTGACCATAAAAAGTAACATCAAATAATGCATAGTAATTTATTTCTGGAAGTTTAGAATTGTAAAACAGTGGCCTCTTGCAGTTCTCACTGACCAGGGAGGAGGCATGGAGAAAGAAATAGGAACCAATGAATCAATTCGCCAACGAATCAGCAACCTTTAGCAACATTAGTGTAAATTGTTGTGACTATTGAAACTGCTAATGTGTTCTTGCTAATGTACAGGAAATGCTGGAAGCACTCAATTGGTCAGGCAGCATCTGTGGGCAAAGGACCAGTGTTCATATTTCAGATCAATGACCTTTCATCAGAACAAGGAAATGTTGGAAATGCTTTTGGGAGAGTGAAGAAAAGAACAAAATCGCAATTTGCAACAGGGTCAAAGGCAAGAGAGATAAAGCACAAATGATTTGTTATTTCAGGGCAAATGGATGTGGTAGTGGATCATTGTAATGGGCGGTATCTTGAGGAGGTGTGAAGGGCCTAAGATCAAAACTTTTCAAGAAAAAGGAAACAAAACGGAGACAGAGATTACTACACCCGCCAGTTTTCAGGTGACTGGAACTCATCTCACCACCACATTGCTCACTTACTATGACCATTTTCATTTAGTGGGATGATAAGCACATTGGGGATCACTATTGTTGTCTTGAGGGACTTGTCTGTTGGGTAATGCAGAGGGATCACCCTGACAATGACTTTCTTACAAAAGGTGCAGGGAGCACAATCAGAGCTCAGCTATTGATGGTATTAATTAACTCACGCTTGAGTTACCATGGAAAGGCAACTGGTAGTACTTTCTTTCAACCTACATTTGGCTCACAATATAACAGGATATGGAGGGAAAGTCCCCTATTCAGTCTGTGTGAAAGGCACTCTATCAACTTACTGATTGCATGCTAATTGGTGGTTTCACATCCCAAGAGGCCTAAGGAGAGAGCCAAGACAAATGAATTTTGGCTAAGTAGGTTTTTAATGGAGTCACTTTCCTGACTTTGACCGTGAACTAGAGGAAATAATAAAGCAAGCATCTGGGAAAGTGCACCGTGTAATATTTAGGATGTGCAGGTTGTGTTCACTGCTTGCTGAGCATCATCTTTTACTTCCCTCACATTATTACACATCTTAGGTATACACATACAGATTAGGGTCAGTTTGAAGGTACCAAACTGACAGAACAGGTTAAATACATGTTGCAAGCCGGCCTATGAAGACTTTGCTGATTTCTGCCAACAAGATACTGGGTAATTTGCCATAATAGCTTTATTTCAAAAGACAGGAACTCTAATTTATACCAGCATCTCAGAATTCCCAAGTGTCCCTTCACAGTTGGTGAATTAATTTTTGATGTGCAAACACAGTTGATATATATACAAACAGATTATTTCGGACACAGCAAGATCCCATAACCTGAAAATGAGAGAAATTATTTGCCTATGATAATGTTACATATTGGAAAAATGGTGTCCTAGTTTGGGGGAAATTCACTTGTTCTTCTTTGGAAAATAATTAAAGGGATCTTATGAATCCAGCTGAGAGATTATGTGAACACAGGAACAATGGTTAGTAATTTTGCAGAAGACACAGAAATTGGTGGTGTTGTGGACGGTGAAGGTTATTTCAGAGTACAATGGGAGATTGATCAGATGAGCTGATGGGTCAAGGAGTGGCAGATGGAGCTTGATTTAGATAAATGTGAGGTTTTGTAATTTGGCAAGGCAAATCAGGGCTGGGTTTATACAGTTAATGGTAGGGTCCTGGGCAGTATTGCTGAGCAAAGAGATCTTGGGGTGCAGGTTCATAGTTCCTTGAAAGTGGACATCATAAGTTAGTTTGATACACTTGCCTTTATTACTCAGTACGTTGAGTGTAGGAGTTAGGATGTCATGTTACAGCTGTACATGACATTGATTATGCGACTTTTGGAATACTGTATTTAGTTCTGGTCTCCCTGCTGTAGGAAAGACGTTGCCAAACTTGAAAGGATGCAGAAAAGATTTACAAGGATGTTGCCTGGGCTGGAGGAATTGAGCTATAGGGAGAGATTGAATAGGCTGGGACTATTTTCCTTGGAGCGTCTGAGGTTGATGGGTGACATTATAGAGGTTTATAAAATCATGAAGGGCATGGCTAGGATGAATAGCTAAGGTCCTTTTTCCAGGGCAGGGGAGTCCAAAACTAGAGGGCACAGGTTTAAGGCGAAAGGGGAAAGATAAAGAAGGGACCTAAGAGGCAATATTTTCACGCAGAGGGTGGTGTGTGTATGGAATGAGCTGCCAGAGGAAGTGTTGGAGGCTGGTATAATTACAACATTTAAAAGGCATCAAAATGGGTACATGAATAAGAAGGGTTTATGCGGAATATGGGCACTCACTCATTTCTGAACTGTAGCTTCAGCCAAGCTCTGTGCTCAAGTCATTGAAGTGTGTTTGAGCTTAAAAATATCAAACTATGACATAATCTGTCCTAGCTAATACTTATCTCTTACCTAAAGGCATTAAAACTGATCATCATTATCATGTTGCTGTTCGTGGGAGATTGCTGTGTACAAATTGGAAAATCAATGTCCTACATTACAACAGTGGCTCTACGTCAAAAGTTCCTTGTTGTCCATTAAGCACTTTTGGACATTTTAAGACTGTGAGTGTCACCAGCAAAGTGAAAATTGTTTCTTTCTGGTGTTAACATTTTTAACTGGTACCAAATTGATTGTAAGTGTTGGTGTTCAACTTCAATCAATGGCCTACAACTTTGACTTAAGGGTAGACTTATCTTTAACCATGATCATAATGTCTATTTCCAACTTCATATTCTCTGCATGGACCTTGTTGTGCCTTAAACAACCTAAACAAGCTCCCTGTTTATCAAAGACTGGCAGTGGGGGTAAGTGATATTAATCAACCTGTAAAAAGATCAGTGCCAGTTAGCTAAACTTCTCCAGGCAGCCTCATGTATAGCCCATTTTGCAGGCTGGTGTAATATAAGCAGTTAGTCTGACTGCGTGATAGGCTAATGAGACAGCATATATCATTACAACAAGCGATGCAATGTCACATAATCTTTGTCTCTTTCACAGCATTATGGCATGATGAAGCCGCTGTAAGATGTTTCCTAAATTAAGCTGATATTTTCCTGACTTCTGAAGCTTTGTTTGGCAGCAAAATTCAGCCGAGAATATTATATGGTGGCAACAAGTGAAGAGACAATGTGGTGATGTTTCCATAATTACCAAAAAGCTTTGAGAAGGCTGTATGAATCAAGCAGACATGTGGCTGAATTAGTGTCAAAGATTTATCAGATATCAAGCTGCATTTAGCATTGCAGTGAAATTGAGTACTGAGCAGGTTTGTATACTAGATGATACACTAGTTTGGCACGCAATTGGCAAAAAAAAATGCTACAATGGGGCGAGTCATAAAAACATTGGATGCCTATTTCAGTCTGTAAAAAAATACATTCTCTTAAATTCATTCATGAGATGTGGGCATCAATGCTGAGCCAATGTTTTTGCCCATCCCTTGTTGCCCTTGAGAAGCTGGTGCCTTTTAAAACACTACAGACTATTTGGTTTAGCAAGGCAAGGCAATGTTAAGGAAGAGGTTCCAGAGGGTTTCCTCAAAGCCTTCTTCTTGATGTTCTACACAGCTGCTGTGCGCAAAATGGTAATATGTTAGTTTTGAGGAATCAAGGACTCCATAAAGCAAAGACATAAATAATGCTAAATCTGTTTGAGGTTCTTCCTCTTATCCAACTTTCTCTCTGAAGATTAAAAAATCCAGTGTCTATTTGTCTCAATATTAAGCAGTGACTAATTTATTTCCATGCATTTTCATCTCATTATTAGCTACCCTCCTATCCTTTCAATGGAGGCCCCAATTCCCCCTTTGATTCTATTGCCACATAATTCTAGGGGCTGAATTTTACCAGCAATTGGCTTAGTTTTAATTCTTGCAAGTTTCATGGAGGGGTTCTGTAACTGGCTCAATGGCAGGAGACAAAGATTGATGGTGGAAGGTTGCTTTTCAAACTGGAGGCCTGTCACCAGCAATGTTCCAGATTGGTTCTGGGTCCTCTTTTGTCTGTCATTTATATAAATGATTTGAATGAGAATGCAGAATGTATGGTTAGTAAGTTTACACACAACACCAAAATTGATGGCAAAGTAGACAGTGAAGAGGGTTTTCTAAGATTACAAAGGGATCTTCATGAAATGAGTCAATGGTCTGAAAAATAGCAAATGGAGTCCAGTCTGGATAAATGTGAGGTATTGCATTTTGGTACAACAAACAATGGTAGGGTTTATACAATTAACGGTAGAGCCTTGGGTAGTGTTGTAGAACAGAGGGACCTATGGGTTCAGGTATATAATTCTTTGAAGTTTTCACCAAATATAGACAGAGTGGTTAAAAAGGCATTGGCTCTCTTACCTTCATTGCTCCTTTGAGTATAGGAGTTGGGAAGTCATGTTGAGGTTGCACAGGACTGTGCTGAGGTGCCTTCTGGAATACAGTGTACAGTTCTGGTCACCCAGTTACAGCAAAGATATTATCAAGCTGGAGAGGATTTAGACTAGATTTACCAGGATATTGCCAGGTTTGGAAGATTTGAATTATAAAGAAAGGCTGGTTAGGCTGGAGGTTTTTCACTGGAGCGTAGGAGTTTGGGAGGCGACCTGATAGAAGTTTATAAAATAATGAGTGGTATAAATTGAGTTAATGGCAGTTGTTTTTTCCCTAGGATGGGGGATTTCAAGACTATGGGGTACATTTTTGAGGTGAGAGGAGAGAGATTTAAGAAAGACATGAGGGGCAATTTTTTTGCACAGAGAGTGGTTTGCATGTAGAATGAACTTTCTGTGGAAGTGGTGGATGTGGGTAAAAGTACAATGTTTAAAAGACATTTGGATAAGAACATGAATAGGAAAGGTTTAGAGGGATATAGGGCAGGAGCAGGCGGGTGGAACTAATTTAGTTTGGGATTATGTTTGGCATGGACTGGTTGAACCAAAGGGTCTGTTTCCTTGCTGTATGACTCTTTGACTATGACTATCTATGACTATGAGCCTTAGAAAGTTTTCTCAAAATATCTTCCAAAAGTTACTTCATTTGCAATGTACCATGACCCTGTGGGGATCATATTCTCACTCGTCATATTCTCCCACATACCATAGGTGGAAGAATTGGCCATGATTAGGACCTCCCAGGGGTCCTGGTCCTGCATTATGTTTAAGGATCAGCCATGTACCTGATCAAGAGCTGGCAGTCCAGAGCTGCCCTGCATGGTTCCTGTCAATTGTCCTAGAAATGTTGACAGAGGAAAATTGGCACCTGCTTTGCGAACAGAGAGCTGGAGCTCCTGGTGGATGGGAGGGTGCATGTAATCATTGCCCATGGTGACTGATGGAGTGGGCTGAAGCAGTGATCATTGAGCTGAAGTTGCCAGGTTCTCAATCGCACTTTCATATTAGGAATTGGCACTGTCTGGTTTCAGTCTGGTGGGTGGAAGCATTGAAAGTTGCATACCAATGAGGTGAGACATTGTGAATTTGTGCAAATAGGCCTCTCAGCACTCACTAGGAAGAATCTCTTACTGCCAGTTCAATAATGGGTCCTTCTACTTTCAACATTGGTAAGCTCCTTGCTGGCCATTTCGCTCAATTCTCCCAAATTGTCACCATTGCTTAACGTAAAAGAATAAGATATAAGGCCATTTGGCCCATCGAGTCTGCTCTGCCATTTGATCATGGCTGGTGTATTTCTTGGTGCCATTCTCTTGCCTTGATATTCTTATCAATGAAGAATCTATTGATCTCTGTCTTAAATAGGCTCAATGAAGCGGACTCCACAGCACTTTGTGGTGATGAGTTCCACAGATTCACCACCTCCACATCATTCAGGGGGTGGGAAGTTTCTACCCTATTGGTCAGAGAGGCTGAATGCATCATTATTAAACTGAAGAATGGAACATTTTGTGAGAAAAATCACAATGGCCCATGGCAGACTGCCTGTCATGAGTCTCCCCTCAAAATACACTTTTGTGGATATAATGCAGCACTAACAATATTGTATATGGCACCTGAGAGGCATTGGCCAATCCCACTATCTATCATCAAGGTGATAAATCAGGAAAAAATATCCTTTATGATGTAGAATCAGAGAAGGAAATTGTTTCAAGATTTGGTAGCTAACAACAACATTGAGACAATCCTTCTACACAACAAGTAGACTTTATATTATCCACTAGAAACTGCCTGCTGAGATTTAAAATGAAATTCTAGCACGCTTGAAGTGAAAGGCAGACAGTTATTAGGAGAGAGGTGAAGTGCTACAGCTGGTATGAAAACAATTAGCATCCCTTTGTAAAGGTCTGTTCTGGCAGATCAAGGCATACTTTCATTGACAAGAATAGAAGAAAACAACGGTAGACATTAAGAGAAAAAAAAAGTCTGAGTAAATGATTGACACTTTTGTTTCAGTTGATAAAATTGGGTGTAATTGTAAAGATCAACATCTCCTCTAGTCTTTGAAGTATTTGATTGCAGTTCTCTAATGAAAGCACCTCATTTCAGACATGACTTCCCTTGACATTTTTCCAAATTTACCCATTATCACACGCTTTTGACAAGCTGAATACTGTCTGTCATACAATGAGCAGAAATGAGGAAAGGATGACAGGATTCTATCCAATTGATGTCTATTTGTGTGACCAGTATTGCAGACACACTGCTTTGTCTCTGCCCATCAGCAAACAGCTTGCTTTAATCAAACATTAAAGTAGAGAATTCCTTGGAACTGCATTCAATTCCAACAGCTATTACTGAATCAGCCAATTGCAACAAATTGCATTTATAAAGTGCCTTTAATGTAGCAAAATGCCACAAGGTGATTCACAGCCTTCAAAAGAAGGTATTGGGACAGGTGACCAAAAGTGTTGTCAATGAGGTAATCATTAGAGAATTTAGTTAGCTCATGTGGTTGGATGGCAGGCTTGCAATACAGAGTGATCTTAACAGCTTGGGTTTGATTCCTGCACTGGCTGAGGTTACCATGAGGGACTCATCTTAACTTCTTCCCTCTCTTGAGGTGACTCTCAGGTTAAACCACCATCAGTCATCCTTTTCTCATGAGAGAGCAGCCCCGTGGCCCAGTAGAATTATGGTGATCTCCCTTCTATGAAAGCGTGTCTTAAAGGAGGAGGGTGAGTGAGAGAAAACAAAGGAAAGGTTTGTGCTGGTGATCCAGAGTGCAGAGCATAAACGGCTGAAGGCATAGCCACCAATAGTGGGACATGTACAAGGAGTCAGTATTGGAGAAATTGCATAGAACTTGGGGGAATGTAGAGCTACAGGAAGTTATAGAGAAATGGAGGGATGAGTCCAGGAGCATACACCACAGTGCAGGTACATTTTGATCCATTTGATCCTCTAATATTCACTGTGAATAGACAATCCAACTTTCCCAGATACACATTCAGGTTTTGAGTAGGATAATCTCAACCCATAAGTATGTTACTGCATATGATGATGGAAGGAATCCTTGAGATTAGTTGCAGGGAAAGCAATCCTAAGGTCTACTTTGTTCAGATTTCTACAATGGCTGTCAAATAAGCATTAGCTATTTTTAAAGTTTAGAAGGAAATATTACTGTGGAGCTGGGATCATGAGCAGTTCCCACTTCTACCTAATGCCATGCTGCAGGAAAATGGTAACGTAACCCAGTCAATGGAATACAGAGTTTAGCTGGAATAACAAGTGGACCTTGACTAGAAGATATCCCTTTACGGAAGAAAACAGAGAGGTCTACACATAAATCCCCAACCATTCTGAGGCTGTCTTCCAATACCTTCCCATTCCACTCTCAATCTTCACTCCCCCCACCCGCGCCACCACCAAGGACCTGAGAGTTAACCAGCAGAATCGCAGTGGAAGTCCTGGGAGTGTTTGTGGGGATAGTGTAGAGGAGGCTTTACTCCGTATCTAACCACATGCTGTCCGTCTTCAGGGAGTGTTGAATATGGACAGTATTGAGAGAGCTTTACTCTGTATCTAACCCCATGCTGTCCCTGTCCTGGGAGAGTTTGATGGGGACAACGCAGAGACAACTTTACTCTGTATCCAATGCCATGCCGTCCCTGTCCAGGCAGTGTTTGATGGGGGCAATGCAAAGGAAGCTTTACTATGTGTACTGTTTCTGCCCTGAGAGTGTACAATGGGGACAGCACAGAAGGAGCTTCTCTCAGTATTGAATCCAGTGCTGTACCTATCCCAGGAGTGTTTGATGTGGACAGTGCAGAAGGAGCTTTATCCTGTTTCGAACTTCGTGTTATGCCTCCCTACATGTACTTAATGAGGACAATGTAGAGAAAGCTTTACATTCTGTCCTTTCCTGTGTTTTAACAGCATGTGTGTTCCTCTTGAACAACTAAACAAAAAGTATCTATTTCTTTACTTTTAAATGGTGTGCACCAAAGTCCTGTGGTAATGGAAAATGTAATTACAAATATTTACAATGAAAGTTAATATGTTTATAATAAGATTACAATAGCTACACAGAATTATTGCTTCACTTGCACATCTATAAAAAGATATGACCAAATTTTTAATTATGATTTTATTTTACACGCTTGTTATTTATTTTATTACTGTCTGTAAAGTAGCATGAGTAATCAATAGTTTGCTATTCTGAGCAATCTTTTTTAAAATGTCTATCTCCATCCAACTGATTTCTCTGTGGAATATCACTCATCTTTTCAAGAGGAATTGTTTATATTAGTGAAATCACTTTCCAGAATGTTGTGACACAAGTGCAATTCACTGAAGAGAGAGCCTTGTAAAAACTTGCTGCAGGACTTTAAGAACCTGCAGGAATAATTTATTGTTTATAGCTGATGTCTACAAGCTCCCAAAAGGATATTTCCTTTTTCACGGAAAAAAAAATGCTAGAAATTTGAAGCAAGAACAGAAATTGCTGGAGAAATTCAGCAGGTATGGCATGGGAGCCTTCTTACAGTTAACGTTTTGGTTCCAGTGTAACCCTTCTTCGGAACAGAACACTCTGAAGAAGGATCACTGGACTCAAAATGTTAACTCTGTTCTTCTCTCCACAGATGCTGCCAGATCTGTTGAATTTCTCCAGCAATTTCTGTTTTTTATTTCATCTTTAAATCACATCTGGAAGCAAGAAAGAGCAAAAATCTAAGCCAACATCAAAGTGTCAAAGAAATTGTTCATGTCCCGACCAACATTTATCTCTCGATCAATGGCACTGAGAGCAGATTATCAGGTTGTTATGGCTGTTGTTCGTGGAAGATGGATGTTGACAAATTAGCTGATGCCTTTCCTACATTGTAGCAGTGACCACATTTCAAAAAGCATTTCATTTTTCAATTAAGTTCTTTGGAATATCCTGAGGTTGTGAACAGTGTTATATAAATGCAAATTATTTCATTCCTTTCTGTTTATCAATATAACATCAGTGTATTCTAAAATAAGACATTGCCCATGATGTGAGTTGAGATTTCTGAGATGGGATGACGTCTGATATGAATACAAGTTTTTGTGGAGATTCTATCTTTGCCAAGTGTTACAGGGGTTGCTAATGCTCCCCAGAATTATGCCACTTTGTCATAATACTACTTAACATTGCAGGCAGAGCAATCTTGTTTCATTTTTCCATTAACCATGGGCACTGGAAAATGTTTCTAAATATTTTAACAGGGTCAGACAGCAGTACAAAAAGCCTTGAAGCAGAATGCATCACTTTTAATGATGCACGCCAACACAGCCCATTCACAGAATTCCCAGTTGCTTGGGAAAAGAGAAGGGACAAGATTTGGATGGTCACTCATGGCTGAACAGTATATAACAAATTTCCAATTAAAACGATTAAACGTGAGGTTGTAGAGAGCCTTGCAGAGAGTCGTTTTACCGTGAGGCAGCCTGGTGTTTTACATGCAGGATTGGTGACTCATTATTACTGCCATCCATTGTCACTGTTTCTTCGAGCTACTTTATATACGCATTTGGCACAGTCAATTGTGTTCTCGTCTCTAAACCTGAAGGTTGCGGACACAGTTTTCGCTCCAGGGTCAAAATTTCCCCTGACTGGCTAGTGTAGAACAGGAGAGAGTATCGCATAGCCAAGGGGATCTGTGTCTGTTCTCTCTTGTGGCTCTAGCAGATCCCATGTGCCACTCTGAAGAAGAACAGGGGGATCTCCATGATCAACCTCACCAAAGCAGATGATCAGGTCAATACCACGCTGCTTCTCATGGGATCATGCTCTGTAGCAAGTTTCTTTCCTGTATCAACTACTATAAAATTTCATAAGAAGAAGGAAAGTAGACAGAACACCTGGCATCTATTAAGGTGTTGGAAATGACAATGGCGAATTCGGCTCTGATGACCCTGCAAAGTTTTCCTCACTAACTTTTGGGAGTTAATGCCAAAATTGGAAGAACTGTCTCATGGAGGAGTCAAAAACTTCCTAACATATCATACTCACAGAATCATAGCTGAAAGACAATGTCCCAGTCACCAACTTCCCTGAGTATGTCCTGTCTCGCCAGAGATGGCGGCACAGTTCTACACAGTCAGGAGGGAGTTGCTTGGGAGTTCTCAACATTGACTTCAGAACCTATGAAGTCATAACATCAGGCTAACTATGGGCAAAGAAACTGCCTGCTGACTACCACTGACCATTTGCAACTCCTCAGGTATTGAAGCAGTCCATGTCCAAATAGAGTCATAGAGTCCTGCAGCATGGAGACTGGCCCTTTGGCCCAAACTGGTCTGTGCCGACCAAAATGTCCATCCACGCCAAGCCCATTTCCCTGCGCTCGGCCCATATCCTTCTAAATCTTTCCTATCCATGTATTTGTCCAAATGCCTTTTAAATGTTGCTCACGTACCTGCCTCAACCACTTCCGCTGGCAGCTCATTCCATATGCATACCACGCCCTGTGTAAAAATGTTGCCCCTCAGGTTCCCTGTACTTTTTCCCCTCTTACCTTAAACTAATGCCCTCAAGTCCTTGATTCCCCAGCCCTGGGAAAAAGACTGAGTGCACTCACCCTATCCATGCCTCTCATGACTTTATACACTTCTATAAGATCCCACCTTAGTCTCCTACGCTCTAAAGGAAAAAGTCCTAGATTGTTCAACGTCTCCCTATAACTCAGTCCCTTGAGTCCTGGCAACATCCTTGTAAATTCCTTCTGCTCTCTTTCCAGTTTAATGACATCCTTCCTATAGCAAGGTGACCAAAACTGAACACAATACTCCAAGTGCGGCCTCACCAAAGTCATGTACAACTGCATCATAACTTCCCAATATTTGTACTCAGTGCCCTGACTGATGAAGACCGGTGTGCCAAAAACCTTCTTCACCGCCCAGTCTACCTGTGACTGCACTTTCAGAGATCCAGGCACCTAAACTCCAAGGCCCCTCTCTTCCACTACACTCTTTAAAGCCTCACCATTCACCATGAAACTCCTACCTAGATTTGACGTTCCAAAATGCAACACTTCACACTTATCTATATTAAACAACATTTGATGTTTCTCGGCTGACTTTCCCAGCTGATCAATATCCTGCTGCAATTTCTGATAACCTCCCTCACTGTCCACGATACTGTCTATTTTAGCAAGACCTAGAAAATATCCAAGTTTGGTTGACTAATGGCACGTAACATTGCTTGGCACTTATGTAGCACCAATGACCACAACAGGAAAAAATCTGAACAACACCCCTTGGCATTCAACGGTGTTACCTTTACTGAATTCACCTGTAGTCAATATCCTTGTGGTTACTGTTAACCCATAACTGAACGGGACAAGCCATACAAGTGCTATGGCTATAGGAACAACCAAGACTAGGAATTCTGCAGCTTTTGACTCTCAAAGACTGTCCAACATCTACAAGGCACAAGTCGGGTGTGTGATGGAATTATCTGCACTTGCCTGGAAGAGTGCAGCCCCAACAATACTTAAGAAGCTTGGCACTTCCAGGACAAAGCAGCCCACTCGGCTGACACCATATCCACAAACATCCATTCCATCCACCCTCAATAGCAGCAGTGTGTACTATCTACAAGATGCACGGCAGCAATTCATCAAGGCTCCTTAGACAGCACCTTCCAAATCCACATTCTCTACCATGTAGAAAGACAAAGGCAGCAGATACATGGGAGCACCATGACCTGCAAGTTCCCCTCCAAACCACTCACCATTCTAACTTGGAAATATAACACCATTCCTTCACTGTTGCTGGGTCAAAATCCTGGAATTCCTGCCATAATGTAGACTGCAGTGGTTCAAGAAGGCAGTTCACCATCACCTTCTCATGGACAATTAAATGACAGACAATAAATGCTGGCCAGCCGGTGAAGCCCGCATCCTGTGAATGAATAAAACAATCATTTGTCTGCTGCAATGTCCTACATAAAACAATTGCTGCACTTCAAAAAAAGGTTGTTGAGATCGCCAAAGGTTGTGAAACATGTTCTCTCTGATTGAATGAGCCACAAATCTCTCTGAATGGATGACCATCCATTGCAAAGTTGAATCTTGGACACTCTCATCCTCTTGAAAGCCAGCCATATATCAGATCAGTAATCTCGTTTGGATTAGGAATAGAGCATTTGCACTGGCCCTCTGTCTATGCCTCTGTCAAAAGCATAAGAATGCCCTATAGATACGGCCAGACCTGTTGAGTTTCTCCAGCTTTTTCTGTGATTGTTTCAGATTTTCGGCATTGGTGGTATTTTGCCTTTATTTACTGTAAAGTTGATTGGTGTGGGAATAGGAATTTTGCAGTGAGAGTAGGCATCAGATAACAAGGTGTAGAGCTGGATGAACACAGCAGGCCAAGCAGCATCACAGGAGCAGGAAAGCTGACGTTTCGGGCCTAGACCCTCCTACTATCTCTTAGGCATTAGATAGGTTGTTCTTCAGTTTAAACAACAGAGCCTAGTTTCGCTAACAGGCCAGCAACTCTGTCACAAGCATGGGCACAAAAATGTCACACTAAGATAATTTGCATCAATGTTGCACACATGATGTTTAATCTAATATGATTTACAGTTACCTCACAACACTTTCACCCATGCCTTGATGCTCAACGCAGAAATTAACATCACTGTTTCCTTTTGCTCTCACTCTCCCTGTATTCTTTTGTGTGATACAAGCATCCTGAGAACAGAAAACAAAATCTCACCTCCTCTTGATGCATTGTGTTTTCTCATCTACTCTCTTTTGGAGCCGCAATCGAAAATAAAACAGGTTGCTTTTTAAACATATGTTATGATAATCGCTCACTTGTGATTCAGTGCAACAACTGCTTGGAATTTCCATCAGAAAACTATCTGTCTGCCTTTGTCCAATCATCAAAATGAGTTGGATAACAATAAACATGCAAATCGTGACCTATAGCTAAATATCAATGTCCAAACTGCCACAAGTGGGATCGACATCCGAACAGAGTTTAACATCGCGTGACCACACATAACAAATAAAGCTGCAGTTAATTAAAAGTCGAGTCTGTCTGAATGGAATCTGGAATATTGTGCAAAGAAAATGCTCTTCAGTTTCACTCTTTGCTGTTGAAGACCACCCATACTGAGTTTCAGTTCTCTGGCTTTTAAATGCCTTCTGTCTCCTAGAACAGTTCACATCCATAGGCTATTCACCCATGCTGGGGGCAAGAGAAGAATGGGCAGAGGGTTTGGGGTTCTCACAGTAGACTTGATCCTCATCCACATATATTCCTGCGAGGTCCCATTGAACAGAGATTGAGGCGTAGAATGTTGACTTATTTTCTCCCTCCGCCGTAGCACCTGATTGCTAAAATTGATTTTTGAGGTCTCACAATACTGTTGATAGACATGGGAGTTCATTCCAGATCTGGAAATGAATACAGGATTTTCCTCATTTTATTTCAGTGTTGGGTCCAGCCTGCACCAGTTACTTGACACTTTGCAGAAGGGCATTGTGAGAAACACATTCAGCAAGGAGGATTTAAGGCTCATTGGCAGCAGTAAGCAATTCATCCAGATAAATTGACTTTTAATTTCAGGAACTTTCTCAAATTACATCAGGGAGAGTAGTAATATTGCCATTCCTTCACTATCGCTGGGTCAAAATCCTGGAATTCCCTCCCTAATAGTGTTGTGGGTCTACCTACAGCACATGGACTGCTGCGGTTCACGAGGGCTGCTCACTACTACCTTCTCATGGGCAACTAGGGATGGGCAATAAATGGTACCCAGCCAGTGACACCCATGTTCCAGGACTGTATAAAGAAAAAAACAACAGGCGTTATTTTTGATATCCTGACTAATATTTTTCCTTCAAATATGTTCACTGAAAAACAGATTATTTGTGTCAGAGATAGCGGAAACTGATTATTTGTGTTGTTTTTTTCCCTCTGTCTGTCGGAGCTTGCTGTGCACAATTTGGCTGCTGCATCTGGTTAAATAGCAAGATAGAGTGAGTACAAGCCAGCAAAATTCATAATGAATCCCCATTCAAGAAAACCTTGGCATTTTCCAACAGGACACTGATAAATATGACCTCTATTTCCTATGCACAATATGGCAATGGAGTTAAGAGAGCGATCTGCGAACATCATACCACAGGGCCACCTATTGACTGGAGCCTGCATTTACATCATTACAGATGTTTACGTATGGAATATCCATTCTAAATGTCTATATGGGGCTTTCAATATTGAGATCAAAGTGTACCAAAATCATCAAAATCCAGGGAAGAAGGTTGTGTGGTGGTAATGTCACTGAACCACAAATCCAGAACCCTAAACTAATGTTCTGAGGATATGTGTTTACATCACATCATGGCAGATGGTGAAATTTGAATTCAATCAGAGTCTGGAATTAAATGCTCACGTGATGGTGACCATGTCCCCACTCTCAGTTGATGTAAAACCCCATCGGGTTCACTAATGTCCCTTGTGGAAGGATATTTTCCATTCCTTTTGGTCTGACCCACATGTGGCTCCAGACCCACAGCAGTGTGGTTGACTCTTAAGTGCCCTCTGGGTAATTAAGAATGGGCAATAAATGCTGCCCTAGTCTACAGTGTCCACATCCCATTGACAACTTAAAATAATGTTGTGACAGCAAGAACTGATACTATTCAGAGAACTTCTATTAATATATTAAAATCGGATGGTCATAGAATTAATCTTTATAGAAAAATAGATTGAATGTAAAATAATTACATTTACCTATGTGCACAATGTGGTAATGATAAAGATGCAGTGTCAGTTGTTAATTTTAAATTTGTGATACCAAAAGCAGGTATATGAAGCTAGGCCACAGATCAGCCATGATCTCATTGAATCGTGGAACAGACTCAAGGGGCTGAATGGCCTGTTCTTACATTCCCGTGTTATGTTTCCTCTGCTTGGAGACAGTTTCTGGGGCTCACTGACTGCTGGTGTTTCAGCCTGAGCTTTTGTTTTAGTCAGTGCTGGCTTGCCAATGCTCCCACTCTTAAGGACATGGCAAGGAGACAGGTTCCCATTCTATCTCAGCCAGAATGGGAATCAAACCCACAATGTTGGCATTATTCCGAACCATGCACTAGCTTCCTAGCCAATTAAGCTAAGCGTCCCGGTATGTATCTATACAAGAATAAATCTATAAACTTTTACTGCTTATATGTTTCCAGCTTTTTCTTTTGAACTCCCTGGTGAAATTTGAACTTGCGCCTGAACAGATTTTCTGTCAATTCCCCTGGGCCTTCTGCCTCTCCCAGGCATTGGAACGATAGGCTGGAGTCAGACAGAACTTCATTTGTTGGCTGGTGAGAGGAAATTTCTAATAAAGTGTGGTTTCTGCTGGACTAACTGCCCAAGCTGGAGTTAAGCAGTGGCTTGCTATATTTAAATGAGTTGCACATTGCTGAGGAAATCATTGGCTGGAATTGACAAAAAGGAGCTTAATATTAAACAACAACAATATTCTGTCATCAGACATCAGCAGTCCAAAGGTCAGCTGTGTACCTCACTGTCACTGCTACCTAATCCTTTCTCCTACCCCTAGGAATGCAAGTTGGAGAAATATAAAACATGTTACTGTCAGGAGGTTAACTCTTAGACTTCCAGCATCCCTCAGAAAATGCTTGCATTTCCTGGACCAACTGTTGTTATTTTATAGTAAGAGCATAAGGAGTAGGTTGTTTGGTCCCTTGAGCCTGTTGTATCATTCAATAAGATCATCGCTGTTCTAACATTCCTTGTGCGCACTTTCCTGCCCTTACCCTGTAACCCTTGATCCCTGAATGTTCAAGAATCTACTATCTCAGCCTTAAATATACACAAGGACTATGCCACCATAGCTCTCTGTGGCAAGTAGCTCCAAAGACTCACAATCCTCTGAAAGAAGAAGTTCCTGCTCATCTCAGTCTTAAATTGGTGCCCCTTCATTCTGAGACTATGTCCTCTGGTCCCAGACTCTCCCATGACGGGGAGTATCCTCTTAGCATTGACACTGTCAAGCCCCTAAAGAATCCTATACGTTTGAATGAGATCACCTCTCATTCTTCTAAATTACAATGAATAGAATCTCAACCTGTTTAGTCTTTGCTCAGAAGACAAACCCTCCCCACCAGGGATTGTCCCAGTGAATCTTCTCTGAACTGCCTTCAATGAAATAATATTTTTTCTTAAATGAATGGACCAAAGCTCATAGAACTCGAGATATAAATGAACTTGTAGTGCAGATTAGAATTGGCAGGTATGATGTTGTGGGTATCACAGAGACATGACTGCAAGGGGATCAGGGCTGGGAATGAAATATCCAAGGATATACGTACTATTGAAAGAACAGGCAGATGGGCAGAGGGAGAAAGTTGCCTTGTTAGTAAGAAACAAAACTAAATCGATAGCAAGAAGTGATATCTCGTTGGAAAGCATAGAATATTTATAGGTAGAGTTAAGGAAATTCAAAGGAGAAAGACCCTGATGAGATAACGCAGTGAGGAGCTGGAGGAACACAGCAGGCCAGGTAGCAACAGAGGAGCTGGAAAGCTGACATTTCGGTTCAGGATCCTTCTTCAGAAATGGGGGAGAGGAAAGGGGTTCTGAAATAAATAAAGAGAGCGGGGGTCGGACTGGGGAAGGTAGGTGGGTTGGTGATAGGTGAGTGCAGGTAGGTAGTGGTGGGGATTGGTCAGTGAGGTGGGAGGAGTGGATAGATAGGAGAGATTAGACAGATCAAGGAGGCAGGGATAAGAGGGAGGGTTGGTCTTGGGATAAGGCCGGGGGTGGGGAGATTTTGAAGCTAGCAAAGTCCACTGAGACCATTGGGTTGTAGGCACCATGGCATCCCTAGAAGAGACCCTAATGAGAGTTGGGAATAGGCTTCTGAACAGTAGTCAGGATATGGGGAAGAAAATAAATCAGAAGGTAGAAAAGGCATGTAGGAAAGGCACTATCACAATAAAAATGGGGGACTTCAATGTGCAGATGGAGTGGGAAAATCAGGTTGGTAGCATATCCCAAGAAGCGGAATTCAGGGACTGTCAACAAAATTATTTTTGGAGTATCTTGTAGTAGACCCAATGAGAGAACAGGCAATTCTAGATCTGTTGATGTGTAATGAGGCAGATATGATTAGGGAGCTTAAGGTCAAGAAACCCCAAGGGGACAGTGACCATGATATGATAGAATTCACCCTGCAGTTTGAGAAAGAGAAGCTGGGATCAGATGTAATGATATTACAGTTGAGTAAAGGCAACTACAAAAACATGAGGGAGGAGCTGGCCAGAGGTGGTTGGAAGGGAATCCTAACAGGGAAGAGGATGGAGCAGCAATGGCATGGGTTTTCGGGTAATTTGGGAGGCACAGCAGAAATTCATCCCAACGAAGAAGAAAGGGTTGGTGGAAGGTTGTTTTTCACAATAGAGGACTGTGACCAGTGGTGTGCCGCAAGGATTGGTGCTGGGTTCACTGTTTTTTGTTATTTACGTAAATGATTTGGATGTGACTATAGGAGGAATGATTAGAAAGTTTGCAGATGACACAAAAATCGGTGGTGTAGTGGATAGCAAAGAAAGTTATCTCAGAGTACAACGGGACCCTGATAAGATAGGCCAAAGGGCCGATGAGTGGTAGATCGAGTTTAATCTAGATAAATGTGAGGTGCTGCATTTTGGAAAGGCAAATCAGGGCAGGAGGTCTTATACACTTAATGGTAGGGCCCTGAGGAGTGCAGGTTCTCCAACCTCGCAACCTCAGGACTCCCGATCTCCAAACAGGATAGGCAGGTGTCCTCACTCTATCTTGCAATTTAACTAGATGCAGCAGCTAACTTGTGCATGGCAAGCTCCCACAAACAGGGAAAAACAGGTAGACAGTGTAGTGAACAACTCATCTGGCAAACTTGCCCTTTTTGGTCAGTTCATTGAGTGTAGGAGTTGGGATGTCATGTTGTCACTGAAGGACATTAGTTAGGCCACTTTTGGAATGCTGCATTCAATTCTGGTCTCCCTGCTGCAGGAAGGATGTTGTTAAACTTGAAAGGGTTCAGAAAAGATTAATAAAGATGTTAGCAGCATTGGAGAATTTGAGCTATTGGGATAGGCTAACTAGGCTGGGGCTAGTGTCGGAGGCTGAGTGGTTATTGAAATAATGAGGGACATAGATAGTGAGAATAGTCAAGGTCTTTTTACTAGCATAGAGGACTCCAAAACCAGAGGGCATAGGTTTAAGGTGAGAGAGGAAAGATTTAAAAGGGGCGGCCTTTTCATGCAGAGGGTGTTTTAAAATTTATTAATGCAATGAGGGTGTTACTGGCTAGGTAGCATTTATTGTCCATCCCTAATTGCTCAGAGGGCAGTTCAGAGTCATCCACATTGCTGTGGGTCTGGAGTCACACGTAGGTCAGACCAGGTAAGGATGATAGTTTCCTTCCCTAAAGGACATTAGTGAACAGATAGGTTTTTACGACAATCAACAATTGATTATCATTAGAGTCTTAATTGCACATAGTTTTATTTAATTCAAATCCCACCATCTGCTGTGGCAGGATTTGAACCCAGGTTCCTAGAAAATTAGTGGGAACTCTGGATTAACAGCCCAGCGATAATACCATGAGGCTATCGTGTTCCCAATGTGTGTATGGAATTCCATGCATAGATGGAATAAGCTGCTAAAGGAAGTGGTGGAAGAGGACACAATCATAACATTTAAAAGGCACCTGGATGAGTAAATGAAGAAGAAGAGTTTAGACGGATATTGTCCAAATGTAGGCAAATGGGACTAGATTGATTTCAGATATCTGGTCAGTACGGGCGAGTTGGATCAAAGGGTCTGTTTCCGTGCTGTACGATTCTGTGATTTCATGACCCTATAAATGTACTAAGGGAAGAATGAAGCAACCAGGGCTGACAAGGGAACATAAAAGCAAAAGATAAAGCACAGAATGTGGTGAAGATTAGTGAGAAGCCAGGTGATTAAGAAGTCTTTGAAAACCATCAAAGGTCAACTATAAACACAATAAGGAGGGAGAAGAAGAAATATGAGCGTTAGCTAGCTAGTAGTTTAAAAGAAGATTGCAAGACGTTTTATAGATATCCAAAAGGTAAGAGAGAAGCAAGATTGGACATTGGATTGCTGGGGCAATGAGACTGGAGAAGTATAAATAGAGACCAAAGAAATAACAGAGGAACTGAATAGGTATTTGCATCATTCTTCACAGTGGAAGACACCAGTAGCACATCAGAAATTCAACAGAGTTCAGGGGCAGAGGTAGTGAAAGTGGCCATCACTAAGGAGAAGTTGCCGGTGAAGCCGAAAGGTCTGAAGGTGGACCTTTGAGTATCGGAGTTGGGACATCATGTTGAGATTGTACAGGATGTTGGTGAGGCTTCTTCTGGAGTACCATATGCAGTTCTGGTCACCTTGCTATGGGAAACTTATTATTAAATTGGAGAGGGTTCAGAAAAGATTTACCAGGAATGCAGGGTTTGAGTTATAAAAATAGGCTGTATAGGTTGGGATATTTTTCACTGGAGCGTAGGACATTGAGGGGTGACCTTATAGAGGTTTATAAAATCATGAGGGGCATAGATAAGGTAAATAGCAAGGGTCTTTTCCCTAGGGTGGGGGATTTCAAAACTACAGAACATTTTTTTAAGGTGAGAGAAGAATGTTTTAACAAGGACATAAAGGACAACTTTTTTTACACAGAGAGTGGTTCGTTTGAGGAATTAACTGCCAGAGGAAGCGATGGAAGCAGGTACAGCAACAACACTTAAAGGACATTTGGATAAGTACATGATTAAGAAATCTTTGGAGGAGTATGGGTCAAATGTGGGATTAGTTTAGTTCAGGAACATGATTGGCATGGACTAGTTCCGAAAGGTCTGTTTCCACGTTGTATGACTCTATAAATCTATGACTAAGGGCAGTCAATCTGTGGAGTTCATTGTTTCAGAACGCTGTGGAGGCCCAGTTATTGAAAGTATATAAGACAGAAATAAATAGGTTGTTGATTGGTAGTGGAATCAAAGGTTACAGGTACAAGGCAGGAGAATAGGGTGAGAAAAATATTAGCCATGATTGAATGACAGAGCAGGCTCAATGAGTTGAATGGTCTAATTCTTCTCCTATACCTTATGGTCTTATGTGGTCACACCAGCACCTTGGACAGTTGCAATTAAGAACAGAGATAGTAGGAACTGCAGATGTTGGAGAATCTGAGATAACAAGGCGTAGAGCTGTAGGCCCGAAACATCAGCTTTCCTGCTCCTCTGATGCTGCTTGGCCTGCTGTGTTCATCCAGCTGTACACCTTGTTACTGCAGTTAAGAACAGTTCCCTAATCTTTTACTCCAACCCCACTGAAATAAGGGTTGACATTCCATTAGCCCTCTTGATTACCTGCTGCATATATGTGCTAACTTTCTGTATTTCATGCATAAGTGTCCCCCATTATCACTTTGTGTTCTGCAATTTTTCTCCACTTAACTTATACGCTGTGATTTTGATCTCCCTTTCAAGATGAACAACTTTACACTTTCTCACATTATACTCCATTTGCCAACACTTTACGCACTTACTTAACTCATCATTATCTCTCTGTAAACTGTATTTTTTACATCAGTTGCTAGGTAATATATTGTGGTCTTAAGTATTAATGCCAACTAGTCTGCATTACCTTTATGTGGTCTTGTGATAGATTGATACGTAAAATATGTTTAATTATTTAAACAGGAGTAACTACTTTGGGGTAGTAACAGTATAGTGGCATTGTCAAAGGATTAGTAACTCAGGGACCCAGGATATGTTTAAGGGACATGGGTTCAAATCCCACCATGGTGGAATTTGAATTTCAAAAAACAAAGTTAAAACTTTGTAATTGAAAGTCTCAGTTTGAATATGAAATCATTGTCAATTGTTGCGAAAAACCATCTGGTTTACTCATGTCCTTACCTGCTTTGACCTCCGTGTGACTCTAGGCCCTCAGCAAAGTGATAGACTCTTAACCACCATCTGAAATGGAAGTTATTCAGTTGTATCATACTGCTAAAAACTCTAAACTAAGGAATTAGACTGAATGGAACCTCTGGCAGCAACCCAGACAATGGAAATGAAAATGAAATTTAATAATATGAAGGTGCCGGTGTTGGAGTGGAATGGGCAAAATCAGAGGTCACAAGACACCAGGTTATAGTCCAACAGGTTTATTTGAAGTCACAAACTTTCGGATCACAGCCCCTTCATCAGGTGCAGTGAGACAGCAGAGCACACAGATTCGGAGTTTATAGGCAGAGAGATCAAGGGCAGAGAGAGCAAATGATCATACAACTGGTGTGAGTGGAGCATCAGGTAATAAGTTCTACTGATGACCAAGAGTGTTAGATGGTGGGTCAAGTGTCAACAGCTGAATAACCAGTGAAGGGATCTCCTATAATCCGACTAAGTTAGGCAGAGAGATAAATATAAAAAATTAAAAATAAGGTGGTGCTGGAGACAAAGTAAATGACTGGAATAATATGACAGGTATAAGAGTTACATGCTGAGGGGCTAACCAAAGTAATTAGTAATCCAAAACTGTACAAACTAATTAAGGTAAGAGATCATAATAATTTATCAAGGTGATGTTTTCAAAAAAGGACAGTAAGGAAGATTTTACAAATACAGAACAATGTTGTGGGGTCACATGTAGTGCAACATGGACCCAAGATTGCAGTTGAGGCCATCTTCATCGGTACAGAACTTAGCTGTCAATCTCTGCTTGGCGATTCTGTGTTATTGTGTATATCAAAGTCCGCCTTGGAGGACGCTTACCTGAAGATTGGAGGCTGAATGCCCGTTGACCACTGAAGTGTTCCCCAACTAGGAGGGAACATTCCTGTCTGGTGATTTTTACGTGGTGTCCATTCATCAGTTGTCATAGCTTCTGCATGGTCTCGTTAATATACCATGCCTCAGGGCATCCTTGCCTGCAGCGTATGAGATATATAACTTTGGCTGAGTCACATGAGTACCTGCTATGTACATGGTGGGTGGTGTTCCCATGTGTGATGGCAGTGTCCATGTTGATGATCTGATATATCTTACAGAGGTTACCATGGCAGGGTTGTACGGCGTTATGGTCGATGTTGACCTTAAGACTGGGTAGTTTGTTGAGAACAATGGTCTGTTTAAGGTTTAGTGGTTGATTGAAGGCGAGAAATAGAGGTGTAGGGAAGATCTTGGTGAGATGCTAATTGTCATTGATGACATGTTGAAGGCAGCGAAGAACATGGCTTAGTTTCTAGACAATGAAGGGTACTCTATCAGTCGTATCGTGCGTCTGTTTTCTGAGGAGGTCATTGCAGTTTTTTGCCATGGCATGTAGGAACTTCCAACCAATGAGTTGAGCATAATATCCTGTTCTTATGAGGGCGTTCTTCAAAACCTTTATGTGTCAGTCGCGTTCCTCCTCATCTGAGCAAACTACCCAGCCTTCAGGACAACATCAAACACGGCCCTGCCATGGCAAACTCTGCAAGACATGTCAGATCATCAACATGGATGATACCATCACACTTGGAACACAACCCACTATGTATTATCTGACTCTCTACTCACGCCAGTTGTGTGATTTTTTGATCTCTCTGCCTAAAAACCTTGTGTCCATGTGCTCTTCTCTCTCTCACTGCACCTGACAAAGGGGCTGCACTCCGAAAGCTTGTGGTTTCAAATAAACCTGTTGAACCATAACCTGGTGCCGTGTGACTTCTGAGTTAATGGAATTTCTGCCTTTTTAAACCTATGTATTTTATAAATAAAATATCTGGGGTCTAGTGCAAATATCAGGAGGGGTGGCCATAGGCTAACCAAGGAACACCCTGACATAATCATACTCGTAGAATCATACTTTACAGATAATGTTCCAGCCAACAACATCCCTGGGTATGTCCTGCATCCCTGGCAGGACAGATCCAGCAGAGGTAGTGATGTGATCACAGGGATCAGTGCTGGGACCTCAACTTTTTAAAATGTGTATAAATGGCACCAGAATTATACCCGCTAATTTTGCTCATGACTCATTGATAATTTGAAAAATAAATCGTTAATGAGACATAGGGAGACATATCAATGGATATAGACAGGTTAAATGAGTGGACAAAGATACAGAAAATGAAGTATAATATGGGAAAACATAAAATTACCCATTTTGGCAGGAAGAACAAAAAGAACAATAATATCTAAATGGTAGGGGTTTGCAGAGCTCTGAAATGCATAGCGTGTCCTTGTGTGTAAATGTGCAAAAGATTAGTGTACAGGTATAGCTATTAATTTGAAAAGCTGAAAGAATGTTATAATTTACTGTGAGAGATTGAATGAAAAATTAGGAAGATTATGCCACAATTATGCATGGTATTGATTAGACCACATCTAGAATGTTTTGTACAATATTGGTCATCTTATTTAAGGAAGGATGTAGTGCATTAAAAGGGCTTCAGAGATTTGCTAAAATAAGGCCTGGAATGGGAAGATTGCTTTATGAGCAAAGATTGTACAGGGTAGAATTGTATACATTGTGTTTAGTAGAGTAAGAAGCAACTTGACAGAAACATACAAGATCCCGAGAGGTCTTAACCAGGTAGGTTTGGAAATGATGTTTCCTCTTTTTGGAGAATCTAGAACTAGGCATTATAGTTTAAAAATAAGATTTTGCTCATTTGAAACAGAGATGAGATTTTCATAGAGAGAAGTGCGTCTTTAGAACTCTTTTTCTCAAAAAGTAGTGGAACTTGAGCTCTTAAATGCTATAAAGGCACAAATTCTTGATAAACAACAGGGTGAAAGGGAATTGGTGGGAATGTGGAGTTGAGGATACAATTGGATCAGTCACAATTATATTGAAAGGCTAAGTAGATCTAAGGTGTCGCCTGGTCAACTCCTGTTCCTGACTTGTATGTTTGTAATTTCATCAGTCTCTTTTTCTTCACCAGTAGTGTTGGGAATAATAGAAAGCTAAGAAAGGAGAAAATATATATTGTTACTATCATTCTCAATGGTTTTTGATTAGCTCAATACTACTTTCTATATCTGTTGTGAAGTTTGGCTGGTTTGTATGATACACTGTGACAAGACACAAATAGCCTGTGGAGGGGTTTATTAATCAATCTAACGATTTGCCATGTTGGAATCTCATTTGATAATGCCTGTAATGAGATCTGCTCATGCACAGGCAACCCTAATCCAATAAATGCTCCTGATTCATCCATTTTGATCTATATTAATCCAAATTACTCATAACAGACAATATTCATGATCTTGGTAACAGGTATTATCTTTTAGCTTGAAATTATAACTAAATCCCCTTAACCCTGCCTTTCTGTTGTTTACTGTAAATTACACTGAGATATCCTGAGGTCATGAAATTCCTTAGGTGTTGTAATCCTTTCGTGAGCACCAATCCCATACCTCTACAATTTGACCAAGAAACACAACGGGTAATTCAGGTGTGAGCTATGAATGTCCTTCTCATGCCTTCCTAGTGGGGTCTTTGCCATTGCCTCACTCAGATCCTATCAGTCCTTCATTTTATTGATTTGTTCAAAGTCAGGCCAGCAATTTTTGGTCATCTTGCATCTCCCAAAGGGCAGTTGAGAGTCAATTATATTGTGAGTGTCTAAAGTCACATGTAGGCCAGATCAAGTAAGAATGGCAGATTTCCTTCCTTAAAGAGAATTATAAACCAGTTGAGACAGTATGAACTGCCGATGCTAGAGACTGAGATAACAAGGTGTGCAGCTGGATGAACACAGCAGGCCAGGCAGCATCAGAGGAGCAGGAAAGCTGAAGTTTCAGGTCAGGACCCTTTTTCAGAAACCAGATGAGCTTTTGTTAAAACAATATTGATAATGGTTGATCAGTAGGCTCACTTCTTATTCCAGATTTTTAAAATTAAATTCTAATTTAACTATCTGCCATGGTGGGATTTGAATGGGCGTCCCGGAGCATTAATGTGAGGTTTCCAGATCACTTAACCATCAAGATTACAACTTTGTCACCCAACTCTCCAAGCTTTAGGCTCTAGTCTGTGTTCAATTGTTCATTAAAATAATACCTAATGACTTAGAATTTGTAAGTTGTCTGATGAGGAAATGTTGGACAGTCTAGGCTTGTATCACTGGAGTTTCATAGAATAAAAAAACCAACATGATTGAAACATACATCACCTTGTGATGTCCTGATGAGGTGAATGTGGAAAGGATGTCTGCCTCTTGTGACAGAATCTAGAACTAGGGAGTTGCTGTTTAAAGCTAAGGAGTTGCCAGTTTAATGAGAAAATGAGCAGAATTTTTTCTCACATTGTCTTTGGATCTTTCTTTTTCAAAAGGAAACATAAGCAGAGTCCTTGAATATTTTTAAGACAATGGCAGAAAGGTTCTTGATGTTCAAAGAGGTGTAGGTCTACTGGGGATTGGTAGAAATGTGGAATAATCAGTTTGGCCATTTCATTATTGAAAGGCAGAGCATGTTCAAGGGGTTTATTCCTGCCCTCCTAATTCATGTGTAAGTTTGTATGTGTGTATTCCATCCTCTTAAACAGATGCTTTCCCATCTACCAGATTCTACATCCTTGTTCATAGAATCATAGAATCCTTACAGAGCGGAAGCAGGCCATTCAGCCCATCAAGTCCGTTAAGCGTCAAACCTGCTACTCAAAAGGCAAGTTGTTTGATTTGGCTCCAAGAGTCAAATATGTTTGTTTTCTGAGATAACAAGGTGTAGAGCTGGATGAACACAGCAGGCCAAGCAGCATCATAGGAGCAGGCTGTTAGCTTTCATTGTTGCTGAATAAAAACGAATTCTGTGAAGTGTTTGAAGGCTCTCCTGTATATCATGGACCCAGATTGAATGTTGATAAAATGCTGTACTTTACAGGTCACTGGGGAAAAAGTAGCACTCTTTTAGGGAGGGTTGTAAGATGGGATGTGGCTAAAGGCAGGAAAGCTTTGTGACTTGGCGTGTAGACAGCACTATATATATATGAATGTGTAGTTGTATGTACAATGAAGTGTCAGCCGTGCCACTATGTGTATGGAGAAGCATAAATGGACAGCCAAAGCTTGACTAGGTACATTGTTAGGATCAAAGTTTGTTAATACCACTGATCCCAGGATATCCTAGCGATGATGAAAATATCTGCCTACGGTGAGTGGAAAATAGGATGAGCAGGCACAATTAAGATGCATTTTATTGTTAGTGAAGTGAGCTTGGGGCAATCGTATGAGCAATGTAATTCTATCTCACAGAGAGAAACTCCATGAAACTGACCAAAAATGATACAGAGCTGATTTCCAGTAAGACTCTGCCCAATATGTTCAGTGAGGTATATCAAAATGAAAAAAATATACCAGTGATTCACTGAAAACTTTTATTGACACAAGACCTTTGCACAAGAGTTTTCATTGCCAATGGAGCACATTTTAGGAGAATAGTCTATGTTGTATTAAACACAACAATATAATAGTGTAGGTTAGATGGGCTTCAGACTGGTTTCACAGGTCGGTGCAACATCGAGGGCCGAAGGGCCTGTACTGCGCAGTAACGTTCTATGTTCTATCCTCACAGCAAGGTGTCAAAAATAGCATTGTGATAATGACCAGAAAATCTGCTTTTTGGAGTTTAACATGAAACCAAATTCTGCCCTACTATTCAGTCACTTTTGTTTTATTCATTCAGAAGATGTGCATGTCTCTGGCCAGACCAGCATTCCTAATTGTACAGAGGGCAGTTAAGGGTCAACCACATAGCTATAGGACTGGAGTATATGTAGACCAGACTAGGTAAGGGTGGCTTCCTCCCTGAAGGACAAAGTGAAAGAGACAGTTTTTTGCATCAATTGGCAATGATCATTAGACTCTTAATTCCAGATTTTTATTGAATTCAAATTCCACCATCTGCCATGGTAGGATTTGAAACCAGGTGCCTAGAACATTAGCCTGGGTCTCAAGACTAATAGTCAAGTGATGTTATGGCTAGGCCATCACCTCATCCTTATTTATTACTTGTTTCATTGTCGTTTGTTGGATCTTACTGCGTACAAACTGAAATTTCCTAATTTGCAATAGGGCTTACTCTTTAAAAAGTAATTTATTGGCTACAAAGTGCTCATGGATGTTTTGGGGATGGCAATATTTCTATGCAAATGCCAGTCTTTCATGATAGACATACTCATTCATCACTGAAATGCCAGACAGAGCAATGCCATATAGAATGGTTAAGGCACTCATCTCTATCATTGTCAGCCCAAATACACTCCATAGAGTGTCTCCTAACTCCTTTGTTGGTCAGGTCGGAGGGTCCAAGCAGAACTCCCACAGTAAAGACACATTCAGTGTTAACACTGACTCTTAGTCGAATATGAAGTCTGTGATTTGTGGAATCTGAAATTATATTTATAGATTTTGAAATTACATTCAGGAAAGGTCAGAAAGGATTGGTATTTGTCTCAAAACTATATAATTACATGATTTTCAAGTGTTATTTCAAAAGAATTGTGCAATTGTGTAAATGGTGACTGTGCACTTTTTATTGTACATTGTTGCATCTGCCAGATTTAAAGTACTGACTCATTCATCTGGACCTGCTTTGAGTTTGTTATTGCAGTCACTTCAAAGTTCCTTTATAAAACACAAGGAAGACAGCATCCTTGGTTCTACTAATAAAGGTGCAGAATATTCAAACAAAGGATTAGTGGTAAAGTTGAAAGGTAATATGATTTGGACTTACAATCTGAAAATCCAAACTGATAGAGCTAACAGGGCTTGAGCTGAAATCACAATTGATGTTTCAAAAAGTTGAGAGAAACTGGAAATACAAATAACTGGCATCAATAAGCCCACCATGAAGCTGTCAGATTGTTGCTTCAGTAGGTCTTTCTTCTGTTGCCTTTGCCCAATTTATTGATTCCAGTCCCAAACTGATTTGGCTGACTGGTATGTTAAGAATAAATTGCATTGCAGTTTTGTGACTGGTATCATAAAAGCCCAAAAGATGCTTCGCGGGAGAGTTGTCAAACATTGAATCACACCAGAACTATAGGATACATGACAAGAAATTGGTCAGAAAGTAGATTTTAATAAGCAATTCAAACAAAGTTATATTCAAGGGGGGAAATGTGGCAGATTGGATTCAGAATTGGCTGACCCTTAGAAGACAAAGGATGGTAGCAGACGGAGAATATTCAACGTGGTAACAAGCATGGGGCTGGATGAACACAGCAGGTCAAGCAGCATCATAGGAGCAGGAAAACTTGACGTTTCGGGCCTAAACCCTTCATCAGAAATACAAATTCAACGTGGTGCTCAGTTATAAGTGGTGTACCACAAGGATCTGTTCTGGGTCGTCTTCTATTTGTGATTTTTGTGAATGATTTGGATGTAGGAGTGGAAGGGTGGATTAGTAATTTTGCTGACGATACGAAGGTGGGTCGAGTTGTGGATAGTGCGAAGGGCTGTTCTAGGTTACAAAAGGACATTGATAGGATGCTGAGCTGCGCTGAGAAGTGGCAGATGGAGTTTAACCCTGAAAAGTGTGAGGTGATTCCATTTGGAAGGACAAATTTGAAAGTAGGATACAGGGTTAACAGAAAGATTCTTGGCAGTGTGGAGGAGCAGAGGGATCTCAGAGTTCATATTCACAGCTCCCTGAAAGCTGTCACCCAGGTAGATAGAGTTGTTAAGAAGGCGTATGGTGTGTTAGCTTTCATTAATAGAGGGATTGAGTTCAAGAGCCGTGAAGTTATGCTCCAGCTATACAAAAGCCTGGTTCGGCCACATCTGGAGTACAGTGTTCAGTTCTGGTCGCCTCATTACAGGAAAGATGTGGAAGCATTGGAAAAGGTGCAGAGGAGATTTACCAGGATGTTGCCTGGAATGGAGGGAAGGTCTTACGAGGAAAGGCTGAGAGAGCTGGGGCTTTTCTCTTTAGAATGACAAAGGACGAGAGGTGACTCGATAGAGGTGTACAAAATGATCAGAGGTATAGATAGAGTGGACAGCCAGACACTTTTTCCTAGAGTGGAGGTAGCTATTATAAGGGGGCATAGTTTTAAAGTAAGTAGAGGTAGGTATAGGGGAGATGTCAGAGGTAGATTCTTTACTCAGAGAGTGGTAAGGATGTGGAATGCATTGCCGGAGAGGGTAGTGGAGTTGGCCTCATTAGGACATTTAAGCAGCTATTATATAGGCATATGGATGATAGTATAAGGTAGGGGTGGAGGTTAGATAGACCTTAGGTTTAGGGTAAAAGTTCGGCACAACATCGTGGGCCGAAGGGCCTGTACTGTGCTGTACTGTTCTACGTTCTATGTTCTATGTTCAAGGCTGAGTAGACAATCTCTTGATTGACAAAGAAGATTGAGGCTTATAGGGTTTCAGGCAAGAAAGTGGTGTTGAGCCCACAATCAGATCAACTGTGATCTTACTGAATGGTAGGGCATGCTCAATGGGCTAAGTAGAACATAAGACATAGGAGCAGAAGTGGGTGATTCAGTCTGCTCCACCTTCAATGATATCATAGCTGATCTGATAATCCTCAACCCTAATTCCCTGCCTTATTCCCATAACCCTTGACTCCCTTACTGGTTAAAAAAATGTCATATATGTATAGGTGAATATATGTAACAACCCAGCCTCAGCAGACCTCTGCAGTAAAGAATTCCACAGATTCACAACCTTCTGAGAGAAAAGATTTGTCCTCATCCGCATCTTTAATGGGTGGCCCCTTACTCTGAGATTATGCCCTCTGGTTCTAGGCTCTCCCACAAAGAGAAATAATCTCTCCAGATCTACCCCATCAAGCTCTTTAAGATTCTTCTATTTTTTCAAAAAGGTCTCCTTTTTCCTAAACTCCATTGAATATAGGCCCAAATTGCTCAGATTCTTTTCACAGGTAAGGGCCCCAGTGTGTTCATAGTCTCCAGCTTTAGTCTGAAAAGGGGATTATTTAGTTTCAGCAAAACCCATTGCGATGACTCCATCCCCTTTGAAATAAAGGTCAACATTCCATTTGCCTTCTCTATTACCTACTTAACTTGGATGCTGGATCTTTGTGATTCATCTAGTCTTGATCCATATTCTTATGAGCTACGAAAGGGAGAAAAGCGATAATGTTCTGAGGAGGAACTCCTGAACTTGGAGTTCATGGAGCTAAAGGCGAGTGCATGGAAACACTTGACAACAATGACAAAAGAATGAAAATTAAGACCTTTCTGGATCTGGAGTCAATACAGCAAGCTCAGGGGCAATGAGTGAATGTGACCAGAATCAAAGTTAAGATACAGGCAGCAGGATTTTTAATGAGTTCAAGTGTACAACATGTGACAGTTTAATTTAGATAAATGTGAGGTGTTGCATTTTCATAAGAGATACCAAGTTAGGACTTACCCTGTTGTTGGTAGGGCCCTAGGGACTGTTGTCAAACATGAAGAACTAGGGGTGGAGGTGCATAGTTTATTGAAAATGGAGTAGCAGGTAGACAGGGTGGTGAAGAAGGCATTTGACATGCTTGCCTTCATTAGTCAGAACACTGAGTATAGGAATTGGGATGTTTTGTTGTGGCTGTACAGGACATTGGTGACACCACTTTTAGAATACTGCACACAATTCTGGTCACACTTCTTTATGAAGGATGTTGTTAAACTTGAGAGGATGGAGAAAAGATTCACAAGGATGTTGCCTGGACTGGAGGGTTTGAGCTATAGGGAGAGCTGAATCGGCTGGGCTTTTTTTTTCCCTGGAGTGTGAGAGGCTGAGGGGTGACCTTATAGAGGTTCATAAAAGCATGAAGGGCGTGGATAGGGCAAATAGGCAAGGTCTTTTTCCAGGTGTAAGGGAATCCAAAACTAGAGGGCATAGGTTTAAAGTGAAAGGGGAAAGATATAAAAGGGATCTGAGGTGCAACATTTTCATGCAAAGGGTGGTGCATGTATGGAATGAGCTGCCAGAGGAAGTGGTGGAAGTGTCTACAACTGCAGCATTTAAAAGGCATCTGGATGGTATACGAATAGAAAAGTTTTAGAGGGATATGTGCCAAATGCTGAAAATTGGGATTAGGTCAGATTGGAATGTCTGTTCGGTGTGGACCAAAGGGTCTGCTTCTGTACTGTATTACTCTATGACTTGATGACAGATGGGTAAATTGGTGAGACAGCATTGAAACAGATGGGTCTGGAATATAACAAAGCCATGAACGTGGTTTCAGCTGCAGGTAAGCTGAGGCAGAGAAAAGATGGGCCAACATTATGGCAGAACAAGTTTGAGCAGTTGAATGACTGGTCTTTGTTTCCTTGTTGGTTGAAATTGACAGTCTAAGTGATGGAGTAGATAGGGGATGTCAGTTCAAAGTAAAATACCGCATCAAGGTCATGAATGGTTTGATTTAATCCCATAAATGAACAAGGAGAGGGATGAAGTCCTTTAACAATCCAGACTGTGGTAACAAGCCACTACTAAAGGTACCTAGAAATGGGATTACAAATACTTGCCTTAAACCAGTGATGTCCATGTCATATAAATATGAGTGAGAATGAGCCTTTTGGTCCCTAACTGTGCCAGTACAGCTCTTGAAGCAGTTGAGATTAACCCCATTTTTCTGTTTTGTGTTTCACATTTTTTTTCTTTTGAAACAATTAACAATGGCTGAGTTACCAAAGATTGTTTGCACCTCCTAAATCCTCCCTTTGTGATTATCAGCCAGCACTCTGGGGAGACAATGAGGGTGAACATGACAACAGTAAAGGGAAACATTATAAACAGAAATTCAATCAAGGTTTCGCACTCGGTTAATAGGCATTTTCTTGACCTGATTAGAGACAGTTTATTGGAATCACGTGTCTGTCCAGATATCCTCTTTGATGGTCATCATTACTGATTAGAGGGTTTAATTCTTATTCTCATGTGTATCGTAACATATCAATATCCTCTCCAGTATCTCTGGCACATACTAACTTCATTATTTTAGTTTACATATTAAAAGTTTTCAGTTGCTCGAATATCAACACTTCTGTGATACTCGAAAAAAGGCAGAAATTCACATTTTTCACAACCACAGGATATTCCAAAGCTTTTCACAGCCAATGAAATACTTTTGAACTGTAGTCAATGCTGCAGCAGTGAGCAGGCTATATGACAGAAAACAGTCAGCATTGCAAGAAAGATAAGCAAAAACAGGAATTGCTGGAGAAACTGAACAGATGTGGCAAGTGTCTGTGGAGAGTAAACTGAGTTAATGTTGTGAGTTTAGTGACTCTTCATTAGATGCTACTAGACCTGCTGTGTTTTTACAGCAATTACTCTTTATGTTTCAGATCCACATCCACAGTTCTTTGCGTTATGTTATGGTGAGTTTTCTCTAGACTGTTAGAAATTGAGAAATGGTGTTCCAAAAGGAGGGAGGCTGGGACAACGGTTTGTCATTATTTACATAAGCAACTTGGGCTCAAGGATCAGAACATCAATTTCATGATGAAAGTACAAAAACAAGCTGACGAGTGTAGATAATGTTGATTAATATTGTGACAAAATATAAGAAGATGCTAAAGAACTCGCGGAATGTGTGTACAACTCAAGCTAAGTCTTTGGGCACTTTGGTAGGAGAATTAAGAAGATCACATTGCTGTTGGAAAAGAATAATTCCAAGTGGGGTCGAGGCACAAATGGATGTAGATGTTCCAGTGCATGAGCCATTGAATGGCTAATAAAGCCAGAAGAATGTTTTACTATAGGGGCTAATTTTTAGATGAATAATAATACACATAAATTACGTTAAAGGTATATAGAGACACAGCCAGAAGTCACATGATACCAGGTTATAGTCCCAAAGGTTTATTTAAAATCACAAGCTTTTGGAGTGCTGCTCCTTGTTCAGGTGAATGAGGTATATAGAGACATAGTTCGATCACACTGAGTACAGTTCTTGTCCCCACATTACAAGAACAATATAGATCGACTGGGGAAGTTGCAAAGAATTCTTGTAACGATGATACCAGAGCTGAGAGAATAAATACCAAAGAAGAGTAAACAGATTGGGGCTCCTTATTTTGAAGTCGAGAAAGCCGAGCAGTGACCTAATAGAAATGTTCAAAATGATGAAGGTTCAATTGAGATAGTTCAGTTATGGTCATTTTCTGTGTGTGGGAGAAATTGAAGTTTCAGGCAAACTTTTGTAACAATGAGACCATTTGGATAGCTTAGTCAGAAGATGTTACGACTCAAGGAGAAGTTCATATACTAAAGGTCACAAATACAAGATACCTACTAACCAATTTGAAATACAGAGAACTTCAATACCCAGAGTGTGCTCAGAATGTGGAACTTGCCATTCCAATGAGAGGTTGAAGTGAATAATACAGAAAGATTTAAGAGAAGCCAAATAAACACATTAGGGAGAAAGGCAAGCACAGCGTGTTGGTGAGATAACAAGAGGCAAGAGGAGGCTTGTTTGTGCTTAAAAACTGGCACAGGTCATAGGCGTAGCATTAATTTTCTTCTCGACCATGATGACAGCTAGCTCTACTGCAGCACCAATTCACTGTAGAGACCTCTCTATAGATAGGTTTTGATGATTAAAAAAAAGTTATGCCCCTTGATTAAGTCTGATTATTCTGTAATAAATAGGAAAACGTAGGTTTGCATTAAAAGTTGACTGAGTTCAATTATAATAACTCTTTGTGTTTGTGTGAGAAAAAGCAATTTTAGACAAACCGTTCTAACGTTGAAACCTTTTTCAATACTATAAAAGGACTCTGGTAAATATACATAATAACCTAGCAGAGGTTGGTTTAGTGAATGGAGACATTGATCAAAATTGGGTTAGGAGACAGTTTATAAGACTCCATTCTATGCTCATATGCAACACTTGAGATACTTGAGGCCAGTTACTACTGTGACTAGGATCCAATCAAATTAACCTAGCAACAGCTATGGTCAAACTGGTATAATCCAATTCTGATACAGGTCACTCTGGGATTAAAACACAAGGCTCTGTAATTCACCATTGCAAGCCAAGTACTGAAGACTCCCAAGGCAAGAGCGATGTGTCTACCTTCTGTAACTGGAATCATGTCAGAGATGGAATCTTAAAAGGATGATAACTAACATGGTGTTGAATGGATTGTGCAACATGCTGATACTGCAAAGGTCATCTTTCCAATTTGTTAAATATATCACTGTCCTTTAATAAACTGTAACATTTACCATCTAAGAAGTCCTGGTTTTTGCCTTAATTGCTTCAGAGTTGCACAAACAAAAGTAAATTTATTAAGTCACTTACAAAGTGCTGACAAATTGGCGTGGCTGAAATCAATGAAGTTACAGAGAACAAAATCAGAGTAAATAGTTGTTTCGAAAATCTTTTGCCATGCTTTTGGTTGCACTTCAGCCCCACAATCCTTAACATTAGGCAGAGGGAAGTCAATGGCCTAGTGGTATTATCACTGGACTGTTAATCCAGGGACGCAGGTAATGTGTTGCGGACCTGGGTTTGAATCCTGCCATGGCACACGGTGGAATTTAAATTCAGTTTAAAAAAAACAGGAATTATGAGTCCAATGATTGCCATGATTCCATTGCCGATTGTTGGCTCACTAATGTCCTTTAGGGAAGGAGACTACCATTCTTTCCTGGCCAGGCCTATGGGTGACTCTAGGCCCATAGCAATGTGGTTGACTCTTAATTGGGAAATTTCAGATGGGCAATAAATGCTGCCTGTCCAGTGATGCTCTCATCCCATGAATGAATAAAGAAAAGAAAATCTGGTGCTGTGGGGTCTGGGCCAGTTGGGGAACTTACAAGTGGGTCTGCTGCTGGCAGGTCTGGAAGCAGGCTGTGGAGGGGTAATCTCTGCTAACTGCTTGCCCCTCTTCTGCGGTACATTCTTGCATGGGTGTCGTTGGAGAGCAAGCATGTGGTATCCGCCAATACTCTCAATCCCTTCCAATCCCATTTTGATTTAGCCACCTCTTTCTTCCTTACCTTTGATAGCCTGCATTGCCCTAAATGGCTTTCCATGTAAGTTAATCAATTGGAAAACACAGTAATTTACTGGTGGCCGTTAGGAGATGAAAACATGCCACGGGTGATTTCATGATGGGAAAAAAGACTGTTCAGTTGTGCAGAAGAGCACTTCTGGATTAAAAAAAAACACAAAAAAAATTACTGTAAAATTCTTTTGTTTTTTATTGAAAAGTAGAGAAGAACTTGTTGTGAACTTGTATGGAACAGTTGCTAGATCACACTGAAACACTGTATACAATTTTAGTCCCAATATTACTAAACAATTACAGATAATGGACTGGTGAAGTTGCAAAGAATGTTTATAATGATGATTCCAGAACTGAGAGATTATAAACATCAGTAAAAGCTGTATCAGAGATAAAAGGTACTGCAGATGCTGGAGGATCCGAGATAACAAGGTGTGGGGCTGGATGAACACAGCAGGCCAAGCAGCATCATAGGAGCAGGAAAGCTTGATGTTTCGGGCCTAGACCCTTCATCAGAAATGGGGGAGGGGAAGAGGGTTCTGAAATAAATAGGGAGAGAGGGGGAGGCGGATAGAAGATGGATAGAGGAGAGGATGATACTTAACCCCACTGCGAAGCGTCTTCTAAGGATGACTACTCTGAAGAAGTTACCCTCCTCCCTCCGGACAAACCTCAGGGAATCTCTCTCCCTCTGCCTCTTTGACTTGTCTGCCTCCTCTCCACCTATCCTCTCCTCTATCCATCTTCTATCCGCCTCCCCCTCTCTCCCTATTTATTTCAGAACCCTCTTCCCCTCCCCCATTTCCGATGAAGGGTCTAGGCCCGAAACGTCAAGCTTTCCTGCTCCTATGATGCTGCTTGGCCTGCTGTGTTCATTCAGCCCCACACCTTGTTATATCAGTAAAAGCTGAACAGGTTGAGGCTCTTTTTTCTGGAAGAAAGGCTGAGAGGTGACCTAATTAGAACCCATTAAAATTATGGAAGAGTTTGATAGATGAGGTATAGAAGACGTGTTTCTGGCACAACTTCTGACTTGTTTTTTCTGACTTGCACTGATGGCAGTGGCTGCAGGGTAGGAAGTGGTCGGGCTCTGTGCCCATACACTCCTGTTCACCTGGCCAGCTGCATTCTCCTTTGTTCTTTTTTGTGTTTTACTTCTTCATTTCGCTTTTGAATCAAAGTTCAACTGTTCTTCTTTTCTGCGGCTGTGATCCAGGAAGGCAATCTGTTGTGATGGCGGCAGCATGGTCGATCTGGCTGTCCTTTCCTCATGGCCAAAGTGGCCATGGCTTTATCAAAGGCTTCATCGTCGGTGGGTCTGGCCCGTTCCTCCTAGCGGCGGAGCGGTGGTTTCAGCGGTGGCTATGGTAATGGTAGCATGGTGGATCTGGTTTATTCCTCATGGCTATGGTGGCAATGTGGCAGCTTCGGGTGGCAGCTGAAGTGGTGATGGTTTCAGTGTTGGTGACTTGGTGGGTCCAGTCTGTCTCTCCTAGCTATGGCGGCAATGCAATGTTTTCAGTGTCAGCTTTGGTTGTACCAGTTGACGGAAGTTAATGTAATATAGACAAATTTGTGGATGTCACAAAAATAGCAGGAAGACAAGTGGTGAAGATGACAGAGTGAGTCTGCAGAGGGATATAGTCAGTTTGAGCGAGTGGGCAAAAACTTGGCAGACGTGGGTATGTATGAGATTATGAACTTCAGCAGAAGGAAAAGAGGAGCTGAATACTCTTTAAAAGGAGAAAAGCTTCAGAAAGCTGTAGAACAGAGGGATTTGGGAGTCCTCATGAATGAATCATAAAAAGCTAGATCACAAGTTCAGCAGGTAATGTGAAAAGAAAATGGAATGTTGGCCTTTATTTCAAAGTCTTAAATGAGGAAGGTCTTGCTAAAACAATATCAGGCGCAAGTCCGGCCACATCTGAAATGCTGTGGTCAGATTTAGTCCCCTTATCAAAGGAAAGGTACATAGTGTGGGTTTCAGGAGTAGATTTCTGATGAAGGGTCTAGGCCCGAAACGTCAAGCTTTCCTGCTCCTATGATGCTGCTTGGCCTGCTGTGTTCATCCAACTCTACACCTTGTTATCTCGAAAGGTATATAGTCGTTGGATGCAGTCCAGTGACTGTTTCATTAGGTTGATCCCAGGTATTTGCTTATAGAGAGAGATTAATTTGGTTGGCCCAGTGCTCAATGAAGTTTAGAAGAATGCAAGGATCATCTATTGAAACATGTAAGATTCTTAGAGGATTTTGCAGAGTGGATACAGACAGGTTGTTTTCTCTAGTGGGAGAGCCTAGAAACAGACAACATAACCTCAGAGCAAGGGGTCACACATTTAAGATAGAGATGAGGAAAACTTTTTTCTCTATGACGGTAGTGATTCTGTGGCATTCTTTAGAAAAGAAGGCTGCCAAGGCTGATTTTTAAAGGATATTCAAGGCAGAAATAGACAGATTTTTATTCAGTAAAGGAATCAAGAATTATAGGGCAAGGGCAGGAAAGTTAAGTTGAGAAACAAAGGCAGAAATGGCTGGAAAAGCTACAGTTTGGTGGTATCTGTGGAGCAAAAGTAGAATTTCTGCAGAAAGTGGAGTTGAGGCTTATCAGATCAGCCACGATCTCATTGAATGACAGCACAGACTTAATAGGCTGAATGGCCCACTTCTTCTCCTTATGGTCTAAGATGCAGTAGGCGGAAGATAGTCATGTGCATATAATCCATTCCAATCACTTCTAAATATGATTGATAGGCTGACCTGATTGGAAACACTGTTGATGTATGAGGCTATTTAGCTGTTTCTAGTTTCTCCTTTGAAAGATGATATTTAGAAGACACCTGACAGTGTACTGCTGCCTTAATCTGAAAAACTGCCTGGTAATGCAATAGTTGTTGCATCAGGTTACCATTCAGGAGATTGTCACATTAATTTTAACTTCTGACCAAAATATAAAAACACTATATTTGATCAGTTGTCAACTGTACATTCCACCCAGTTTCATTCCTATTAAATGGACAATTGACAAAGATATAAAAAGAATGGTTTATCTGACTTTGTGACTCTCTATAGAATTCCACTATGACAAGTAGTTGAAAGTGAGCTCAATAAATGACCTTAAAGACTACCATATTGCAGTTAAAGAAAAATCCAAAACAAAACAAAAACAGAGGATGCTGGGCTGTGAAGAAGGATGACTGGATTTGAAATATCAACTCTGTTTCTCTCTCCACAGATGCTGCAAGACTTGCTGAATTTCTCTGGCACGTTCTGTTTTTGTTAAAGAAAAATCCAACTTGTAAGGCTCTTCACGAAATGGAGCTTGAAATCCTTCTTTATTGAACACCAAGGTAACTCTTCACCCAGCATTGTTGGATAAAAATGCTACTTGGAGCAATCCATTTTAAACAATATTCATTTCTGCAATTTCTGGAGAGCATTATTTTGCATTTATTTTCCATGCTTACCCTTTATCAATCCAGATTACCTGGAATACTCTTCCAATCCTGGTACCACACCTTAAAATAATGGGTGGTTTGGTGGCTCAGTGGTTAGCACTGCTGTTTCATACCCCCAGGGGCCTGGGTTTGAATCCACCTTCAGGTGACTGTCTATGTAGAGTTTGCACATTCTCCTTGCAACTGTGCGGGTTTCCTCCACCAGTTCAAAGAAGTGCAGGCTGAGTGGATTAACCATGGGAAATGCAGGGAAACAGTAGGGGATGGGTCTGGTTCGGTTGCCCTTAGCGGGGTTGGTATGGGCCAAATGACCTGCTTCCATACCGTAAGGATTCTAATCTATGATGTCAAATCTTAGGAGAGGTTGCAGGTGAGATTTACCAGAATGTTACCAGTGAGAAAGAACTTTGGATATTTGGAATGGATGGGATTATCTTGTCAGAGAAGGAGGGGTTAAGAGCAGATTTAACAGCAATGATCAAAGTTTGCAGGGCTTGGGATTGCATAAGTAGGGGGAAACAGTTTCCACTGACAGGGGATCAGTATTCAGTGGGAGCAAATTTAACACAAATGGGGATACGGAATGATTTATTTTGAGCAGCAAATTGTGGTGATCTGGAATTAACTGTCTGGATGGAAACAAATTCAAAGAACTTTCAAAATGGAACAGATAACTACATTGAGGGAAAATAATTGCAGGGATATCAGGAAATAATAGGGTGTGGGAAAGATTGGGTAGCTCTCTAAGAGCCAGCATAGACATGATGTGCTGAATTACCTCCTTCTGAATTATTTCATTCCGTGATGCAGACTGTAGTTTTATTCAGAACGCAGCCCTGGGCCACATTCTTGAGCCAGTGCAATGAAAATACTACCACAGTGTTGTTAGGAAAGAGTTTCAGAAGTTTGATCCAGTAACGATAAAGGACTAGCAATATATTTCAAAATCACATTTGTGTGTGCCTTAGAGGGATCATTGCAGGTGGTAATGTATCCTTGTTTTTCTAGTTGGTAGGGGGTTATGCATTTGGGAGCTGCCACCTAGGGAGCTTTGTTGAATTACTGGAGAGCATCTTGTAGATGGTGCACATTGTTGCCACTGTGTGTCGAAGATGGAGGAATAAATGTCAAATGCGGTGGATATGGTACCAACCAAGTGAACTGCTTTGTCCTGAATGGTGTCAAGCTTTTTGAATGTTGTTGGAGCTGCACTCATCCAGGAAAGAAAAGGTGGAGAGGCTTTGGGAATCAGTAACCGTGTGACTCACTCACTGTAGAATTCCCAACCTCTGAGCTACTGTTGTGGCTAAAATATTTATTTGGTTGGCCTGCTGTTGTTTCTTCTCAATGGTAAGCCCCAGGATGTGATGGTAGGCTTTTGGTGATAGCAGTGCCATAAAACGGCACAGAGAGTCCGTTGGATTCACTCGCGCTGGAGATGATCATTGCCTAGCACTTGCGTAGCACAAATGGTACTCGAGCTAGGGACTTGTCCAGATATTGCTGCACAGGCTGTATCAGAGTCAGAGGAATTGCAAATGGAACTGCATACTGTGTGACCATCAGTAGACTTTCCCAGGAACAAAATCAAAGTTGCTGGAAAAGCTCAGCAGGTCTGGCAGCATCAGTGAAGGAGAAAACAGAGTTAACGTTTTGGGTCCGGTGACCCTTCCTCAGAACTTCCCACTTTGGCCTTACGATGGATGAAATGTCATTGGTGAAACAACCTACGGTGGGTGAACAATGCAGTGGTGTTTCGTGATACAAAATTGTTATATTCCTATTGCACACAACACATGATTGTGTAATGTATTCAGTACAGCATCATCACTATCTATAATTTCTTAAAATTACAAAGTCCTTCCTGTCTCAGAATGTTAATCAGGATAGCAACTCCAGCAACTGAATAACAATGACCACCAAAAAAAAAATAAAGAATATGAATTCAACCCCAAGTGAAATCTCCAAAAGGTAACCGGCATGAAAAAAATGTCATATTAAACAAAAACAAAAGATGCCTGAGAGCACTCAAGCCTGATTTGGTCCCATAGGTCATTTATTCTGTGTATTATGTTGCTAAAATTTCATCTGAATGAGATGTCTCTTCGTTGTATTCTATTCCCACAACACTAGTCACATATAAAATGTTATCACCTACATAGTTTATACTCAGAGCGCGCAGATTAGGACAGTTAGGTGTTCCTCTGAGAGATCATCATTTGTATGACAGTAGTTCGCACCACGCTTTGGATATTTTACATGCTCAGACTCTCAGTTCACATCACACTAACAAAACTTTTCTTTCCTATGTCACTGTTACTGAGCTGATCCAGTTGAGAAATATTAGTGTTACTTTTTCTCTCACTGAAATGTCAGAGTTAGGTGTATCCACATCTGGCACAGGTTATTCAGGGCAAAACTGCATCTTCAAGCTTCCTCCAATTCAACATAAAAACTGAGCCGTTGCTAATGGTAGCGCTGATTGACTCAGTAACGTTAACTATTAACCACGTAATAATTGATTAGGTAATCGTGGCTGGAATGGTAAGGCTGAATGATTTAATGACGATCCTGTTACGCAGCAGCTGGTGGTTGTTAGGTGATGTTAGCTGATGTCAGGATGATCTCCAACTCCAAAACGCACTCCACAACCCAGGGGCTAGATAACAAGGTGTGGAGCTGGATGAACACAGCAGGCCAAGAAACATCTTAGGAGCAGGAAAGCTTGACGTTTCGGGCCTAGACCCAGGGGCTGTTAACTTTGTCACATAACCAAGGTGGGACAGGATAGTGGATAAAGGGACCTCCACACTTTCCATCAAAAACTGCGACCGCACAAAGATACTTGCTGGGATTTTATTCAGGTTGAAGAAATTCTCCTGTTTGCATGTAAATTATGATTTTGTTGATTCTTTGTTAAGTTAAGCTTGATAATTAAGACAACCCCTGTGGAACATCACAGCAATAGGATAAAGTTAGTTTGATTCTTCTAAGCCATTGCTCTTGTACAGTTTCTTTCTACACAGTGAATCATAGAATCCCTACAGTATGGAAGAAGGCCATTTGGCCCATCGAGTCCACACTGACCCTCCAAAGAGCATCCCCCACCCAACCTATCAATTGACATCTCAATGCTTCTGAATAAGGTTGTCACTATGAAAGGAAGGTTTGCAATTGAATGATTCTGGAGCACCAAGCAGAGCATGCCTTCAGAGACTGATTGCATGATGTCTATTTTCCATTTTCCTTACATTGTCCACCAACTGTCTCTACCATAATTTCTGATGAAGGGTCTAGGCCTGAAACATCAAGCTTTCCTGCTCCTATGATGCTGCTTGGCCTGCTGTGTTCATCCAGCCCCACACCTTGTTATCTCTCTACCATCTTGTTTTGTTTGTATTCTGTTTGCTGACAGCAGAGACGATCCGTATTTTCCCTTTCCCATCATAATTTAACATCAATTTACAGCTCCATTACTCTTTCAGTGCAATTAATAACCCCTTTATCATGCACTCGGCCTCCATGCCATCCACTGCCCTTGCCTTGTCTCCCCTCAACCAAAAGCATAAAACATTCCAACATCTTTCAGTTTCAAAGAAGTCATACTGTCTTAAAATATTAACTCCGTTTCTCTCTCCACAGATGGTGACAGACCTGCTGTGAAACTGGGTTGTGATTGGTATCTTATCACCATCATCTGACTCTCATAGCAGCAGATAGAGGACACTCTCATACTGTCAACATCTGTGGATTGAATGAAACTCTGTCATTGCTATTTTCAGAGATAGTAGGAACTGCAGATGTTGGAGAATCTGAGATAATAAGATGTAGAGCTGGATGAACACAGCAGGCCGAGCAGGAAGGCTGACGTTTCGGGCCTAGACCCTTCATTCAGTTTCAAATTTGCAGGACTAAAGCCTATGATATAACATTATGTGAAGAGTTGAGATTAGGCTGCAGTGATATTGAGGCCAAGCCTTGTGCTTAAAGGTTTGACATTCTAGCAACCTGTGTTACAGACCGTGACAGATAAGTTGGTAGTTCACAGTGTGCTATATCAAGGAATTTGTGCTATTTCCCAGTGTATTCAATGTTACCACTTAAGAAAGTGGATGGATTATTGAGTGGACATAGGCATTGATCTGCACAGAAAGCTAAATGACAATGTGTCAGCTCTGTATACAAGATGGTAAATCTGATTTGTTGCTGAGAGGCACTCAAGCTATTTGTTAAATACATACGTTTCCCTGTTAAAGGTAACTGGAATTGTTGTAATCAAAACCCATTCTACTGCTTTCAATTCAAGTAATTTGTTTAGCAACAGTTTTGGTCATGATTGAGTGTAGGCTGGCGTACAAAATCAGGGCTGCAATGATTAGAATGGTTCACTTGGTCCAAATTGAGTACTGGTCAATCGGTTCAAATAAAACCTTTCACACTTCACCACCATCTCTTACCAAATAAAATGACAATTTAATATTTCATCAGCCATCGTTGTGAGACTCCCTGTTCAATAGCTTCATCATGTCACACCGACAAGCTAATAACCCAATCTCAGTCCGATGTGATACAATCTCTGACAGTGTGACATTCCCTCAGTACTGCTATCTGACAGAGCAGCATTGCTTCAGTACTGCCCCTCCAGTAGTACAACATTGTCTGATTACTAGCCCTGTTGCACTGCAGATTCACTTGATACCAACCCTCTGACAGTTCAGTATTCCCACAGTTCCAATCCTCCAGCAGAGCAGCACTCCCTTAGTACTGAACCTCCAACAGTGCAGTAGTCACTTTTGACAGTACAATGCTGTCTCCATACTGACTCTCTGACAGTGCAACACCCCTCAGTATCGTCCTGCCACAACTGTATTGAAATCCTTTGATACCGTCCTTCCAATAGAGCGGCATTCCCTCAGTACAGCCTTCCAACTGTACACATTCCCTCAGTACTGATCCTCTGATGGCGTCACACTCTTCCTGTACAGCCCCTCAAATAGTGCAGCATTTTCACAGTATTTATCCCTTTACTGTGCATGATGCCTCAGTACTTCTGTGTAGTGCCAATCCTGTTTATGTATGTGGAGTAACAAGGTGTAGAGCTGGATGAACACAGCAGGCCAAGCAGCATCAG
>JAHRHZ010000018.1:1885080-1974862 GCA_024137785.1 Ginglymostoma cirratum
CTGATGCTGCTTGGCCTGCTGTGTTCATCCAGCTCTACACCTTGTTATCTCAGATTCTCCAGCATCCGCAGTTCCTACTACCTCTGTGTATGTGGAGTGGAACTTTAGCCCACAGTCTTCTGTTCCTGAAGTGGAAATGCAATCAACTAAGTCGTGGTTAAACAAAAATTGAAATTGCCGGAAAAGCTCAGCAGATCTGATAACATCTGTGGAGAGAAATTAGAGTTAATGTTTCGGGTCAGGTGACCCTTCCTCGGGACCCGAAACCTTAACTCTAATTTCTCTTCACAGATGCTGCCAGACTTGCTGAGCTTTTCCAGCAATTTCTGCTTTTGTCTCTGATTTACAGCATCCGCAGTTCTTTCGGTTTTAATGAAATCATTGTTAAAACGTGATATTACAAACAGTTGAAGTGCAAGGCGACCTCCCTGGTGATCTAGTGGTTAGGATTCGGCGCGCTCACCGCTGCGGCCCAGGTTCAGTTCCTGGTCAGGGAATGTAAACTTGAGGGTGGCATGGTGGTTCAGTGGTTAACACTGCTGCCTCACAGTGCCAGGGTCCTGGGTTTGATTCCACCCTCAGACAACTGTCTGTGTGGAGTTTGCACATTCTTCCTGTGTCTGCATTTGTTTTCTCTAGGTGCTCTGGTTTCCTCCCACAATCCAAAGTTGTGCAGGTTAGATGGATTGGTCATGCTAAATTGCCTGTAGCATTCAGGGATATGTAGGTTAGGGGAATGGGCCTAGGCAGGATGCTCTGAGGGTCAATGTGGATTTGTTGGGCCAAAGGCCCTGTTTCCGCACTGTAGGGATTCTATGATCTGTGATGTGAGTAAAAGACTTATGACTGTTCCACAATGTTCCAGTTTAGCCATTGTGGATTTCAAACCTTCACATCTTTCAGTGAGTTTATTTCAGACAGACAGTCAGATTGACTTTTTGCTATGATGTAAACCTCATTGAAGGTACTAAAATTAAAATAAAAAGCAACACCTACAGTAGGAATTTGAATTTACATAGCACCTTGAAGATAAAACTTATCAAGGTATTTTTCACAAAATTTAACACCAAATGACATAAAGAGACGTTGGGACATGTGGACTGAAAGCTTGGTTAATGAGGTAGGTTTTAAGAAACAGTTTAGCAGAAGGGTGTACAGTGGAGAGATTGAGATTCAAGCAAAGGAGATCCAGAGTTTAGGGCTTGGCAGCTACAGGAATGGTCATTAATGTAGAATGATTTAAACCAGAGTACTCAGGAGGCCAGAATAGTAGGAACTCAGATATTTCAAGGAGTTGTTGATCTGTAGGAGATTGCAGAAATAGTTGGGTAGAGTATAAGGGCATTGAGAGGCTTATAAACAAGGATGGCAATGTCAAACTTAAACCGTTATCAAACTGAGAGCTCATGTAGTTTAATATGCAGAAGGGTAGTGTGTGAGCAGGCCTGTGCAATAAGAGATATTATCGCAATACACAAGCAGATGTGGTAAGTAGCACACTCATGCTAACAAAGATTGACTGAGTCCATGGATAACAGACAAGACAGCGAGTTAAGTCTTGCCATTTCAAAAAGACCCGATTTCTTCTAATTTATTGCAAAGTTGCTGATCGTGAAGAGACCATTAGGACAGCAGCAGAGTTCTCAGCGGGTGCCTATCAGATATAATTAAGTATTTTCAAAATGATACTGGAAATAAATCGTGACAAACTTCAGCACAAAGACCCTGCACCTGCAGCTGATTACATAGCGCTCTGTTTAAAGGCACCAAGATTCAACAAGGAGGATGAATTCAATTACAGCTATTTCTGATTGCTCACTCACGGGTGAGAAAATGAAGTTGAGATAGGCACAACAAAACAATGACTGTGTTCACTGAACTTACATTCTGATGTTGATAACTGACTCGAAATGGTAACTTTGTTTCTCTGCACAGAGACTGCCTGACCTGCTGAGAGTTTTCAACATGTTCTCTTCTTATTCTACTAAAACTCAACTCATTGGCGCTACACTCACTGAGACGATATTTTTGGGCTCTGTAATAAGTGGGACTATGCTCACTGAGACTGTGGGGCTATGTTCTTTGGGACTGTGTTCATAGGGGCTCTGTACGCACTTGAAAGGATAAGGATTATCTAATGGAAGGAGACAACATTTCATTAAGGTAAATGACGAAAGGTTCTTTCTGCTGTTTAGTGAATCAGTAACATGGGAATGCGACGTTAAAAGGACTAAGAGCTCAGGAAATAAGGGCAAGATTAGACGATAAGGAGATTGAGCCCCTGTAAGAAGTGCAGTCCCATGGTGGCTACGCACTTTTGAAAGACTGTAATGTTTGACTTTTAGACTTATTCCTTTAATTGCTACTTAATGCTACGAATTACTGTAACTTTTAGCTTTTAACTTTAATCTTTCTTTCTACTTTGTTCTTATGATTCTGTACCTAGGTACTTGTACCTAAAATGGTATCTTGTATGGCGACATTATATACTTTTCACTGTAGTCCTCTACTTTTGGACTTTATTACACATGACAATAAAATCTAACTCCAAATCTAAATCAAAATCAAAAAATAAGGCCCCTTGAGTATAACAATTGGAGGTTGATGCTACAAATAGGTCCTGGATCATGGACAACCACTTTTGGCTTTGCACTTTCCAAGACAAAAGCAAGGTGTTAAATAGCCTATTAGTTAGATGACTTATTTTCAATCATAAAAACCAAAAGAACTGCGGATGCTGTAAATCAGGAACAAAAACAAAGTTGCTGGAAAAGCTCAGCAGGTCTGGCAGCATCTGTGAAGGATAAAACAGAGTTAATGTTTTGGGTCCGGTGACCCTTCCTCAGAACTGATGGTGGCTGGGAAAATGTCAGTTTATATGCAGAAAATAGGGAGATGGGTGGGGTAGGGAGTAAACGATAGGATAGAGCCCAAAGAAAGAGAAAGACAGTTGGACAGACAAAGGAGTTGCTAACGATCAGGCTGGGAGAGTGAATAGTTGTTAATGGGGACCGTTAGTGACTAACGACAGGGAGTGTGTAATGGCAGGCTTTGTGGTAACAAGGCCTGGTGTGTGGGGTGGGGGCTGGAACATGGGATTGTTTAGGCCCTAAAATATTGAACTCAATATTGAGTCCGGAGGGCTGTAGGGTCTCCAAGCGGAAAATGAGGTGTTGTTCCTCCAGCTTGCGCTGGGCTTCACTGGAACACTGCAGCAAGCCAGAGACAGAGATGTTGGCCATGGAGCAGGGTGGTACATTGAAGTGGCTGGCAACAGGTAGTTCAAGGTCGTTTTTGCAAGCAGAACATAGATGTTCTGTGAAGCAGTCACCAAGTCTACGCCTCATTTCCCCAGTGTAGCGGAGACCACATTGTGAGCAGCGAATGCAGAAGACCAGATTCTGGGAAGTGCAGGTGAAGTGTTGCTTCACCTGGAAGGTATGTTTGGGGCCTTAGGTACTGGGGAGGGAGGAGGTAAATGGGCAGGTGTTGCACCTTCGCCGGTTACAGGGGAAGGTGCCGTACGGCTGTGGGGAGGGTGTTGGGGGTGAAGGAAGTGTGGACCAGGGTGTCCCCGGAGGGAACGGTCCTCTTTTTTGCATATAAACTGACGTTTTCCCAGCCACCATCAGTTCTGAGGAAGGGTCACCAGATCCGAAATGTTAACTCTGTTTTCTCCTTCACAGATGCTGCCAGACCTGCTGACCTTTTCCAGAAACTTTGTTTTTATTTTCAATCATGTTGGTTTAAGGAAAGTTATTGGCCAGGCACCATAACAATCTCAGATCAGTTTAACATCACACATGAAAGAACGCACAAGGCAGCACTCCATCAAAGAGCTCAGATCTTTGAAGCTGTGAATTCTTACAGCATTCCAACTTAGGGATGGTTGAACTGTCCATAGAACTGCAACTAATCCTGGTTTTGGGCAGTAGGAATGCACAGAAAGAGATCGGCTTATGCAATATATTTCATTGGCCAGTGAAATTGCAGCAAGAATTGTCATTGGGACATGATGAACTTCATGAATTTTGGGCTATTAAATTTGAAGACATAGAACGTGAGGAAACACAAAGATCACATGTCCCGTTGAAGGTTGTTCATCTGATAGCTTGTGATTCAATTTTTATTGGGCATTTCTAACATGTGCATCTCTCTTATCTTGCCTGGAAGATAGCTCTAGATAACAATGCATCTGCGTCGCACATCTCTTATAACGCCCTGCCTTCGCTAATTCATTCACTGGTTTAGTCCTCACAAATCCTCATTTTATGACCCCATGTTACTTTTTGGCATTTTTAATTAATCTTTCCCAAGATCTGTAGCCTCAAAGAAGATTGCGATGTCATCTACATTTACTCCAGGTCTGGTTCCGATAGCCTCCAAAACTCCTACTTGAATTTCAAATCCCTACAGTGTGAGAACATGCCCTTCAGCCTAACAAGTCCACACCACCCCTCAAAGCATCCCACCCGGACCCATCCCTCATAACCCACCTAAACTACATATCCCTGAATACTATGGACAATTTAGCATGGGCAATCCACTTAGTTTGCACATCTTTGGACTGTGGGAGGAAATCGGAGCACCTGGAGGAAACCCATGCAGACAACATGCAAACTTCACACAGACAGTCGCCCGAGGGTGGAATCAAACCCAGATCCCCGCACTATGAGGCAGCAGTGCTAATTGCTGAGCCACTGTGCTGCGCTAAACCAAAGTGGAGAATGTATGAAACACCACAGTAAGCATCAGCACTTGTAAAGATGAGAAGAGCAAAGAAAACCAATGCAGAAAATACGGCATTGGATCAAACAAGAAGCCGAGAAGCAGCAATGAAGAGTGGGGACCTTCTGAGGGGTGAATTACATTTATTCTGCATGATTGCCTTTCCTGTAATTATACCGTGTCCTTTTACTAATAAAGGACTAGGTAAATGTTAACTGTAAAAGATCAGTAGAAAATACAGCTTCATCAGTTCGAACAAAGCAACGGATGCCAGCACATCTCCTGGTTATGTAACTGATATATAATTACCATCTGGGTACTGCCTACTTTAACTTCTTGAAGATTCTTAAATCGGTGTACCAGTGATGATCTCCAAGTTGAAGGGAGTTATAGCTGTGATCTTCATTATGTGTCCCCTTGAAGAAACATGAGGGAGGTGAGGACCACAAAGCAAGCACAGAACAATTGGACTCCACTTCACCAGCACTTGCAAGTAAGTGAATGTAACATTGACATTTATAACATAAGGCTTGGACTTCATAGATCTATAAAGATAAAGTGGGCACAGTCCTCCTGGACCACTCTCTCATCAGAGAGAGATGACTGTTAGTAGCTTAACCTGAAGGTTACGACACCTCAGGTGTCAGGAGGTGTTCAGAAGGAAAGTTCTTCGTGCTAACCTTAGCTGATGTGCCATTAAATACATGCTGTTAGCATTATTCTACATTGCAAACCAACCATCCAGCCAACCGACCCCTTCAATAAGTCTACCATCACTGATGCTTCATAGAATAATTAAATTAATTAATTAAATTAAAATTTTTCTAAGCCACAGTTTGAATGATAAGAAGTTAAAAGGATATATCCGGTGTCAGAAAAATGAAATTAAGTGAATTGCAAGCCATATAGCTCTGAGTCAGCATGGTTCCACCAAGAGGAAGTCAGTCCTGACAAATCTGTTAGAATTCTTTAATGAGGTAACAAGCAAGTTAGACAAAGGAGATCCAGCAGATGTAATGAATTTGGATTTCCAGAAGGTCCTTGACAAGGTACCACAAAAGAGGCTGCTAAATATGATAAGAGCCCGTGGTGTTAGAGGTAAGGTACTGGAATGGATAGAAGTTTGGTTGACTGGTAGAAGACGGAGAGTGGGCATAAAGGGGTCTTTTTCATGATGGTAACTGGTGACTAGTGGTGTTCCACAGATGTCGTTGTTGGGAGCGAATGAACTGAGGGCATTTTTGCTAAGTTTTCAGATGACACAAAGATAGCTAGAGGGGCAGGTAGTGTTGAGAAGCAAGGAGAATACAGAAGGACTTGGAAAGGCTGGGAGAGTTGGCAATGAAGTGGCAGATGGAATACAATGTGGGAAAGAGTGAGGTTATGCACTTTGGTACGAAGAATAAAGGCATAGGCTATTTTCTAAACAGGGAAAGAGTTCAGAAATCCGAACCACAAAGGGACTTAGGTGTCCTAGTTCAGGATTCTCTTAGGGCTAACATGCAGGTTCTGTTAACAGCTAGGAAGGCAAATATGACGTTAGCATTCATTTCGAGAGGACTAAAATTCAAGAGCAGGATTTACTGTTGAGGCTGCATAAGGCTCTGGTCAGACTGTATTTGAAATTTTGTGATCAGTTTTGCGCCCAGTATCTAAGGAAGGATGTTCTGACCTTGGAGGGGGTCCAGAGGAGGTTTACAAGAATGATCCCAGGAATGAAGGGCTTGTAATTTGAGTAGTTGAGGACTCTGGGACTGTAAAAATGAAGTTTAAAAGGATGAGACGGATCTCATTGAAACTTATGGAATACTGAGACACCTGGATAGAGTTAGCATGGAGAAGATGCTTCCGCTAGTAGGAGAGTCTATGACCCAAGGACATAGCCTTAGAGCGGAGGGACGACCCTTAGAACTGAGATGAGGAAAAATTTCTTCAGCCAGACGGTTGTGAAACTGTGGAACTCATTGCCGCAGAAGGCTGTGGAGGAAATGTCTTTGAGTGTATTTAAGATGGAGACAGATAATTTCTCGATCAGTAAGGGAATCAAAGCTTACAGGGAGGTGAAAGGGGAATGGGGTTGAGAAACATATCAGCCATGATGAAATGGCAGGGCAGAATCAATGGACAAAATGGCCTAATTCTGCTCCTGTAGTTTACGGTCTAAGATTTGTGCAAAATTGTCATGATGTTTTGAGAATGTTCAAAATGTAAATCCATATAAAAGAACGTTTCTATGTCCTCAAGACACTCCAAATGTTCTGCAATTATCGGAGTGATTTTGAAGTGCAGTCACTGTAGTTTTGCAAAAAAAAATGCAACAGGGACTTTACATACAGTAAGCTTTCACAAATAGTTTGTTAGCTAAATGGAAAAATGAACCACTTTGCTGTTGTTGTTTAAGGAGTGGATTTGGTAATGAGTGCATCTTCAAATAACACCATGGAGAATTTTGCCATCTCCTGTGAGGGCAGTGGATTCTCACTTTAGCATTTCAAAGAAAGCACCTGTAAACTAGCAGTCCCTGGGCCTCGCTACTTGTCTGCTTTCCTTCCCTTCTTCAAGAAGTTTCCACATATATATCTGCTTGACTGAAGTTTTGTGTCATCCCACTAAGCATCTTTTTCTTTGGTTCGATGCTATTTTGCCTGATCCTGCTGTCGTGAAGAGCTCTGGGACTTTTTACTACCTTAAAGGTGCTATACAAATATAAGGAAATGCTTGCTGTTTTCTTTCCAACAATAAACAGTCTCTTTAATTAAAATGAACACTCATTACCCTCATATATAATATAAAGAATTGCTGGCATTAAGACATCAGACAATTATCTAATTGCAAAGGTGTAATCATGAGGCATTGATTACCTTGCGTATTATAGTTAAAAAAGTATAAATTGAATAGAATTCAGTTAGTAATGAAAGTAATCCAGGTTTCCTCTTAACTATACTAAAATCTAATCACTGTTTCAAAATAGCTCTACTAGTTTGCATCAGGATTGATCCTCAATGGATAAGATTTATGAGACTCATTTACTCCACTGTTTTGTACCTTTCACCTAGTGTCTCTCTTCCAGTAACATTTCTGTTAGATACTGTCCTTTTAAGTCAACCAAGAAGCCTAGTGTAACGTATTGCACAAGGTAATGTTTCTGAAAGAGTTAATGTTGGAGTTGTGTTCGTTGTACACAACCAGATGATGTCACACAGTTTTCAGACGGAGAACCAGTTAGCCTTGCATAATGTCCTGGTGGAGACTGACATGAAATACATGGCTCCTCATAGTTTGTATTTCTTTCTATCTGGTAAATATTAGTAGTATGCATCTGCAGCACACAAAACTATTCCTTGTTATGTATGACATGTACCTCTCCTTGTCAAGGCTCTGCAGGGTGTATCATTGACAACTGAGAATCACGCAGGTCCTTCAAGTCAGACTACAAAGAGGTGATGGGGGCTATAATGGTATAGTGTTAGTATGCTTACCTCTAGAGTCTGGAGGCGCAGTTTCAAATCTCATCTGCTCGAGAGATGTGTAATGATATCTCTGGACAAGTTGATTTTAAAAAAATCTACAGAGAGGGATTGATAATTTGACTCTCCCCTCAACTTGAAGACCATTCTTGAGATTTACCATTTTGAATCCATGCCCATGACCCTGACTCTTCATAACACCTTACATGGCTTGATGTCAAAATTCAGTGAAGGGTCTCAGCACATATTTTAAAAGTCCTCTATAAATACAAGTTGTTGTTGTTGAGTTAGTGCTGTCAGGAGATAGAAGTGAGAAATGAGTAGGGTGTCTTTAGATGACAAAAACAAAGTTGCTGGAAAAGCTCAGCAGGTCTGGCAGCACCTGCGAGGAAAAAACAGAGTTAATGTTTCGGGTCCGGTGACCCTTCCTCAGAACTCTTTAGACCACTTTGTTTTGTGCCAAGTATGTTCAGAGATAAATGGGTTCAGCTAAGTGTCAAAGTCAACTGTTAATTCATCTTAGATAACAAGCATGGGGCTGGATGAACACAGCAGGTCAAGCAGCATCATAGGAGCAGGGAAACTTGACGTTTCGGGCCTAAACCCTTCATCAGAAATGGGGCAGGGGAAGAGGGCTCTGAAATAAATAGGGAGAGAGGGGGAGGCGGATAGAGGATGGATAGAGGAGAGGATAGGTGAAGAGGAGGCAGACAAGTCAAAGAGGCGGGGATGGAGCCAGTAAAGGTGAGTGTAGGTAGGGGGGTAGGGAGGAGATAGGTCAGTCCAGGGAGGACAGACAGGTCAAGGGGGCGGGAATTCATCTTTCTGAGCATGAGTACAATGCACTGACTCATCAATGAAATAAACATTCCAATGTTTCTATCTTCGGTTTACACACTGTATGCCCACTAACCGCAGGCCAATTCATATCAGACCAGGCATTCAATGATTGGCCGATGGATACACTTAACGTTGAATGACCACTGTTGTTAAAAAGAAGAAACATTGAAAATCTTAAAACATATTAATGACTTAGAAGAGCTGGTGAAATATGAATTGGTATCATTCAATGTATCAGCTAATTGAGCTGCCATGCTGGTGGCAAAATACATCCTGATACATTCCAACAATAACTTCCATTTATGTAACATATTGGAGCATTCTGAGATGCTTCACAAGGTAAGACACCGAGCCACCTAATGAGGTATCAGGAAAGGTGACTAAGTGTTTGGTTAAAGAGGGAGATTTTAAGGAGCAAGTAAGACTTGGAGACTTTTAAAGGAGGCAAGTAAGATTTGGAATCAGAGAATTTTGGGGAGGGAATTCCAGACCTTTGGGTTCAGTTAGCTGATGGCACGTTTTCAGTGAAGAGCAATAAAAATTGGGGACACTGAAAAGTCAAAGGGCACATAGATATCTTGGAGAGTTGTGGGGCTGAGGTCTGATCTCAAGAGGTGAGGCCGTGGAAGAATTTGAAGGGCAGCACAGTGGCTCAGTGAAGAGCACTACTGCCTCAGAGTGCCAAGGACCCAGGTTTGGTTCCACCCTCGGGTGACTGTTTGTGTAGAGTTTGCGTGTTCTCCCTGTGTCTATGTGGGCTTCCTCCGGGTGTTCTGGTTTCCTCCCACTGCCCAAAGCTGTGCAGGCTAGGTGGATTGGCCATGCCGAAGTGCCCACAGTTCTCAAGGATGTGTAGATTAGGTGGGTTATAGGGGGATGGGTCTGGACAGGATGCTCTGAGTGGCGGTGTGGATTTGTTGGGCCGAAGGGCCTGGTTCTACACTGTAGGGATTCGATGATAATGAAGATGAGAAGGACAATGCTAAAATCAAAAGCATTGCTTAACTGGAAGTTGATAGATGTTAGCTGACTCAGATGTGTGATGAGTGCATGGAACCTCTTGAGAATGATATTGTCTCGTTGCTCCTTCAACAAGTTAGGTAAACACCAACCAGAACATTGAATGATTTTGCCCAGGTGTCCCACAATACTGAAGTGGCCAAATCACTACGAACACAAGCTGGTACTAATTCTAAACAGTCTCAACTTTATTAGGAAAAATGCTACAATAACCTTTAGTACTGAACATACTGTCTCTAATCCCATTTGGCCTCTTAAGCTTACAATATTTCCCAAGTCTCTTGTAGGTTTATGCAGTTGCTGTCTCTCTGAGTTTCTCTGGGCCTGCATAGCTGCTTTCTCTCTTCCTCTCTCTCTCTCTCTCTCTCTCAGAATGTTCAGCTGGTCTCTGCCTCTTGCCATGCTGGTCTTCTCAGAAAGACTCAGGGAAGGCGATGGCCTAGTGGTATTATCATTAGTCTATTAATCTAGAGACCCAGATAACATTCTGGGGACCCACTGTAGCAGGTGGTGGAGTTTGAATTAAGAATCTAATGATCACCGTGAATCCATTGCTGATTGTCAGAAAAGCCCATCTGGTTCACTAATGTCCTTAAGGGAAGGAAACTGCCGTTCTTACCTGCTGCCGAGCCAGTGACGCCCTCATCTCATTAATGAATAAAGGAAAAAAACGCCTAGAAGATTAAAGAGAGATTGGTCTGCAGGCGAACAGTATTTTTATACATTTTTGGATGGTTTTTCTGGAACTTTCTATCAATCTGGCCAATCAGGAAGTCACACTTATTAGTTTGAATCATTGTCAATCATTTGGAGGCTTGCTGCTCTTTGTTTGTTGCGTAGCAGGACCTGATGCCTTTCTGTCCGGGCCCTTCCTTCTTTGGTGACTAAGTTGTTGAGGATATGTCTGTCCAGGGTAACTCTTACTTTTTACCTTATGCTAATATAATTAGCACCTGGCAGCTGTGTTTGCACTATGCCTGGTGTACGGGTTTTGTGATTTCAGAATTTTACTTGGCCAATCTACCCAGCATCCCTTGCTGTTTGGCCAAGTTAGCAATCTAGCTGTGTTTTAGCAGCCAGGAAGCTGCAATAATAAGGACATGAGCAGCAGTGCTGTTCACAGTCTCAAATTAAGATTGCACAGGTCTACAGGTAACAAAGACCTGGAAGAGGGTTTCAGCAGCAGATGAGCTTAGGCAGGGACAAAGTTGGACTAGTTATGGAGGTGGGAGTAGGTAATCTTAGAGGTGGGATGGATATGTAGTCAGCAACTCACCTTGGAATCAAATACTACACCAAGATTGTGAACAGACTTGATCACCCTCAGATAGTCAGAAGGGAGAGGCAGGAAGCCAATAAGTATGGAATGGAGTTTGTACTGAGGATTGAACTCAATGACCTCTGTTTTCTCAATATTTAATTGGAAGAGGTTTCTGCTGATCCTGTACTGGGTTTCAGCTGAGCAGTGTGATAAGCTAGCAAAAGTGGAGAGAGATGGTGGTGAGGTAGAGATGGATGTTGGCAATGTACATGTGCAAACAAACTCAATGCATTCAGATGGTGAAGATCATCATGAACACAAGAATTTGGATGGGACCAAGAACTAACAATATGTGTATTGCATGCCAGTTATTAATGGGAATTTCCTTTGTATGATTTGCACAGTAAGAACAGAACCAACCAAAATATGGCTGTGTAGCTGCTTTGAGGGCACCTGCAAGCTGATTGACATGCTGGCACATGCATTTATGATTTCTCCAGCTACTGCCATGCTTGGAGCTCAATGGTCTGACCAATGGCTGGAGAATGTAGAGGAAATGTAGCTCCAGATAGATGGAGAAGGATCAGGGCAGAAAGTTTACTGTAGCCACTCTCATAGAAGGTATCTTCATGCTCAGAGGGGTGGGGTTTGGTTAACAAGAACGGCTAGTTTGCCATATAGAGAGACGCCAATAGGTTCCATTTCTGTTTCAGCTGAGCTCAGTATGAACGTCCCACCTTCCCAACCATTTTTTTGATTTGATTTTGAATTGATTTGATTTACTATTGTGACATGTATTGATGTATAGAGAAAAGTATTGCTTTACATGCTATCCAAGCAAGTCATACCTTACGTAAGTACGTTAGGATAATAGAACAGAATGCAGAATATAGTGTTACAGCCTTTGAGAATGTGCAGAGAAAGATCAACTCTAATATACGGGAGGTCCATTTGAAAGTCTGATAACGGTGGGGAAGAAGATGTTTTCGAATCTCTTGGTACGTGTTTACAAACTTATGATCTTCTGCCCCATGGAAGTGGGTGGAAGAGCATATAACTGAGGTGGGAAGGATCTTTGATTATGTTAGCTGCTTTCCTGAGGTAGCGGGAAGTGTAGATGGAGTCGATGGAAGGAAGGCTCGTTCGCATGATGGACTGGGTTATGTTCACAACTCTCTGTAATTTCTTGCAGTCTTGGGAAGAGCAGTTGCCATACAAAGCTGTGATGCGTCTGGATAGCATGCTTTTCTATGGTGCACCAAAAAAATATTAGAAGCCATTGTGGACATACGGAATTTCCTTAGCCTTCTGAGAAAGTAGAGGCGTTGGTGTGCTTTCTTGACTGTAATGTCGATGCGAATGGACCAGGACAGAATGCTGGTGATACTTACTCCCTGGATTTGACACTCTCAACCATCTCCACCTCAGCACCATTAATACAGACAGGGATGTATCTCCGATAACAAGGTGTAGAACTGGATGAACACAGCAGGCCAAGCAGCATCAGAGGAGCAGGAAGGCTGACGTTTCGGGCCTAGACCGTTCTTCAGAAACCTGGCTCTGATCTAGGCCCGAAATGTCAGCCTTCCTGCTCCTTTGAGCTGCTTGGCCTGCAGTGTTCATCCAGCTCTACACCTTGTTATCTCAGATTCTCCAGCATCTGCAGTTCCTACTATCTGAGGGACTTATCTCCACTGTGTTTCCTGAAGTCAATGACCAACTTCTTCATTTTGTTGACACTGAGGGACAGATTGTTGTCTTTACAGCAAGCCACTAGCTCTCTGTCTCTTTCCTGTACTCAGTCTCGTCATTGTTTAAGATCCAAACCATTTACGGTGTTATGATCAGCAAATTTGTAAAAGGCTTTCAAGCAGGATTTGGCCACACAGTTGTGGGTGTGTGAAGAGTATAGTAAGGGGCTGAGTATGCAACCTTGTGAGGCACTGGTGTTGAAGATTACTGTGGAGGAGACGTTGTCGCCTCTCCAAACTGATTGCAGTCTGTTAGTCTGGAAGACAAGGACCCAGTTGCAGATGCGGGGGGCAGAGTCCTAGGGCTCGGAGTCTGGAGGTGAGTTTGGCTGGAATTTTGCTGTTGAAGGCAGAACTAAAGTCAATAAATAGGAGTCTGATGTGGACGTTCTTGTTATCCTGACGTGTCTGGGATGAATGTAGAGCCAGGAAGATGGTGTCTACCATGGACCTATTGCGACAGTAGGTGAATTGTAGTGGATCAAGGCAATCTGGGAGTCTGGAGCTGATGTATGCCATTTCTAACCTCTTGAAGCATTTCATAATGATCGATGTCAGAGCCACCGGGCTGCAGTCATTCAGGTATGCTGCTTGATTTTTCTTTGGCACAAGGATAATAGTGGTCTTCTTGAAGCAGGTGAGGTACTCAGATTGGAGTAAGGAAGGGTTAAAGATGTTTTGCCTCTCACCTGAGGTATGGTGATCTCTAGGTTAAACATACCACCTTTCTATCTAAAGAAAGAATGATATTGTTTCTGAAAGTGTTTCAACACGTAGGAATAAATTTGCCACTCTCTGAAAGGTACCAGCAGTTTTGCTTCTCTGTATAGCTTGAGTTATGGTGATCTTTGATGGAGGTAACTGTAAGGTTGCAGAATGCAGCTTAGAGGTGTTTTCTTTATGTTGTATCTTAGACATTGTTCTACTTACAATAGGATTACTTGATGTGGCAAGTTTTGGTACTTTTCTGGGCCTAGTGCCAGCTGGACGAAGCATGGTGCAATCCCAGAATGAAGGTATGGTGTGTGGAATCCCTACAAAACTGAAGAATCCTTTCACATTGTGAAGCCTAACTTGTTGTTAAACTTTCATACCATCTTTTTTTTCTCCTGAATAAAAACTCAAAGAACTGTGGATGCTGTAAATCAGAGAAAAGGATCACTAGACCCGTATTGTTAACTTGGACTTGTCTTCACAAATGTTGTCCCTAATCTGCTGAGCTTTTCCAACAACTTCTGTTTTTGTATCTTATTTTCTCCTCTTGTGAAAAATTTGAGACTTATATTCTGCTTAGTCAAATCTTTAAAATTGGACTGCCAGCGCATTACAGATGTTGCAGTTAAGAATTGAAAGTCTTCAGGCTGCATAAAGAGCCATGTTATATTCTTCTCATACATAAATGTACCAATCAGACATCAGGATTGATGAAAAAATAATGTGGGTGAGTTATCTGAGGTAAGACTATTTACAGATTCTGTTCACTGGGAGTTACATACAGTGCATCTTATCCTGAGCACTGCTGTTTCAGATTGCCCAACAAGTCCTGTGCCTAATGCATCATGTCTTGTTGAGGTAGATATCCCCAAAAGATGGATTCCGGAGCTGCCAAGGCTTTGGAGAGAAAAGAGAGTTTGGAAACTGAGTGATAGTTTGCAAGGAGGGTGCAATAAAGTGTTTCTTTTTGTGGACAGGGATAATTGCACCAGATTTGAAGAGAGGGACAATAACTGAAGAGAGAATGGTTAAGATATTTGCCAGCACAGGATCCAAGAATGGAAGTTGGCTGATCAGTGGTTAAGTGGGAATGGGATCAAGGTAAGTGTCATGGACAAGATGAACCAGGAAGCGGGCACCAGAGGAGACAGGAGAGAGAGTAGAGGATGATATGTGTACAGAGCTAACACAGCGGGGAGTTTGAAAGGAGGTTTGGCTCTGTGAACTGATGGAAGGGAGGCACATGGCAGAAACAGCTTGTTAACTGGTTGAAATCTTAACAACAAATATGTTAATGAGCTCCTCAAACTTGCTGGAGAAACTCAGCAGGTCTGGCACCAGCTGTGGACAGAGAAACAGAGTTAATGTTTCAAGTCCAGAGATCTGAACTGTTCAAGGTCAGCTTGTTTTGCCAATCCCTAAATACTGTCGAAAGTGTAGGTTTTTTTTATTCATTCGCAGGATATGGGCATCCCTGGCCAGGTCAACATTCGTTGCTCACCCTTAGTTACCCAGAGGGCGGTTAAGTGTCAACACCAATGCTATGGGTCTGGAGTCACATGTAGGACAGACCAAGTAAGGATGGCAGTTTCCTTCCCTACAGGACATTAGAACCAGAGGTGTTTTTCCTGACAATCAATGATGGTTTCACAATCATCATTAGATTCAGGATTCCAAATATTTGTCGAACTCAGATTCCACCATCTGCCATGGCAGAATTCAAACCCGGGTCTGCTGAACATTGCCAGGGTCTCTGGATTAATGGCTGTAGAGAATGGGCTAAAGGGTTAAAATTGTTGATGATATTCGACAGCCGCATGACCTTGAACGAGTCGGTGAACGTTACCATATATGCCAAAAACGGCACTATAGGTTCTCGTTTTTCTGTACCTTGCTGTTTGTTACAGCGTATGAGAGAGCGAGTTTTATCCTGAGTCATTGGACTTCACCTCAGACTGGGATTGGGAATGCTGCCAGGAATGAACCTAAGTCTCCAGGCCAGCCGTCAATCAAAGGGACCCCAATGGACAGAAGGGCATGAGACTTATTGTTTCTTTTCCTTCTTTTTTCATTTTTTATTCCTTAATATGTGGTCATATTTCAGGTCTTTCCTTTATTTATCACTTTTTATTAATACTTAACGAACGTTTGTATTTGAGCAAATTGCTGTTATTAAGTCTTCTCTTAACTACATTTAACCAAATCCAAAAGAACCGATTGGATATACTCTGTGATTCACGTCAATAGCCTAGTGGTAACACCACGAGGTTATCACCTCCCCTTGGACTGTCCTCTTGAATTGCTGCAGTCCATGAGTTAAAGATACACTCACAGTGCTGTTTGTTGTAGTTGCAAGGGCCTAGGGGAAGAGATGAGGGTGGATTTCTATAATTTTGACCTATCAGTAATCAAGGAAGGAGTAATAACACAGAATCACTGAATTATTACAATACAGATGGAGACCATTTGGCCCATTGTCCCTGAGACATCTTTATTACCTAGTGTCAATCTCTTGCATTTTCCACATATCATTGTGCACTATTTCTATCCAAGTAACCATCCAATGCCCTCTTGAATACCTCAATTGAACCAGCCCCCAACAAGTTTCCAGGCAGATCATTCCATACCTTCACAACCGGCAGTGAGAAAATGTTTTTCTCTCGCATTATCCTTCCTTTGTTTGCACATCACTTATGCTTCTAAGATCTTCAATTTACCAATCTCGAACAGTACAGTAGTCACAAGCCAGCAGCAATGTGCTCTTCCCAGAGGTAACTGGCTAGAATTCCACAGACCCTGTTGTATTCCAGCTTTCATTTCATTTTGATGTACCACATGATAAATTAGATTCTTCATAACTCATTCTTATCCCTGTAAGAAGCTTGGCCTGTTTATTTGATTTTTTTTCCCTATGTGAATACAACTGTATGATGGCACACCTTTTCAAATAGAGCATTCATCATTTTAATTAACAAATTAATGTTGCATAACAATTAACAGTTGTGACACGTATGAACAGGAAAAACATGTCTGTGCTGACGTTTTATGACTTGGTGCCCTTTCAGGCCCTGCAGGGAAATGCTGCAGGATTCACATCTTGTCATTATACTATGCATTGTTGCAAATGATCCCATTAAGGAAACAAATTGTAAATAATCAGATAACCTGATGATGATGGCAAATTATAAAGACAATTTTGTTTCCTCATTTCATTCCCTAAATCAGTGATCTTCAAATATTTTTCTCTGTGAAGTTGAAACCCCAAGTAGCTCACTCGAGAAGATCATGTTAATGCATCAAGAAAACTTATGGAATCATAGAATAATTACAATGCAGAAGGAGGCCGTTAGGCCCATCATGCCTGTAGCAGCTCTATAATCTGCATGCCATTTCTGCGCAGAAAACCAGCAATGCCCTCCTGAATGCCTCAATTGACCCTGCCTCTACCACATTTCCAGGTAGTGAATTCCAAACTGTTAACAATTCACTGTGTGAAAAAGCATTTTTGTCGCATCATCCATGCTTCGTTTGCACATCACATTAGATCTGTGCCCTCGTTCTTGTTTCTTTATCAAGCAGAAACAGTTTTGGCCGATCTATTCTGTCCAGCTGGCTCGAGATTTTAAAAACCTCAACCAGATCACCTCTCAGTCCTGTTCTCTCCGGGGAGAGCGCTGACAAATTTTTCAATTTATCTTCATAGCTGAAGTTTCTCTCTCCTGAAGCCAGTTCTAGTAAGTTGCCTTTGTACTTGAGCGATAGGAGCATAGAAACAGAGGGAGGTCATTCAGCTCATTCAGTCAGAACTTGATTGATCTGCATTCTAACTGCAGCTACTAGCCTTTATCCATTGTCCCATGATACCCTAGCCTAACAAAACTCCATCATTTGAGAGAAATCAGAGTTAACTCTTTGGGCTGAGTGACCCTTCCTCAATGCGTTCTGAGGATGGGTCACTTGACCTGAAACTTTAGCTCTGACTTCTCTTCACAGATGCTACCACTTCCACTGAGCTTTTTCAGCAATTTGTTTTTGTTTCTGATTTACAGCTTCTGCAGTTCTTTCAGTTTTTGACATTCCATCATTCTTTGTTTTGGAATTTCCAATTGACAATCAGACACAGCTTTCTGGGAGAGTGAGTTCCAGATTTCCAATGCCTTTTATTTGTGAAGGAAGGAAAGCTTTCAGTGATCACTTCTGAATGATCTGGATTTAATTTTAAAACTGCATTCCCTTAGTGTGGCTCTGCCCCCACTAGAGAAAACAGCTTCTCTATAAATCCAAATATGTTCCTTAAGTAGCTTAAACACTTCAGTAAAGTCACCCTTTCATCTTCTGCAGTCAAGGTAATACAATTCTGCCCTGTGAGACTGTCCTCGTAAACTAACCCTCTATGTCCCCCTGATGAATCCTGCATTCTGATGAATCTGCATTCATACACACTCCAAGACCATCCTTACTCAAGAGTGGTACCCAGAAGTGAAAGCAATATTCTGGTAGGAAAATGTTTACATGTAATAAAGGTTCATAGCCAGTAATCTCCCCCAACTATTGTCACACTTTGATTGAGATACTGAAGCAACAATGTTACCTATAGAACTGCAATGTAAGATAGCTTGAGTCAGCCCTGTCAAAAGAGAAGAGGGAGAAAAGGCCAGACAAAGGAAGAGCTATTGCAGGAATAAAGAATACATTTGAGTGGATGAAACAGACTAAAAGAACAAAAAAAAAGACTTTAAAAGATACCCTTGGGTGAGACAATAAACAAAAGAAAATTGAAGAAGATATTTTGAAAGCTTTAACTAGAATTTCCTGGAAGTTACTGAAGAAATTAAGTCATAGTCAGAGGTTGATAAAATGATTCATAATGTGAAAACTCATTCTTTCAGGGTTTGATGTGGTGACTAGAGCTGTATAAGAGGACAGGCTGTCAGAAGGGCAAGAGAATAATGCGTGCACCTGGCAGGATGGGATATTGCAAAATGTTCATTATTTCATCCCCACTTCAAATAACTCACTGGTCTGTTAGATTAAATTATTGAGTTCTTTATGTCAGCTGGAAATCGTATTCTGCCATTATTCAATTATTGAAAGATACATTCTGTCACTGTGTTAGAGAATTTGTGATATATTTTATTTTTAATGCTGTATTCCATTGTTTTTACCTAGCTGATCCTTTGTATGGTCAATGATTTGGCAGGTGCTGTGCATGCCAGACAGATAACTCTTGGCAGGCATCTCTCCATTAATTCATCTGCTTGTCTTGCTGAAGACATTCTTTCCTGCAAGCCCAATCAAGAGACTCTATAACATCTCACCCAGCCTTCCTGGTGCGGTACTGATATGGTGCTTCACTATCAGAGGTGTTGTCTTCTGGGTGCCTCGGTAAACAATAGGTTTGCCTGCTCTCTTAGGTGGAAGTGAAAGATCCTTTGGCAAGATAGGGAGCATTTTCACCTCAGTGTCTGAGCTGATGCTTATCTCTGAGGGATGACCTTTTAGAGGTTTATACAATCATGAGGGGCATGATTAGATGAATAGCCAAGGTCTTTTTCCCAGGGTAGGGGAGTCCAAAACTAGAGGGCATCGGGTTAAGGTGAGAGGGGAAATATTTGAAAGGGACCTAAGTGGCAACATTTTCACGCAGATGTTGGAGTGTATATGGAATGAGCTGCCAGAAGAAGTGGTGGAAGCGGGTCCGATTACAACATTTAAAAAGGCTTCTGGATGGGTATACAATAGGAAGAGCTTAGAGGGATGTGGGCCAAATGCTGGCAAATGGGACTAGATTAATTTAGGCTATCTGTTCAACATGGAAGAGTTGGACTGAAAGGTCTATTTTCGCACTGTACATATCTATGACTCTATGATTCAGTTTTGTGACCTCAGGATGTCAGAAAGTGCTTCTCATAGGTATTTCTGAAATGTGATCACTACTTAATGTAAGGAGTCAAAGCAGGTGATTTGTCAAAGCTAGGTCTCACAAATAGAGATTTTAAAATCATGAGATGATCTGTGAGAATGACATTCACAGAGGACCAAATGTCTAGGGCTACGACACTGGCGAGAACTTTCATTCCTTAACAACCATTAGGTCATACAGAACTTGAGTACTACTGAAGAAAAAAATTTTGTTAAAGCTTTTCATCTTGCTTGAGAGGGCAACCATTTACTAACCAATCATCACCCTTCTCTCATGCAGTCTGAATGTTTCCACTTGAATTTGTATTCTTGCAAATGATCCTGATGAGCTCAAGTTGAAACATTTTGACAAAATTTATTTGTCTCACCATTATCTAAAAAGTATTGTCAAATCTTTTATATCTACTTGAAAGGGCTGGCTGGCGATTAATTTAAAAGTTTATTTGGAAAGCAAAACATTGGACAGTGTAGCACCGCATCGGTCCAGTATTAAGATCTAGATAATGGGTGCTATACTTTGGAGTAGGATATGAACCAAATACTCCTTCCTCTGAGAGTAAGAGGGCTGCCCACTGAGCCACAACTGATAGGATAACTGCTCCTTATTGTTTCAATCTTGCTGGCATGCACTGTATGCCTTAAATCTCCACCGAGCTTTTCCAGTGAGGGGGAGGTGTAAGGCATTTAGTAGAAAAGAAAATTTAGCCAATAAATAAAAATATCCCTGCACTGGGACTGAACTCACGATCATCAGACTTGAATGTACCTGGGTTTATTTTGTTTGATTTTGTTAGTCTGTCATCACTTTTTATCATTAGTAAAGCTGGCATTCACCCTGTTTTAAAATAGGATTTCATATCATCGTAAGAATTAGGAGCAAAATTGAGCCATTCAGCCCATTGAGCCTACTCTGTTATTTAATAAGATCATGGCTGATCTGATTGTAGCCTCAACTCAACTTTCCAGTCTAGCCTCTCACCAGTGGCTCACAGGTTAGTAAAGAATCTGTCTATTCCTGCCTTAATAATCCAAATTCAATCGTTCAGCTCTAAAGATTCCTGACCCTCTGAGAGAAATAATTCCACTTCGTTTCTATCCTAAATGGGAGGTCCCTTATATCCAAACCATGTCCACAGGTTCTAATATCTCCCACAAAGGAGAATCATCTTTCTTCCATCTCCCCAATTGCCCTGTGTTACTCTTCTCATTGTCATTTGAGAACTCACCTGGGGTTGAAATATAAGTTTCTCTATACATCTTAGTGCATTCCATGACTTATGATGGAACTCCATAATAAATGTTTTGTACAGTTCCTAACCTGGGTCCAATACCGCAAGAGAGCTGTCAGAATAGAAACATCATCCCTGATAATTGAACACTGCTTCTTGTTAAGTCATTGAGCCAGGCTCCAATTTACAGTTTCCTAGCCCACTCATAGGAATTTCCTTTTTTGATTCTTGTCAAATCCAGCATCAAATCCTTTCACCCAGTCGGATTTTTACAGATATACATATTTAATATCTTAAGTGAAGCTTCATTAGTTCAGACTCATTAACTTTCCTGTTGTCAGAAACTCTTGATTCTCCTGTCCTTACTGTAGTTCTAATAATTTTTTGACTACAGATGTCAAGCTAATGGTCGTTTAATTTCCATCATAATATATCTGCCCTTTCTGAAAGTCGGATAATTGGAACTATGTTTTGTCTGGGGAGAAAATGTACAGTAAATGATCACTCCAATTATGTCGGGTGACGAATCATAATTGTCCCCTTTGATTTGCAAAGGATATAGATATTGTTCTTTTGGAGCTTAGCTTTGCTTTTCAGGGGCATTCACTGGGAGGAGAATAAGTTTCTCTATAGCCAATATAAAAAGTTCTTTATGAAACTGGTGTGGGGAGTATGTGATATCATGCCTTGATGTTAAGCACCCTGAGTCCATTCTCCAACCATTGCCCAATTCTCATCCCACTGGTGCTAACAATGGTACTGATTCTATAATGAGCAGGATACCAGCTCCCTAGAACTCTGAGGATTGAGGGAAAACCTACCTCCGAATTGGTTTTAAAATAAATTTTGCAAGGTGATTGTTGGTGTTTGTTTACCTTTTCTTGGTTGCCCTCAGAAAGTGTTAAATTTGGAAACAAGCCTGTGTTACCTCTAACTTGATGAATCTGATAGACACCTGGCTGGCCAGAAATCATCTAAGGTGCTAAAACGTCAACTCATCAAAAACTATTCTGCACTTAAATTAGCTTACATCATATCCCATTGTTCTATCACTACCTTGCTGACTGAGCTTGGTCCCTAGTCTGGCAATGCCTCAAGTTGAAAATAACCATCTTTGTTGCCAAATCCCTCTATGGCCTCAGGACCATCCTAACCACTCCATGCTCCAAGATATCTGTGTATCTCCAGTTCTGGTCTCTTGCACATTCCCGATTTTAAAGACTTCCCATTGGCAGCTATGGTTTTAACTAAGTCCTAAACTCTGGGATGTGCTTCATAACCATTTTTACTGCTCTTTCCTGTTTTAAAACAATCCTTAAAATTTACCCCTTTGATCAAATTTTTCCTTATCTACCTTAATATCTTCAAAACAAAACAGAAATTGCCGGTAGAGAGATAACAAGGTGTTGAGCTGTATGAACACATCAGGCCAAGCAGCATCAGAGGAGCAAGAAAGCTCACGTTTCGGGTCTGGACCTTTCTTCAGAAATGGAAAATTTCCCTTTTAAATTTCCCAAGGGTCACTAGACCCGAAACGTTAACTCTGTTTTCTCCTTCACAGATGCTGCCAGACCTGCTGAGCTTTTCCAGCAACTTTGGTCTTGTTCCTGATTTACAGCGTCCACAGTTCTTTGGGTTTTTACCTCATTAGAAGGATTTATTTTGTGAAATTTCCAAACCAGGAGAATGTAGATAAAAGTCTGCAGGTGAATGAACCTGAGAAAATTCTAGCTAACAGATTTGAACAGTTTCCAAAAATCTATAGCAGATAATCTATGAGGAACAAATTTAGTAGAACTCTATAGAGTTGAGATCAGGATGTAATTTCACCGGGCTTGAATCCATGTAATGGTTTATTATCAGGAAGCAATTTGAAACTTACTTTACTGTGCTTTTCGGATCTTGCTAACTGTCCTTTGTATTTTGGTAGCTTCTTAAATTTTTTCTTTTGTTTAAGAAGCTTTTGTTCCCTTGTTAGAAAGAATCTGCAGCCTCATATGAATATATTTCAGTGACAGACTGCTAAAACAAGTAACTGAACAAAAAAAAAATGATCTATCAAACCAGATTTCATCTAGGATCTGACCATCAGCTGGGATCATAGCAATAGAAATATGAACAGGTCTGGCAGCATCTGTGGAGGCAAAGTGGAGTTAACATTTTGGGTTCAGTGATCTTTCTTCAGAACCTTTCTTTCATAACAATAGAAAGTGGTTAGATGCTCTCTCATTGAAAGTGGTCATTGCTTGAGACTTGTATGGAACAAATGTTGTTTGCTCACTGGAGTCAGGGGAAGTCCCAGATGATTGGAAAATCGCTGTTGTAACCCCCTTGTTTAAGAAAGGATCAAGACAAAAGATGGAAAATTATAGGCCGATTAGCCTAACCTCAGTTGTTGGTAAAATTCTAGAACCATCGTTAAGGATGAGATTTCTAAATTCTTGGAAGTGCAGGATCGGATTAGAACAAGTCAGCATGGATTTAGTAAGGGGAGGTCGTGCCTGACAAACCTGTTAGAATTCTTTGAAGAGGTAACAAGTAGGTTAGACCAGGGAAACCCAGTGGATGTTTTCTATCTAGACTTCCAAAAGGCCTTTGATAAGGTGCCTCACTGCTGAGTAAGGTGAGGGCCCATGGTGTTCGAGGTGAGTTACTGGCATGGATTGAGGATTGGCTGTCTGACAGAAGGCAGAGAGTTGGGATAAAAGGCTCTTTTTCGGAATGGTAACCGGTGACAAGTGGTGTCCCGCAGGGTTCAGTGTTGGGGCCGCAGCTGTTCATTTTATATATTAATGATCTGGATGAAGGGACTGGGGGCATTCTGGCGAAGTTTGCCGATGATACGAAGTTTGGTGGACAGGCAGGTAGTACGGAGGAGGTGGGGAGGCTGCAGAATGATTTAGACAGTTTAGGAGAGTGGTCCAGGAAATGGCTGATGAAATTCAACGTGAGCAAATGCGAGGTCTTACACTTTGGAAAAAAGAATACAGGTATGGACTATTTTCTGAAGGGTGAGAAAATTCATAAAGCCGAAGTACAAAGGGATCTGGGAGTGCTAGTCCAGGATTCTCTAAAGATTAACTTGCAGGTTGAGTCCGTGATTAAGAAAGCGAATGTAATGTTGTCATTTATCTCAAGAAGGTTGGAATATAAAAGCAGTGATGTGCTTCTGAGACTTTATAAAGCTCTAGTTAGGCCCCATTTAGAATACTGTGTCCAATTTTGGGCCCCACACCTCAGGAAGGACATACTGGCATTGGAGCGTGTCCAGCAGAGATTCACATGGATGATCCCTGGAATGGTAGGCCTAACATACGATGAACAGCTGAGGATCCTGGGATTGTATTCATTAGAGTTTAGAAAGTTGAGGGGAGATCTAATAGAAACTTACAAGATAATGCATGGCTTAGAAAGGGTGGACGCTGGGAAGTTGTTTCCGTTATGTGGGGAGACTAGGACCCGTGGGCACAGCCTTAGAATTAGAGGGGGTGAATTTAGAATGGAAATGAGGAGACATTTCTTCAGCCAGAGAGTGTTGGGCCTGTGGAATTCATTGCCACGGAGCGCAGTGGAGGCCGGGACCTTAAATGTCTTCAAGGCAGAGATTGATAAATTCTTGATCTCGCAAGGAATCAAGGGCTGTGGGGAGAATGCGGGTAAGTGGAGTTGAAATGCCCATCAGCCATGATTAAATGGCGGAGTGGACTCGATGGGCCGAATGGCCTTACTTCCACTCCTATGTCTTATGGTCTTATGGTCTTATGGTTATTTTCTCCTCACAAACACCAACCTTTTCATATTCGTTTACATTAGATGTTAATCATAGTAGGATGATGACTCAATGTGGTTAGTATCTGCTTAGTACCAATACATATTGCCTTCACTCTAAAAGCAAATCCACGACAAGGTTTTGCTCATTTACTTAATCTCTCAATGAACAAATATATTTCACTTGTGGCTTTCCATAATTTGGTGATCTGTATAGGTTGTGTTCACTTTGGAATGAGTAACTGTTAAAACACATTACATGGAACAGAAAGTAAAAAGCCTTAAGCTGAATTTGTACAAATGTTCTGATTTGTAAATGAGCTAAGTATTTGAGGAACATCAAGGAAGAATTAGCATAGGTGACCGCAACTTTGAATTACTGGGTCAATCAATGGATTTTTTTTGGGCAGGAGGAGAGTTTGTCGAGGAGTTCCCAAGGTGTTGGAATTGGGATCTTTCCTGATATACATTAATAGTTTGGATTGTGGTGTGCACAGGGAAATTTCAAAGTTTGCAGATGACACTAAACTTGGAAGAATTATAACTGTGAGGAGGACAGTATGGAACCCCAAAAGAACATTGACAAGGTGATGGACTCAGCGGATAGGTGGCAGCCGACTTTCAGTGCAGAGAAGTGTGGGTGGTGCACTTTGGTCAGGAAAACATTGAAAGACAATATAAAATAGAGTGTACAATTCTAAAGGGGTACAGGAGCAGAGGGATCTTTGTGTATCAGAGTGCAGATCATTGAAGGTGGCAGGACAGGTGGACAGACATGTAGTGTTCTCAGCTTTATTACTTGGGGCATAAAGTACAAAAGCAAAGACATGACGTTGAACTTTGTAGACACTTGTTAGTCCTCAGATGGAGCATAGCGTACAGTTGTGGACACCACATTACAGGAAACTTGTGAATTCATTGTAGACAATGCAGAAGCAACTTACAGAAATGGTTCCAGGTATGAGAAACTTCAATTGTATGGGTAGATTGAAGAAATTAAGAATGTTCTCCTTGGAAAGAAGAATGCTGAGAGGGTATTTGCTGGAGGTTTCAATATCGAAGTGGGCTGGGCAGAGCAGATAGGGAGAAGCTGTTCCCATTCATAAAAGTAAAAAAGAAGGAGAAGGCATAGATTTAAAATGATTTGCAAATGAAGTAAGGGTGATGTCAGATAATGAGTAGTTAGGGAATATAATGCACTACCCAGAAATGTGGTTGAGGCAGTTGCAATTGAGACATTCAAGAGGGGCATTGAATGATTATTTGGATAGAAGTGGAGTGGATATGGGGAAAAGGCAGGAGATTGGCACTAGGTAATAGAACCAATGCAGGTACAATGAGCCACATGCCTTTCTTCGGGGCTGTAACAATTCTGGGTGGATTCGAATGTTTGTGAATTTTCCTGTACTCATTGTTGAGGAAGGGAACGGTGAGCAATGTGAGACAGAATGGAAACTTCTTTCAGTCTTAGAGGCAAAACAATGAGTTAACTACAGAATTGAATAATAAGGCAAATATAAGAAGCCAACTCGTTGAGGAAAGAGAGCTAAAAGTTGTATTGCTTCCCGAATCTCACTTATGAGCACTAAAGCCAGAATAAGGAAATCTTGAAGACTTTGAAGATAGAATTTGAACTATTAAAGTAACTTATGAGCATCATGTTCAATATTATATTTCAAGGGGTTGGAGTATAAAAGTAGGGCAGTCCCACTGTAACTGTACAAGGTCCTAGTCAGGCCACATCTGGAGTACTGTGAGAAGTTTTGGTCCCCTTATTTCAAGAAAAATATTATTTAATTGGAGGCAGTTCAGGGAAGGATAACTAGGATGATTCCTGGTATGGAAGGATTGTCTTACAGACAAAGTCTAAATAGTTTGGGAATCTACTCATTGGAATTTAGAAGAATCAGAGTCGATCTCATTGATACATATAGGATTCTTAAACGTTTGACAGGGTAAATGCTGAGAGGATGTTTCCTCTCATGGGAGAGTGTAGGACCAAAGAGTACAGTCTCAGAATTAAGTGGCACCAATTTAAGACTGAGATAAGGAGGGATTTCTTCTCTGAGAGTTATGAGTCTTCAGAAATCTGTGCCATAGACCTGTGGGAGCAGTGTCCTTGTGTCTGTTTAAGACTGAGATAGATTTGTGATCAGTCAGGGAATCAAGGGTTATGGAGAAATGTAGGAGAGTGGGCATGAGGAATGTCAGATCTGTCATTACCCAGATGAATTGTGGAACAGGCCTGACAACATCCTTCCTATAGTAGACCAACCAGATTTGTACACAGTATTCTATAAGTGGTCTCAGCAATGTCCTGTACAGCTGCAACAATACATCTCAACTACTATAATCAATGCACTGGCTAATGAAGGCAAGCGTGCTAAATGCCTTCTTCACTACCCTGTCTACCTGCAACTCCACTTTCAAGGAACTGTGCACCTGCATCCCCGGGTCTCTCTGTTTGGCAATACTCCCCAGGACCCTACCATTAACTGTATAAGTCCTACCCTGGTTTGCCTCATCAAAATGCAACATCTCCCATTTATGTAAATTAAACTCCATTTGCCACTCCTCAGCCCATTAGCCCATCTGATCAAAGTCTCATTATACTCTGAGATTACCTTCTTCACCGTCCAATACATCATCTATTTTGGTGTCATCTGCAAACTTACTAAACATACCTCCCATATTCACATCTAAATGTGGGGGAATAACCTATCAGGGGGTAACAGCAGCAGCCCAGACAGGTGGCACCACGGCTGACTCTGTTCTTAAGAAGGGAAGGACAAAGAGCACTAGGGCAGTAGTTATAGGGGACTCTATAGTTAGGGGTACAGATAGGCACTTCTGTGGATGTAAAAGAGACTCCAGGACGGTGTGTTGCCTCCCTGGTGCCAGGGTCCAGGATGTCTCTGAAAGGGCAGAAAGCATTCTGAAGGAAGAGGGTGAGCAGCCAGAGGTTGTGGCTCATATAGGTACGAATTACATAGGCAGGATGAGTGATGAGGTCCTGCAACAGCAGTTCAGGGAGTTAGGTAGAAATTTAAAGACCAGGGCCTCCAAGGTTGTAATCTCAGGAGTACTCCCTGTGCCAGGTGCCAGTGAGGCTAGAAATAGGAGGATAGTACAGCTCAACACGTGGCTAAGCAGATGGTGTAGGAGGGAGGGTTTCAGATATCTGGACCATTGGGATCTCTTCCAAGACAGGTGGGACCTATACAAGAAGGATGGTTGCATCTAAACTGGAGGGGCCCAAATATTCTGGCTGGGAGGTTTGCTGGCATCATTTGGGAGGATTTAAACTAGCTCGGGAGGGGGATGGGAACCAAAGCAAAGGTGAATGGACTGAAAGGGAACAAGGGAATAGGCCAGTAAGATCCAATGGAAGAGCAGGCAAGGTATGGTTGTGAAACAAAGTGGGTCTGGTGGACTGAAGTGCATTTGTTTCAATGTGAGAAGTGTAACAGGTAAGGCAGATGAGCTTAGAGCTCAGATTACTACTTGGAGCTATGATGTTGCTATTACAGAGACTTGCTTAAGGGAGGAGGAGGATTGGCAGCTTAACTTTCCAAGATACAGATGTTTCAGGTGGGATAGAGGGGGATATAAAAGGGGTGGGGGAGTTGCACTACTTGTTAAGGATGATATCACAGCTGTACTGCAGGAGGACACTTCGGATGGCTCATACAGCGAGGCAATAGAGCTCAGGAACAGGAAGGGTGCAATCACAATGTTTGAGGTTTACTATAGGCCTCCCAACACCCAGCAGGAGATAGAAGAACAGATAAGTAGGCAGATTTTGGCAGGATGTAAAAGTAACAGGGTTGTTGTCATGGGTGATTTTAACTTCCCATATATTGACTGGGACTCACTCAGTGCCTGGGCCTCGGATAGGGTTTGTAAGGAGGATTCAGGAGGGCTTCTTGAAACAGTATGTAGATAGTCCAACTAGGAAAGGGGCTGTACTGGACCTAGTATCGGGGAATGAGCTTGGCCAGGTGGTCGACGTGTCTGTAGGGGAGCAGCACGGGAACAGTGATCACAATTCAGCAAGCCTTAAGGTACTGATGGATAAAGATCGGTGTAGTTGTCAGATAAAGGTGCTAAATTGGGGGAAGGCTAATTATAAAAATATTAGGCAGGAACTGAAGAATGTAGATTGGAGGCAGATGTTTGAGGGAAAATCAACATGTGGTATCTGGGAGACATTCAAGTGTAAGTCGATGGGAACTTAGGACCAGCATGTTCCTGTAAGGATGAAGGATAAGTATGGCAAATTTAGGGAACCTTGGATAACAAGAGATATTGTAAGCCTGATCAAAAAGAAAAAGGAAGCATTTATCAAGGCGAGGAGGCTGGGAACACATGAAGCAAGAGTGGGATACAAGGAAAGTCAAAAGAAACTTAAGCAAGGAGCCAGGAGGGCTAAATGGGGTCATGAAAGGACATTGGCCAACAGGATTAAGGAAAATCCCAAGGTTTTTTACACATATATAAAGAGCAATAGGATAGCCAGGCAGGGGGTTGACCCCCTCAAGGACAGAAAAGGGAATTGATGTGTGGAGCTAGAGGAAATGGGTGAGGTATTAAATGAGTACTTTGTGTCAGTATTCACCATAGAGAAGGACTTGGTGGATGATGAGTCTGGGGAAGGGTGTGTAGATAGTTTGGGTCATGTTGAGATCAAAAGGGAGGAGGTATTGGGGTCTTTAAAACATTTAGGTAGTCAAGTCCCCAGGGCCTGATGGAATATACCCCAGAATACTGAGAGAGGCAAGGGAGGAAATTGCTGGGGCCTTGAGGGAAATCTTGTATCCTCACTGGCTACAGGGGAGATCCCAGAGGATTGGAGAATAATCAATGTTATTCCTTTGTTTAAGAAGGGTGGCAGGGATAATCTACCTAATAACAGGCCGGTGAGCCTTATGTCAGTGGTAAGGAAATTATTGGAGGAGATTCTTCGAGACAGGATTTACTCCCACTTGGAAATAAGTCATAAAAGACAGAGAGTAGTAGTGGAAGGGTGCATTTCTGAATGGAAGGCTGTGGCTAGTGGCATTCCTCAGGGATCAGTGTTGGGACCTTTGCTATTTTTAATATATATAAATGATTTGGAAGAAAATGTAACTGGTCTGATTAGTAAGTTTGCCAATGACACAAAGGTTGGTGGAATTGCAGATAGCAATGAGGACTGTCAAAAGATACAGCTGGAAATAGATCAGTTGGTGACTTGGGCAGAGAGATGGCAGATGGAGTTTAATCCGGTAAAATGTGAGGTAATGCATTTTGGAAGGTCTAATCCTTATGGAAAATATACAGTAAATGGCAGAACTGTTAAGAGTACTGATAGGCAGAGGGATGTTGGTGTTACAGGCACACAGGTCACTGAAAATGGCAACGTAGGTGGAGACGGTAGTCAGCAAGGCATATGGCATGCTTGCCTTCATTGGCTGAGGCATTGAGTTTAAAAATTGGCAGGCAATGTTGCAACTTTACAGAACCTTAGTTTGGCTGCATTTGGAATATTGTGTTCAATTCTGGTTGCCACACTACCAGAAGGATGTGATGGCTTTGGAGAGGGTACAGAAAAGGTTTACCAGGATGTTGTCTGGTATGGAGGGCTTTAGATATGAGGAGAGGTTGAAGCAACTTGTGTTCTCCCTGGAACAAAGGAGGCTGAGGGATGACCTGATAGGTATCTACAAGATTATGAAGGGCATGGACAGACTGGACAGTCAGAAGCTTTTTCCCAGGGTGGAAGAGTCAGTTACCAGGGGCCATAGGATTGAGGTACAAAGGGCAAGGTTTACAGGTGATGTACGAGGCAAGTTTTTTACACAGGGGGTGGTGGGTGCCTGGAACCCACTGCTGGGGGAGGTAGTGGAAGCAGATACTATATTGAAGTTTAAAGGGCATCTTGACAAGTACATAAATAGGATGGGAATAGAACGATATGGTACCTGGGAGGGTTGGGGGTTTTAGTTGTGATGGGCAGCATGTCGGTGCAGGCTTAGAGGGCCAAAGGGCCTGTTCCTGTGTTGTAATTTTCTTTGTTTGTTGTTGTAAATCATTCTAAAAATGATAGAAAGCAGTGGACCTAGCACCAACCATTGTGGCACACTGCTGGTCACGTGTTCAGTATCAGAGCTCAGGAACAGGAAGAATATTGATTATTATGTGATGTACCTTTAATTCTGGACAATTGAAAAGTGATGCTATCAATGATAGGACTATCTTCGATAAAGTTTTAAAAATGTTATCATTTAGGAATTTGGATTGTCTTGTAAGTTAAATGGTCTTTTATTTTAGTTCTGTGAAGAGGGCTTTATTTCAGAGAGAAGAAAGCCATAATTTCAAGGGTCTGTTGAAACATAATTCCAAGAAACAAGTGAGTTAATTTAAATGACTAGTAAGCTATCTGGGAGTTAGTTGATTAAATGTTCACTTCGATGTGCTTTATGACACACAGAGAGATGATTCGGAAACATTAGTAGTTTGAGTTCAGAACAAAAATGATTGAAACCAGCAGAAGGGCGGTGCGTTTATTGAAATCTTCATACTGGAAATAATTTTTAAAGTTTTTTTTAGCAATCTAAGGAGCACAGCTGGGGGAGACTCTAAGTTTCTCTTGATGTTCAGTGACAAAAGCCAGTGGGTTAACTTGCGTTTTGGTTTCTCGGGGAGAGATGCAGAGAATCCCATTTGATGATATGCAGAATGTGTGAAAGAAAAACTTGCAACCTCGTCAGTTTACTCAGAAATTAATGAGTTAAACTCAGTCCAAAGCCTCACTGGGATTGAGTGTCTATAATGAATATTATTCGGAAAATAGGTTAAATGATCCATTTTGATGTTTACAAGATCTTTCAAAATTATCTTATGAACATAGATTATTTTCCCTTCAATGCGATAGATGCATGGACAAGGATGGGCTTGAAATCAAAGTTCTAAACTGCAGTAAGGCCAATTTTAATTGGGTCATGTATGATGTAGCCAGAGTGGAGTAGGAGCAGATGATCTTAGGATCCTTGTGTCAGAGCAGTAGTAAGCATTCAAGATTGAAATAGGGAGAGCACAGGCCCAAAGTTCCAATAAAGTTAAAGGGTGGGACCAGCAATTTCAGCAAACCATGAATATTAAAGGACACAAAGAAAAAATGAGGCTTATGGCAGAAATCAAAGGCTCAAAACAGAAACCCTGGGGGAGAACAGAATGAGGAAGGGGAAACCTAGAGAGGAAATTAGGAGAGAAAAAAGAGTGCATGAAAAATTGATAGCAAGTAAAGTAAAAGAAAATCCTGAGTTATTTTACAAGTACTTTAAGAATAAAAGGGTAACAAGAGAAACATTAGCATTCATTAAAGGCTACTATGTTAATTTGTGCATGAAGCCAGAGGGTGTAGGTAAGATTCTAAAAGAATGCTTTGTGTCAGTGTTCACGAGAGAGGGACGATGTGGGTACAGCAATCAAGGAGAGGCACTGTGATATGTTGAATGATAGTCCAGGCCAAATAAGAATAACAATGAAGAAACATTTTCACAAGGACCAGTGAAAAGATTAAAGTCAGAGTATAGGATGTACATATTGCCAAGGGGATCACATAAAAGAAAAGAAAGCATGCCCAGTGTGAGGAAAGTAGTGTTCTAACTGCAGAAGCAGAATGCATTTTTATGTAAGTGTGTTGCTAGAAATAAGCAATGAAAGTCTATAAAGATGGCGAGATGTTAGACAAGATTCTGATGAATCAATCTATACCACACAACTGGTTGGCACCATCAGATCTGAATAATTTGTGACAGCTAGAATGACGATGGCAGAAGGAAAGCATCAACTAAATGTGAGATGTTAGACAGATGACAAATGAAGTTCGGAGGCCAATGCAATGGGAAGAATGAAGATCTGCTGTTGCAGATAGTGGTCATGAAGCAAAATCAATTGATCACAGCTGGAACAATTCCAAGGGGATGGGCAATAAATGTTGGAACAACCAGCAATGTGGAGTGGAGTTTTTAAAAAAATTCATTTGTGGCATGTGAGCATTGCTGGCTGGGCCAGCATTTATTGCCTGTCTCTGGCTGCCCTTGAGAAGGTTTTGGAGTTGCACTCATCCAGGCAAATGGGGAGTATTCTGTCACACTCCTGACTTGTGCTTTGTAGTTGGTGGACGGCTTTGTGAAGTCAGGACGTGAGTTACTCGCAGTAGTATTCCTAGCCTCTGACCTGCTGTTGTAACCACTGTGTATATGTGATGAGTCCTGTTGTGTTTCTGGTCAGTGACAACCCCCAGGATGTTGGTATTGGGGTTCAGTGATGGTAACACCATTCGATGTCAATAGGAGGTGATTAGATTGTCTCTGACTGGTGATAGTCATAGCCTGGCATTTGTGTGGCATGAATGTTCCTTGCCACTTGTCAGCCTAAGCCTCGATATTGTCCAGATCTTGTTGCATTTGAATGTGGATTGCTTCAGTATCTGAGGAGTCATGGATGGTGCTGAACATTGTACAATCATTGGCGAACATCCCCACTTCTGACCATATGACGGAGGGAAGGTCATTGATGAAGCAGCTGAAAATGGTTGGGCCTAGGACATTACCCTGAGGCACTCCTGCCAGAGATGTCCTGGAGCTTAGATGACTGATTGCCAACAACCACGGCCATCTTCCTATGTGTCAGCTATGACTCCAACCACCAAAGAGTTTGCCCATTCATACCCATTGATTCCAGTTTTGCTAAGGCCCCTTGATGCCACACTCGGTTGAATGCAGCCTTAATATCAAGGGCTGTCACTCTCATCTCACCTCTGAAACTCAGCTCTTTTGTCCATGTTTGAACAAAGACTTTAATGAGGTCAGGAGCTGCGTGGTTCTGGCGGAACCCAAACTGGGCGTCACTGAGCAGGTTATTGCTGAGCAGGTGCTGCTGGATAGCAGTGTTGATGACTCTTTCCATCACTTTAATGATGATTGAGAGGAGAGTGATGGGGCAGCAATTGGCTGGGTTGGATTCATTCTGCTTGAAAGGTACAGGGTATACCTGAGTAATTGTCCACATTTTAGGGTAGATGCTAGTGTTGTAACTATCCTGGAACAGCATAGGTAGGGGAGCAGTAAGTTCTGGGGGACAGATCTACAGTACAATTGCCAGAATGTTATCATGGCCTGTAGCCATGCAGCATCTTGTGGAGTGAATTGAATTAGCTGAAGTCTGGTATCTGTAATGCTGGGGACTACTGGAGGAAGTCAAGGTGGATCATTCACTCAGCACTTTGGCTGAAGTTTGTTGTGAAATCTTCAGCTTTATCTTTTGCACTGATGTGCTGGGGTCTTCCATCATTGAGGATGGGGATATTTGTGGAGCCTCTTCCCTCCAATGATTTGTTTAATTGTCCACCACCATTCACTGCCGGATGTGGCAGGACTGCAAAGCTTAGATACGTTGGTTGAGGGAATCACTTAGTTCTGTCTATCACTTGCTGCTTATGCTGTTGGCATGCAAGTAGTCCTGTTTGGTGGCTTCACCACATGTCCTTTCACCTAGGTATCTTGGGTATATACATACATGAGTTATTAAAGGCAGCAGGGCAGGTATTTAGAATGTTTATGCTTTAAAAAATAGTATTATATGCTTCGTAAATAGGTCATAGAGTACAAGCACATGTTGGTTATGATGAACTGATTTAAGACACTGGTCAGGCCTCAGTTGGAGTATTATGTAAAGTGCTGAATGCCACACTATAACAAGGATTTGAATGTGTCAGACAGATCGCTGAAGAGGTTTTTAAAAAGGTTCCAGGGAAGAGAAACTTCAGTTAGAAGAAAAGATTGGAGAAGTTGGTACTGTTTACTTTCTGGAGGAGAAGGTTAAGAAGTGATTTTATAGAAATTTTCAAAATCCTGTGAGGATTCTGGAACGAGTAGATAGGGAGAAACTGTGCCTATTGTAAAAGGCTTGAGAACCAAAGGGGACAGTATATTGGAAAAGAAGAAAATACAAAGTGAGAAAAAAAACTTTCATGCAGCAAGTAGTTAGGGTAAAGAATGCACTCCTTGAAGGTATGATGGAGGCAGGTTCAATTGAGGCATACAAAAGGGCGCTGGGTGATAATTTAGATAGAAACAATTTGTAGAGCTACAGGGAAAGGACAGATTAGCTTGAAGCTAAGTCAGAAAGAGAACCAGTGCAGACGTAATGGGCTGAATGGCATCCTTTTCTTCCGTAACTAATTTGTGACCTGTAGTCGCAACCTTACTTTTGAAGGTTTTATTTATTGACCACTCTGTTAAGCTTCTTTACACAAGTCAGTGACGGTAATAATATTGCATGCTGTGCCAATGATTATCTGTCACTTTATGTTGACCTGATACTGTGCCTTTCAATCAATATTCCAAAAACTGCAAAGCCTTTCCTTATAATTTAACTCCCTTTAAGTCCATATTCAATATTTTCAATCCACTGTTTCAGACATGTCTCTGGAGTTAATGGCTCTCGACCCCAGGGCTACTGGCCCAGAAGTAGGGACACTACCACTATGCCACTGTCGTGAATCTGTACTGAAGCCTCTGCAAGGCTAATGTCTCTTTCCTGAGATGCTCCTTCAAAACTGAATGCTATCTACCATCTGTTAAGTTTTAAGCAGAATAGCACAAGTTTCATCCCTTTACATTGCACTCCCTTTGACATAAAGGATGCCCTTGCAACTATAGCGAGACAGAGGGAAACAAATTATATACGACTTGATACATCAGAGATATAATTCAAAATTTATAGTCCAGAAGTGAAGACAATGGTGATAACTCATTCACAGCCTTGAATGTAATGGGTATGTTTACAATTCAAGTTAATACAGTGTGACTTTCACATGCTGCATTCAATACATTTATTAGGGGTTAGGGCAGTATAGGAGAGTAACATTGTCAGTCTAAAGCTAACAGATATATACAACTTTTAGACAGAGGTTGACCAAAAAAGGATGTTATTTACAATGTATGAACAGTGACTCTCATTTACAAGGAACTACAAGACTTTCACTACACAACATACTAGCTTTGGAGTTTCAGACGTTCACTCCTGATTAATAAAGGAAAATGGCTGTGCGTAGTTTTCAGCTCAATAAGTCAGAGGTCTTCAGAGATTCTATTTAAAACAAAAAGAGCAGTCATTCGTCAGTGCATGCTTTTCTGGTGTCAGAGAATCAATATATTTGGAGAAATTGCAGCCCCCCTTTCTTGTCCATTTGAATAAGAAAACCATTCCGAGAAATGTTATGTCAATATTTTTAACTTTATTAGTTCTCCACAACTCAAATAAATTATAACTTGATTTAAATTGTCACAAAAGCTCTGGTTTGCTAACACCGTTTAGGGAAGGAAATCTGCCATCCTTACCTGGTCTAGGTTACATGTGACTCCTGACCCACAGCAAACAGTTGGCTCTGAAACGGCCTCCCAAGTCATTCAGTTCAAAGGACACAGAGTTGGGTGACAACTGTTTGCCTTGTGTGGGGTGCCCACATCCCATGGAAGACTAAATGAAAAATCAAATTGATGGTGTCCAACTCTCTAAAAACAGGCCTATGCTACTGCTCACAATAAATCTCAGGAAAGTAATGCCTTCACTGCAAATGTGTATTGGGATATAGTGGGAAATATCATGATGGTAAAAACTTTCATTTTAATTCTATAAAGTTTCAATGAACACTGTCCATCCTGAATAATAATTGCCACTTGAGAAAAATACTGCATCACTTCTCAACCATTTTATAGTGAACTATCTATATTAGTTAGACTGGAGTAACTACAGTCCATTGCAGAGGAAACTGTACATCACATTAAGCACCCTAAAGCATGGCATTCACAGAGAATACATCCAGTAATACAAGCCACACTATTGTGCCTGTGTCTGTGACTCATATCCCCTTTTAATGTAGCTAACAGCTCAGAGCATGAGGTTGATGAATTTACTCTTTTATCTACAAAAAAAACCTCTCCGAAGTTGCTTTGATAAAATATTATTATTTCCAGAGCATTGTGAACAGAATTTTATTTCCAGATGTACCATCACACAGACTGCAAACCCATTTCAATGAATGGAGCTGTTCTCTTTTTAATTGATTCTCAGGATGTAGGTGTCACTGTCAGGGTCAGCACTTATTTTCCATCTTTAGTTGACTTCAGACAATGTTAGCAGGCCTTCTTCCTGAACCACTATTTCAATACAACTGACTGGTTTACTAAACATATTGGTACATTTAAATTAGACTGGGAATGGACGCTAGGTTTCCTTTTTGAAAGGACATCAGTGAACAAATTGATTTATTAAGGCAATTTGCCAGATGATAAACCATATTGTACCTGCATGAAATTACAAAATAGATGAGCTCCTTTGCCGTACTGTACTGTACATAGCTGTATGAAACTGATCATTTTTTTGAGTGCAAAAGGGTTTATGAATGGTCACTAACCACAGTTGTACTTGCTAAAAATTCTCCAAGACACACACATGTAACCTGGTGGGAGAATCTATACCTACCAAAGCTGGAAGCTGACTCAAAAACTCGTCAACCGTCACACTGTCATAATTCTCAACAAGCGGGGGGTTGTCTGAGAGATTAGCTGAGTTTAGTTCTTCTTGGCTGTTGACAGATGATTAGAAAGAGTTGTTCACCATACTTAGACTAATAATGACACCAGTAATTTTTTCCATTGTCTGGATTTGTTACCATTACGTCTTGAAATGTATTCAATTGTAGCTTTAAAGTGTTTAAATCAGTAGAGACTGAAATCCAGAAAAAAAATGTAATCAGAATTCTGCTCTACTCCATTAAGAATCCCACCTCTGAAAAGCATTACTAAAGACATTGCTTGAAGTGGAACAGGCACGTTTTAGCTAGGTTTCATACACATATTTTGAGAACCAATTTGGCAGAGGGAGGATCGCTTAGAGTTCAGGACTTGAGTATTCATATTATTCTCTTAAATATTAGATATGAAGTTTCATGCAATTGTTATCACATTGGGGTCAGTTAGCTCAGTTGGCTGGATAGGTAGTCTGCAATGCAGCATGATGTCAGAATGTGGTTCAATTCCCACAACAGGTGAGGTTGCTATGAAGGATGCTTCTTCTCAAACTCTCCTCTTCCCTCGCCTGAGGCATGGTGACCTTCAGGTTAATCTACCAATAGTCACCTAAGGGGAGAATATTCTAACAGTACTATGCTTTTATTTATATTTTAATTTAAGGTAAAACGAAAGGGCGATGGAACCTTTTCTGAAGTATTCCCAACAACTGGCTGGGGTGAAATGTCTGTTAGAGATTATAGGGAGACTTAAGTTGTTTTATTGGAAAGGTGGAGTGAGGCATTCACACTTTGAGACAATAGCAGCAACAGCTCTGTTTACAGTAGGAAGATTTACAATCGCTAAACTCCATGGAAGATGTCGAGATTGTGAAGTTGTAAATACTTATACTTTAACTTACTTTCATGATAAGAGATTTAGAATCTCAATGGTGGTGAATCCGCAATTCTACCTGGATTCATGTTACAATGGAATTGAGCTGTGGAGTGGGGTGGATGGGTTCAGTTTCTGAAACATCCCTGAAAATAACTCAGTCAAATCATTAGCATTGGGAGAGAGAACAGGTAAAGGCTGATAGAGTCTCTATGGTTCACTATATGGAAGTAGAGTGGGTACCAATGCTAAGATTGAAAAGAGCAAATTACAAAGGATTTGGAACAAGGATGGAAGATTTTCCTGGCCTGTGCTAAAGGGATAAACTCCAGGAAAAACAATCATAAAGGGCTTGTTCTTGGGTTAAAGGGTTACATGGCTGGGAGATAAAAGGAAAGCAAGGGAAGTAGGCATTTCTGAGCTAAGGATCCATTTCCGTCTGGGTCTGGGAAAAATGAATTAAGGGCAGAGCCATGTGTAGCTGCAACGTGGATTCTCTTTTTTCTGTAGTAAAGGAGAAATTTTCTAATGTGTAGTTTATGGTATAAGTTGCCTACAACAATATTGTTTAGCTAATAGTGCTTTTAGTCTATTTGTTACAGTAAAAGATCTTAAAACATGAAAAATTGTTTATTACCCTTTACACTATTAATAGAAAGCTTGAATTTGTTTAAGGTTGCTGGTCTCCACAGGAACAATAATAAAATGATACTGCCACTGGCAAGCATGTATAAAACAACTAGAAAAAAGCATGTTTTTATTTCCTATCTTTCACAAACTCAGGACATTCCAGAGAACTTCACAGCCAATTATTTAAGTTTAAAATGAGATATTAATATAAGGAAAGGCACGTTTGCCAATTTCCAATATCACAGACCCACTAACAGCAATGATAATGAATGTTGGTTGAAGGAGAAATATTGGCTAAGACATAGAGAAGTCCCCCAATTATTTTCAGATCGGGTCAGTGGATTTTTTACATCTACCTGGGGATATTAAAAGACAGAACCCCTATCCATGTGGCATCCCTTCAGTACTCCACTGAACCATGTCTTGCATCTTAAATTGAATACAAATGGTTTTGGATAGAAAGATACATTCGGTTTTGTAAGGCTGTGTAATGCAACAACCAAGGAAGTGACAGAAGCAGAGACTATGAGCAAAAAAGAAAGGTGGAAAAATTGAACATGAAGCTGGATACGCAGCATGGAGGACAAACTCATATTGGGTTAGGTCTAGTAACCTTTTTTTGGTTGTATCTCAATGTAATTTGCATTGAAACACAATAGTACCACAATAAATCTGGTCTTACAGGCTATTGAGGCACATTCTGGTTAGAATGATCCTGTCATTGGTCCAGATTTATTTAAAGTACCTTCTCTTGCCAGCCAGTAAGCCATTGATGTATTTTTTCAATGCCATCTGCTTCCGGATCCGGCTGTAGTTGTCAGTGAAGACAGCATCAGAGTGACGTTTGACTGGATTCTGCTCGTCCTGGGTACTGTTTATCAGAAAGAAAGCATCTTCAGTCTAAGATATTCAGGCCCAGCACATGGGCCAGCTAATAAGATTCAGTGTGCATACTCCCCCAACCCAGCAGTACGTTACACATGATGAAGGGTCTCCCTTAGAATTCCTCTGCTAAGTGATTGAAACCATGAATAAATTCTGAATGGAAGGGAGGTTGTGCTTCAGTTATATAGAGTATTCATAGAATCACATCCAGAGTGCTGAATACTGTGCTAGTCACTGTACTTAAGGATGCTAACACATTGAAAGCAGCTCAGAGAAGGTTTACTAAACTAAGACCTAGAATGATTAGGTTGCCTTTGGAGGAAAAGATAGACCGGCTAGATTTGTATCCTCTGGAGAAGAGCCAGATAACTTAATTGAAGCATAAAAGATCCTGAGGTGACTTGACCAGGTGGCCATTGAAAGGAGTTTCCTCTTGTCTGGTGGAACTAGGAGTCATAGTTTTAAAATAGGGTGTTGCTCATCTAAGACAGGTGAGGAAACTATTTTTCCTGTGAGAAGGTTGAGTGTTATTGCAATTCACTTCCATAAAAGGGCGACGGATGCAGAATCTTCAAATATTCTCAAGGCAGAGGTAGATAAATTCTTAATTAGCAAGGGGATGAAAGATTATCAAGGATGTGCAGGGATACAGAGTTGAATTAAAACCAGATCAACCATGATCTTATTGAACGGCAAAGAAGAGTCAAAGGGCCAAATGGCCTCCCTTGTTCTTTGCTCACTTGGAACACCCTTTAGATTCAGCTAAACATGAGACTTTGGGGAAATCTTCATCAATACAGTTGCCATAGCATAACAACTAGTCACAGAGTTTTACATTACAGATAGAGACCATTCAGCCCACTCTAGGCTAGCTCTTTGAAAGCATTATCCAATTGCCCCACTCTAGCCTTATAACCCTGTATCATCTTTATGCCTCCTTTTTGAAAGTTACTATGGAATCTGCTTCCATCATCTTCAGGCAGCACATGCTAAATTAGGACAACCTGTAACACATGAGAAAGAAATCTCCTTTTTCCAATGACCTTAAACTGGTATCCTTTGCTTATCAAACCCTCCATCAAACAGTTTCTTCACATTTAAGCTTTTAAAGACCTTCATAATCTTGAGCAATTCAACTAACTTGCTCCCTAACATAGGTAGTAAAACACACACATTGAGGATCAGGTCATTTAGCCCTCGAGCCTCGTCTACCATTCAGCTAGATCATGACTGATTTGATTGTAACCTCAAGTCCATATTCCCATTTACAACTGATAACTTTTCACCTCCTTGCTTAATGAGAATCTAGCCATCTCAGCCTTACTAATCTGCAAGGACTTTGATTTTTAAACAGTGGCCCTTAGTTCTTGATTCTAGCTTATGAGGACATGTCCTCTCCACTTCCACACTGTCAAGACCCCTCAGCATCTTATGTTTTAATTAACTTACATTGTTATCTCAAAGTCAAGCAGATTCAAGACTAGAATATGCACATTTTCCTTGTAAGATAACCCACTCATTATATATTATTACCTATTAGTCTGGTAAACCTTCTCTGAATTACTTCCAATGAATTTACATCATGCCTTACATAAAGTGACCACTACTGTGCACTTTTCTATTCCCCTCACAATAAATAATAAGTTAGCTTTCCTAATTATTTGCTGTACTATCTGCAAATTGACATTTGTGTGATTCATATACTAAGACACCTAGAACTCCTACATGTCAGAACACTGCAATCTTTCACCATTTAGAGAATATGTTTCTTTTTTATTGTTCCTGCTGAATTAGACAATTTCACATTTCCCACATTATACTCATCTGCCACATCTTTGTTCACTCATAACCCATCTTTTTGCAGTTGCATTATGTCCTCTTCACAACTTACTTTCCAACTTATCCTTGTACCATTATCAGCTTTGGCAATCACATCTTCTGTCCCTTCATCCAAGTTATTTGTATAATTTTTAAGCATTTAAAGTTCCATCCATCCCTGTGGAATTCTGCTTATTACATCTTACCAATCTGAAAAAGGCCCATTTATGCCCACTCTCCATTTCTTGTTAAACAGCCATTGTTTTCTTTCTCCAGTGTGTGCACTGCTCAGTCACCACCACATCGTGAGTTGGGTTTACTTCTGTTTCTATGACCATTGATAATTTATTGTCTAATATGTCAAAAGATTTCTCACCTTCCTAAAATGGAAAATGCCATTTTCCTATTTGGTGCAACAATTTTCAGATTCTCAGTTCTACTTGTAAAGATGTTGCTATTTGTATGTGCTCGTTACTGAGGAATAATTGGTATCACTTTAAACCATCTATTTATTCAATGGATCTAGAAATGCAACGCATTCCCCAACTCAGTGCTCTAGAGTATCATTTAAGGGGGCAAGTGATTGATGTTCAATCTTTTGTTTACATACTTTATAACTGTATAGTTCAATCACATTCAGTTGCAGATTGTAGCCCCAGAATGTTCCATATGCTTCAACCGTGAGCCCCTGCCTGCACCTTGTATATCCCTGCCCTGCCCTGACCAGAATGCATTACCCCCGCCCTCAACCCCAGCATTCACATACCTGACTCTCTTCCCCATCAGTGATTCCAGGTACCTCCTGGCAGATAATTGGCCAAGCAGCTTGCTGTAGCCACTGGTGAAAAGTGCATCTGCATGTCGTGTTGCTCTGGATGAGTTGAAAGAACCACACAGACTGTTTTAATAAAGAGGACTCTTGGAAGATTTATGAAAAGAAATTGTTAATTAAAAAAATTGTACAGTTTGTGCGGAACTGTTGGATCAGTCTCTGAAGGGGAGGGTACTCTGGTCTCTGCCCTCAAACATCAACTACTCTTCATCTTCAATTGCTGCTTAGTGACATTTATAAATCATTCACACACACACCAGCAAGCTGCCCAATCAGTATCACATGAATGAGGAGTCATGTGATCAATGGTAATGGGAAGGAGAGATTGTCTTCGGCAAAACGGTTCAGCAGGTTGGGCCTGTACTCTTCGGATATTAGAAGAAAGAACAGCAATGTTATTGGAGAAGAAGAGATTCTGAGAGGGGTTTGCTGGGAGAGAGAATCTTCCTCCTCCTGGTAGAAAGTAGAACTGGGGGCAGAGTTTAAAATTAAAAGATGTTCAATTTAAGACAGAAATGAGGTGGTAATTCTCCTCTCAGTTGCACCTCTTGGGAATTCTCTTGGTATGAGCATTGAAGGCTAAGTCATTGAATATGTTCAAGATGGAACTAAAGATTTTTTTTAATGGACAAAGGAGTGAAGGGTTACTGGGTTGAGGAGGGAAAATAAGACAAGAGTATTAAGGCCACAACCAGATCAACCATGAATATTGAACAGTAGAAGAGGCTGAATGGCCTACCCCGATCATATTTCCTAAGTTTTAATTAGAATCCCTACAGCGTGGGAACAGGCCCTTTGGCCCAACAAGTCCACACCAACCTTGGCGCATCCCACCCAGCCCCAACCTGTATAACCCACACACCCCTGAACACTATGGGCAATTTAGCATGGCCAATCCACCTGGCCTGCACATCTTTGGACTGTGGGAGGAAACCCATGCAGACACAGGGAGAACATGCAAACTCCATACAGACAGTCACCTGAGGCTGGAATCAAACCCAGGTCCCTAGTGCTGTGAGGCTGCAGTGCTAACCACTGAGCCACCGTGCCGTCCTGATGTAATCTAGATTCATTAATGTAGATCATTATACTAGGCCCATTTGTGAGCAGTTTTGAATTGTATTTTTTAAAAAATACGAGATGGGCAATATAATTCTCTCACCTTGGAATGCTTGCGGACAACTGGTAATAGAGTTTGTCGCTGTCTGACAATGGGTTTTGGTAAATGTCACTATCAGCTTTCACTGGTGATTGCGACTGATCTTCACTGGACTGTCCATCGAACCCAACAGCATTTCCCAGCCTGAAGGTTAGAAGTAAATAAAGTCAGTCCAACTATGGCCAGCCTTGATGGAGCCATCAATGGCGTCAGATAACGAATTAGCGTTGGTCTAGCTGTAAATAGCACGAGGCTGGCTCACAAACAATGTGTTAGTGTAACCTAATGGCCACGGTGCTGACAATCAGCGTAGACAGAGCCATACATGGCAATAATCTAAATTGTATCAGAATAACAGAAACCAACTATATAAAAAGGGTGATCGGTACACAATTTGAGGCAGAAGTGATCATGTCACTATCTGTAGCCATTTGGTTTCCGCATCTATGAACCTTTCCCCGGTCATACCGATTAAAGCCAATCTTGAATTATCTTATAATGTCTCGACACAGGATCATAGCAATTTTCCCCTCAGCAATATTCTGGGCAGACTGAAGAAAGGCTTTAGCAATAATCAGAGAGAAAATCTCAATCGAAAGAATGCCCTTCTTTTCAGCCGGTAATCAGCATAAGTATCCGGCTTGTTCCAGGAGTAACGTTACAAAGACGTTGAGGTCCAAGATAATCCTCTAGAAAGATTTTTGAGGGCACCTCAGATTCCACACTCCCTGTTCAATCTGCGGAGTGTAGGGTGAGGCGAGTTCTGGTTTATAAGGGAGTTCTTTTATTAACCATTTATAGCCCAGAAATAAATCATTTATTCCAACATTGACCACATCATCTTCATCATCCCAGTGACTTTTCCCCACCCCCTTAGAATGTGGCAATTTTACCCCGAAACTTGTCCATAGTCATTTATGAGCATTATCCCCGCACTTAATGTGATGGATTCAAATCAGCCCAAACTCAATGAAATACCTGGAAGTAGTGATCATCAGCTGCACCCTCCCGCTTCTCCCCCGTTCGTGTTTTCATAGCAAAGCTCTGGACGCGAGACTGAATTGGCAAGCCCCTCAAGTAAGTGCGTGTCTACACTACTATCCTGCAATGTACAATCGAGATTGCAGATGGACCCCATTTCCCTTCATCCCCAGATGCAATGACTGTAAGAAATAGGAACAGCAGTATGCCATTCGGTCACTCCAGCCTGCTCTACCATTCAACAGGGTCATAGCTGATTCCACATTCCTCACTTCCTGCTCTTTTCCCGTAACCCTTGGTTCCCCAACTGATCAAGAATCTAAATTTAAAAAAAAACGAAAGAACTGCGGATGCTGTGAATCAGGAACAAAAACAAAGTTGCTGGAAAAGCTCAGCATGTCTGGCAGCATCTGTTGAGGGAAAAAAAGAGTTAACATTTCGGGTCCGGTGACACTCAGAACTGTTCTGAGAATCTATGTCAGCCTGAAATATGCAGAAGGACCTACGCCCCACAGCTCTCTGAACAGCTCAATGCTTTATTTTCAAGTCGGTCAAGTGTAATAACTGAAATTGCAGCATGATTGCCCACATTAGTTCAGGACTCTTTATGTAAAGAAAACCACTGAGGGCGTTTCACATGGAAACGAGTGCCTTTGGAGGCCGGGGGAGAAAGCGGGCGGCGAACTTACCTCAGGTGGGAGTAGGTTCCAAGCACCGGAAACTGCGATGTGCGGGAGCAGAACACATTCAGAAGAGCGAAAAGCGTCAGGATGTGGGAGCTGAACCGAATCACCATTGCGTCGGATCCTGAAATCCAACATAGGGAGGCGTTACCTCAATAAAGCTATTCGAAAAGGTCTCTCTCTCCACTGAACGGTTTCGGACCTGGGTCCTAGCTGAAAATTTAGGGAAGTCTTTGGGAGTGGTACGGGGAGAAAATCAAAGTTCGCCGTACAATCTTTCTTGGAAATAAGTCTATCTCAGCAACAAAGCACGAGACATACTACTCGAAATTCTAATCTATTATCTCTGAAACTCATTTCTCTCTTTCTGTCTCTCTCTTATACACACACGCACATACACGCACATACACACACATAATAACTATCAATTTGTCTGGAAATACATGGGAGAGTACATTGATAAAGATAATGCCGTTTTTGCACCTTCCAGAAACAAATCTAGCAATCAAAAGCCAGTTGAAACACTTACCAGATATTACGTTGTTGCTTCAGATTGTTGGTGTTTGTTGAGTCGCTGTCCTTGGTGCTGAGTTAGAGAATGAGAAACTGAAGCACAGAGGTCGCTCAGTTCTGTCCGCGCCTATTTCTGAATTCTTCCTGAGCCTCTGGCAGTCTCCTTGGTTGTTTCTCTCTCTTTCTCTCAGTGAAGTCGAGATGCCCTAGTTCTCTTCAAGTCCCAGGACTGGAACTCTGGTATCCAATACTCTGAAACTTGCTGGTTTTATACGACAGACCAAGTCACCGTTCACACAGAGCAGTCACGTTCCAGTTCCAAGAAAAAAAAAGACCTAAATACATACACAAGGACGTCATCGGCATTCCCTGTAGAATGAAAACACGTAGTCAGAGCCGGTTTAATAATTTATCGAAGGAGGTGCTTGTAACGTGTGATCATCTCCAGAGCAAGGTCTCACTGCTGCTTCCTCGCCGGCAGATTGGAAAGATCATTGTAAAATTCCAAACTTTTCCCGGCTTATGTCCCTCCATGTAAAAACGTGCATGTTTGAACCGTCCCCAAGCCCTTATCTCATAGAATCTTACAACACGGAGTGAGAACTCATAATGCCACTCTGTAAAAACTAACCAATATCCCAATCTCACAAGTTTCGCCCCTTCAACTACTGTTTCAGTTTTTTTTTGGATTTGTTTCCAAAATGTGTTTGGGTTGTGTATTCGCGATCGCACCTCACCCTCTCCATAAAATATTCATGTCTCTTTTGGCTGTTTTGCCAAATATCTTAAAAATTTGCGCCTTTTAGTCACTGGTCAGTCTCTCCTCAAAAACTCTTCATTTTACAATCCGTCTACTAAATCTCCCCCTAACCTGGGATGGAAGAGGAACAATCTCAGTCTTTCTACGTAATGTTAAAATCCAACCGCTTCTTTAGATCCATTTAGGTATGGATGGATTGTCTGCACAACTGATGAGTATAATTACAGCTAAAAACACCCAAACACAATAATTCGAGCAACGGATCATGGCCTGGACTGTGGAATTTGTGCAAATTTAGATTTCATACTTAATGCTATTTCTTCTCCTTCCCCAGTTGCTGTGGCATTGGATGCAGAATAGATACGCAAGTTTATATATGTCTGTCTCAAATTTGGTGGAATATGATATTAGGAACTTACATGTAGAATTACTTTGTCAGCCATGAAATTACTAATCAAAAGGTTACTTTTTTGTGGCAAAGTAAGGCAAAGGGAAAATGCATCCCGATTGAAAACTGTCTTGGTATAATTGGTTTTTTTGTGCAATTGCACGCTCAGTCGACGCTCTGAATGTATTAGGTGACAGTTTAGCAAGGGCTGGTCGATATCTTGGGTGGATTAACAAATGTAATCTAATGGAGGGTTCACTAAGTTTATGTATGGAATAATGGGGACTGCAGCAGAATCTAATCGAAGAATTCAAAGATTTTGCATCCAAAACAATTAATGGTTGGTTGATAGAGGCTTTCTGGCGCAATAGTAGTGTACCCACCTCCAAACCTACGAGGCCCCTGGTTCAAGTCGTTTCTGTTCCAGAGGAAAAATACAATAAATTGGTTCAGGAAATCATCGAGTGTTAGCGGTTGTAATGGAAGAGAGACTCTCGAATCATTTTTGTGTAACAACCGAGCCGGGGCTGAGGTGATGGTAGAAAGCAGAAACCATAAGGAAACATGGAACAACAACGAAGTTAAATGGCTGGCGTAGAACATTATTCCGGGAGACATGCACGAAATTTCGTCAGATGACTGACACAGAGGAGGCAAATTTAGGATTTATTTAATCAAGAAATTCAAGAAATTTTGCATGTAGAATCATTCATATCCAGAAACGAATTGTTGAGTGGAATCTAATGGATGGGTCCAGATGAATTGAATGCTCAATAACAATTCTTTCGGTCCGTTTTGAAAATTAATGGAATATCTCCTAGATGACCTCAACGTAGGAAACGTTAGGTAACCGAAAGTAAGTGGTGATTGTAACTCAACTAATATGCTCATTTCCTTAGTCAATGGATGCCTGATTGTTAATTGCAAGCTACAATCTCACAAAGGTTTAGTTGAGATAGGGGTACTTGGGCATTTTTAAAAATTTTAACGTCTGTTTCGAAATCGACCTGTTCAGAGATGTTATTACACATCCCCGGAGCACGTGAACCCTGAGCCCGGGGCTCTCGATCCAGGGGTTGGGACACTACCACTGCATCACCAGAGACCCCGAGGGACACCTAGGTATGATTACGAAGCGGGATTCTAATGAGGAATTCTATTAATCCGACAATTCATTGGATTCAATATGAGAAAATGGGTGGTCACCTGGATCCTATTCCACATGCAGACCATCTAGGCTGCGTTTTACTGGGTTTTGCTTGTAAAAACTTAATTGGCTACATGGCTGATTACTTGCGGTGGGTAATAGTTTTAAAAAAGAAGTCATGGTGATTTGGTGGTGGGAAAGCAGCTCAGTTGTGCGTGACAGATCTTCTGGGTAATTAAAAAAAAACCTAGACTGTGTTTGCATCTGGACCAAGTGACCCAGGTTCACTTTCGTCCCCTCCAGAGGTGGGACATCTCTGAAATAACATCTCTGAATCGGTGCATTAGAAAATATCTGGTTTGTGTTTACGGCTACGTGGCAGAGTGGTAATGTACCTACCTCTGGTCCTGCAAAGCTTAGGTTCAAGACCCACCTACTCCAGAGACGTGCCATTACCCATCTGAACAGGATGATTCAAAATATGTGCATAGATCATGTTGTGGCTCCCCTTCAATAGCTTAACTGATAGAGTGGAGTACTACTGCATGTACCAAAAATAAAATTGTGTTGATGAGAGCTCCCGCGGCAGAGTGATAATGTCCCTATCTCTGAGCCAGAGGGCTCAAATTCGAGTCCCATCAGCTCCAAATGTGTAGTGACAGGTGGGTTAGGAAATATCTAGACTGTGTTGGGCTCTTCCGGTGTAGTGGTAATTTCCCCGCCTTTGAGCTAGGAAGCCTGGATTTCATGTCCCATCCGCTCCAGAGGTGTGCAATAACATCAATGCTCAAGTCAAACTAAAAACATCTCCACAGATCACTTAATCGCAAGTTGACAAGAGCTAAGGCCACCTACAGGTTAAAGCTAATAATCGTGATCCAAACACAGCGAATGTTTTCAATGGGAACGAGTGGCTGATTAATGAATTGACATGCACGAAATCTTCCTGGTTCTCTTGTCGACATATTCGCCCCCAAGTCATACACAAAAGATTCGTTTCGAACAACGTTTCTTTTATGTTGAACTTAATAATCAAACACAATGAGGGAATTTATCGTTTGTTCTCTGATTTCTAAGAGCATTCGTTTAAAAAAAACTTCCGATTTTGTTATGGAGTGCAGACAATTATTCCTGTGTTAACATTTTTGTTTGAGTCACCCAGTTGAAACTGAGTTCAATATATCATCAAACGGAAATTTAAGTGTATACTCATGACCTGCATTGAAAGCTGATTAAATAATATATTTTGAATCATGTATTGTTAATTTAGTGCTTCCCTCATTCAGAGTTCACTTGACGTATTTGGAATTGAATGCAATTAAGTGATTTTTTTTTCTTTCTGTAATGCTTCAATATTTGACAGTGATGATAATGTTGAAGTGAAGATGTCCAGATCTGTATCATGGGGGAGTTTTAGCAAATTATTTTAAGTTTTCATATTCGAATGAATGTTGCTGTGTGTTGTATTAATTCAACTTATTCTGGATCATTTTGAAACTAAGTTGATAATACTTGGTTCTGATTAACCAAAGACTGTTTTACACCAGGGACTGAGTCACATCCTAATCAAGTTCAGGTAACCGGAATATCTTTTTAAGAACCATTTGCAAGTGAGAATCTCAGTAAATTAAGTCTTTAGATATACCTGGAATAACTTAAATGAAAAAATAATTTTTAGAATAGATGTGTGGAACAATTGTTGCCTATTCCTAATTAATCCTTAAAGGCAGAGGTAGACTTTTATCTTGAAGCCTTGCAGTCCTGAAATTGACTTGCTCCCAAAGTGCTATTGGGGTGGTTAAAGTTTTTGACCCCTCTGCTGCGGAGATAATCTAACCTAATAAGACTTGATTGAATCTTAGGAAATCCATTTATCCATTTTCTGATCATTGCCTCGTGTGAGGTTACGGCTGATTGTAATTCACTACATAAACCATTTAAATTGCAGTCATCTGGATTTGAGTTCCATATGGAGTGTAATTGAAGATTTTTAATCAGTAAGCAAAGTTATGGAGGTATGCTGGAAAGTGGAGATGAGGATTATCAGATCAGACATGATTTCATTGAATGACAGGGCAGACTCAATGGGCCAAATGGCCTACTTCTGCTCCTTGATCTTAATCAGTTTGGATGCCATTTATGTAGAATAATTGAACTACAGTCATAGCACAGAAAGATAAGCATTTGTAAGAAAGACAACAGACTTGATGTACATTTCCAGTACGTTGTTATTTCAGATTTCCAGGAATTTGCAGTATTTTGCTTTCAAGGGTTGAAGATGAATAATCTTGAATAAATAGCCTCTTAAGTGAATAACTGTATCAAGGATATCGGAAGTTAAGAAATGTCTTCCTTCAGAATGCAACAAGCTGATGATAATTGATATGTCACTCTCAATCTAGGATTGAATCTACTTGAGAGTTCAGGATCAATCTTGCAATTAGAAATACCTGGTAATTAAATGGGTGTTTTGTCTCACACAGAAGTCTATTGGATTTAACAAGATAGTTGAATTGTTTCAGTTAAACATCAGTTTGGATGAGAACTCAATTTTCTCCTCTGCTGCCTACCATCTTCTATTACCACCATTAAATGTAAGCTTATCCAAGCTTTAGATGGAACTTGAATAATCCTCATTCAACTGGATAGTTTGAGATGGGATGTCTTTAAGAGCTCATCAATCAAGGCATGACAAGGTGTATAAAAGAGTGCAGATTTGCACTGAATCCCTAAATGACTGCTATAGACAGCCAGAACACATCCCTTTGTTTAAATGTCCTGCTACTGAAGATAGGAAATGTAATATTGCTATTAGTGGTTTGTGTCCTTTCCTACATTGTGACAGTGATTGTGCTTTATGTGGAGTGAGGAGCATTGGGATATCTTGAGGTCATCAAAGGCACGATGCAATGCAAGTGCCTTCCTAATTTTCTCATTGCAATAAAGATAATGACAGCAATATTTTTGTCTCAAGCATTTTTTAAAGATGTCAGCATCTGCTCAATGGCAGCATTCTCGCCTCCAATAGCTGAAGTTTTTGTTCAATAGCTGAAGTTTTTGTTCATTTAAGTTCCAATCCAGATTTGAGTCTGCAATCTTGCTGGTCATGCCAATGCAGCACAGAAAAGTTGCTGCACCGAAAGGGATATCATCTGCCAGACCAATACGTTGAAACACACCTAGTGAATCCTACTAATTGAAAGTAAAATTTGATCACGATTGAGATCATGTCAGGGAAAGCAGCATAAAGCAATGAGACTTAAGTCATGCTTGAAATCACAATTACACAATCACGTTACATTTTCACATCTGCTTGAATACATTAACAGCCAGAGAAACAGCGATATACCCTTTATTACAATCACATGCACTAATACACCGTAGCACTCACCTTGGCATAATCTCAAAGAGGCCATCCATTTAAGACAGAGACGAGGAGGAATTTCTTGTCTGAGGGTAGTGAATCTGTGGAATCCTTTCTGCAGAGGGTTATTGAGGCTGGGTCTCTAAACATGCTCATGATTGAGATAGATTTTCAATCAGTAAGAGAATCAAGAGTGTTAACAAGAAGGCAGCCACATTGACAGCTCTGTTATTGAATATAGAATTACAGAATCATAGAATGGTTACAGTGCAGAATGAAGACATTCAGCTCATTGTTAGTACTGGCTCTCTGCAGGAGCCTAGTGTCAACGCCAGCTCCACCTTTCTCATAGACCTTAAAAGTCTTCTGCTTCAGGCAATAATCAAATTCTTTGACTGCCATGATTTTATCGCCACCATAGTTTAAGGCAGTATGTTCCAAAATGCCGAACACTGACTGTTTTTAAAAAAAATTTGTCATGTATTCACAGATCCTTTCATCAATCATCTTAAATTTGTATCACTTTGTTCTTCATCCTTCCAATAATGTAGTTTCTCCCTATCTACTCTGTAGAGATTCCTCATGATTTTTTACACCTCCATAAAATCTCTTCCCAATCTTAATTTCTTCATGAATTCTACCCCCACCTCCCCTGCTTCTGCAGTCCATCCTCAACCCTGGTACCATTCACCTTAATCTTTTCTGCGCGCTGTCCAATATGTTTATGTTCTTCCTTAAATGTGGACCTAGAACATGACAGTACTTCAATTGAGGACAAATTATTCCTTGGTTCATAACAGTATCAGACTATGAACACTGTACTCTGTTTGGATTATCTCCCCAATCCCCTCATGTCTTGACTGTATGGGTTTGCTCTTAGCTGAGTTGACCTATCTTCTATTGTTATCACCTACCATTAACACTTTATTCTTTAGACTATCACTTCTCAATTATCATTAGACCCCCTTTTTTCTTTTGCTTTGGGGCATTTTTTCCAGTTGCTGGAAATCTGAAATAAAAGCAGGAAGTGCATTTGTGGAGAGAGAAATAGAGTTAATGGTCAAGAGCCCAACATGACTCTGCTTCAGTACATGGCATAGTCTTTTGTTAATGTGCAGTTTTACTGATTTGGAAAAGAGGCTTTTTCAATTTCGAGGCGACCTTTTTCATTTGTGACTTAATTTGCAGGTGTTAAAATCTCACTTCACAGAGACTGTAGAATGGGGCCAAAGTTTTGATGTGAGGTTTAGTGCCTTTATGAGAGAAAAAAAAAAATCATGAACAAATAAATTGACAAATCAAGCTGAAAGTGTTGTGATTCAGCATCAGGATGAAAGGCTGAAATCTGTTACAGATATTTCTAATCAACCTGCTCAAAGATATTAATGCATATTTTTGGAGCAGGTGAGCCAGGAACCTGGGTCACCTGGCCCAGAAGTAGGGACACTACCACTGCCCTACACGAGCCATTCATCCAAATCCACTATATTTCTGGATGCTGGTCTGTGTGTAAAGTTAATCAGGATGCAGTTGCTCAGGAAATTATTCAACTCTCTGAATGGATGAATAACATCACAGTCTCAATCTGTTTAGGCAAAAGTAAATGAATTACCCTCCAACACACGGGAAGCCTGCACATCATTCTGCAAAGTTTGATTGAAACCAGGAAGCCAGATAAATTCTCTAATTCCACTTAATTCGCTTTGTCACCAATGCTTCTTAATGTCTGTAATTGTCTGGTGGGGGTGGGGGAGGAAAAAGCGTTTCACTGAACAGTATGAGAGACAAAAACAAAATAAATGGTGCCTTCACAAAACGTATCCTTTACAGAAATAAAAGCACAACTTAGCAAGGCTGGAGGAGATGGCCTGCAGTTTGCACAGAAACATAGAAACGTAGAAAATACGTGTAGGAGTAGGCCATTTGGCCCTTCAAACCTGCATCACTATTCAATATGATGATGGCTGCTCATGAAATTTCAGTCTCCCATTCCCACTTTCTCTCCATATCCCTTGACCCCTTTATCCACAAGGGCCACATCCAGCTCCCTCTTGAATATATCTAACAAACTGGCCCCAACAGCTTCCTGTGGGAGAGAATTCCATAGGTTCACGATTCTCTGAGTAAAGAAACTCTTCCTCATCTCAATCCTGAATGGCTTTTGCCTTATTCTTAGATTGTGACCACTCGTTCTGGACTTCCCCATCATCGGGAACATTCTTCTTGCATCTAGCCCGTCCAGTCCCATCAGGATTTTATATGTTTTTATGAGATCCACCCTCATTCTTCTGAATTCCCCCGAGTACAAGCCCAGTAAACACAATCTTTCTTCATGTGTCAGTCCTGCCATCCTGGGAATCCATCTGGTGAATGTTCACTGGACTCCCTTGATAGCAAGAATGCCCTTCCTCAGACGAGGAGACCAAAACTGCACACAATACTGAAGGTGTGGCCTCACCAAGGCTCTGCATAACTGTAGCAAGACATCTCTACTCCGCTTCTCAAATCCTCTCGCTGTGAAAGCATGCCATTAGCTTTCCTCCTGGCCTGAATAAGGCCCCTGCACTGAGCTAGGAAGATGGCAGAGAACTTTGAATCTTGGAACAGCAGTTCATGCTGTTTTGCCCCGTTGATCAAGGTTTTTCGCTACTTCCAATTTGTTCTTTGCTCCCTGATGTATGTCAATAAGCTTCAAAACAGGGGTTGATTAACTTATTTTGCTGAACAGCTGCTCTGTGATGTGGTAAGGCAAAGTTTCCCAATGGTCCCAGAGGACCATAAAGTTTCTGTCTTGTTAAAGACAGAAAGAAAGAGAGATGATTGGTGATGTGTTTAACCCAATGGTCACCACGCATCAGGACAAGCAGAGAGGACGATGACTGAGAAGGTGGGACCTTTATGGTAGCCTCAGCTGGTGTGGCAATTTAATCTACGCTGTTGATACAGCAAGGCAGTCATCGAGCCAACTGCCCTCCAATGAAGTGCTATCCGTGTGGGTTCAATTCCTGCACCTGCTGATGTTACCATGAAGGACTTTTCTTCCCAACCTCACTCCTAACCTGGGGCATAGTGACCCTCAGGTTAAGTCACCACGAGTTGTCTCTTTTGCTGCTGAGAGAGCAGCCCTGTGGTTCTCAGGGACTATAGTGACAATACCTTATGTCAATGAGATAGTCATTTGTTCAAAGATTTTGAGAAGCTTTGTAGCTCAGGTTGCTGACGCAGTTGTTGACTTGGCTGCTAAGCTGGTAAGTTTGTTTGAAAACATTTCATCACCGTGGTAATGGTAGGTAACATCATCAGTGCATCTCTAATGAAGCTTCGGTGTTCTGTCCCGTGGGTGGCATCACTTCCAGATTGTTTCTTAGTGGTTGGTATATAGGTCCCAGTTCGACATGTTTGTTAATGGAGTTCCTGTTTGAGTGTCAGGCCTCCAGGAATTCTTGTGCATGTCTTTGCTTAGCTTGTCCAAGAATGGCTAAATTGTCCCAGTCGAGTTGGGGTCCCTCTTTGTCTATGTGTATTGAAATGAGTGATAGTTGGTCATGTCTCATGGTAGCTTGTTGGTCCTGATGAATCCTGATGGCTAGCTTCCTTCTGGTTTGCCCTGTGTAAAGTTTTTGGCAGTCTTTGCATGGTATCTTGTAAATAACGTTGGTTCTGTTAGTTGTAGTTGTTGGATCCTTTATTCTCATCAGTAGCTGTGAAAGTATAGCTGTCAGTTTGTGGGCCACCATGATTCCTAGGGGGCGGAGTAATCTGGTGTCATTTTAGATATGTTCTTAATATATGCAAGGGTGGCTAGTGTCTCTGGATGTGGTATGCCTTCCTTTTGTGGTCTGTTGTGTAGGTATCGACGGACTATGCTTTCAGGTAACCGTTGTTTCTAAAGACGCTGTATAGATGTTCTTTCTCAGCTTTGTTTAGCTCCGATGTGCTGCAATGTGTTGCGGCTCGCTTGAACGGTGTTTTGATGCAGCTCCATTTGTGGGATGATTGCTATTGTAGTTGAGTACCTGATCCGCACGTGTGACTTTCCTGTATAAGCTGGTCCGGAGCTTACCTTTGGGCAGAACCAAATGACTGTGCAATTGTTACCATATGTTCAACCATTACATTCAGGAAGGGAAGTCTGTTGTTATTCTCCTTTTCCTTGGTAAATTTTATGCCGGTGAGGATATTATTTATAATTAAATGAGTTTTTTTCAAGCTTAGAGTGTTTAATAATCACAAAGATGTCACCCACATAGCAGACCCATCGTTTTTGGCTGGTGGGAAGTGCTGCCTGTTCCAGTCTTTGCATTACAGCTTCTGCTATTAATCCTGATATTTGTGATCCCATGGGTATTCTGTTGATTTGTCCGTGTATCTTGCTGTTGAAGGTGAAGTTGGTTGTGAGGGTTATGAATCCAGTAGTTTGAGGAGCTCCACTAACAAATATGTAGAGTTGGACCCCATATACCAACCACTAAGAAACAAATCCGGAAGTGATGCCACCCACCCCAGCAAACGAGACACATAAATAGCAAATGGGACAGAACACCCACGCTTCAGCAGAGACACACTGTTGACGTTACCCAGCATGGTGATGAAATGTTTGTGAACAAACTTACCAGTTCGGAAATCAAGTCAACAATTGCACAGTCATTTGGTTCTGCCCACCAAAAGTAACACCTGTAGATGCAGGGCTTTGATAGAACATACACTAACTCAGTTTTCAACATTAAAGTAGCAATACATTCACTTCTGACTGTTTTCCTGGTTTATTATTTTTCTCTCAATTGTTTAATTACATTTTAGATTGTGCTTCTGTTTTCTCAGAATAGTAGACAGAATAGGAGCATGGCTGTCTGGTGGCATATTGCGAAATTCACACTAATTATGTATACCAGCAGAACAGAGACCTTACAACCAAACAGTTCCCTAACACAATTAAGGATTCTCATAAACCCAATGAAGACATCAATCATTGAAGCCAAGATAACAAGCGTGGGGCTGGATGAACACAGCAGGTCAAGCAGCATTATAGGAGCAGGAAAACTTGACGTTTCGGGCCTAGACCCTTCATCAGAAATGGGGGAGGGGAAGAGGGTTCTGAAATAAATAGGGAGAGAGGAGGAGGCTTGACCTGTCCATCCTCCCTGGACTGACCTATATCCTCCCTATCCCCCTACCTACACTCACCTTTACTGGCTCCATCCCCGCCTCTTCGACTTGTCTGCCTCCTCTCCACCTATCCTCTCCACCTATCCTCTCCTCTATCCATCCTCTATCCACCTCCCCCTCTCTCCCTATTTATTTCAGAACCCTCTTCCCCTCCCCCATTTCTAATGAAGGGTCTAGGCCCGAAACGTCAAGTTTTCCTGCTCCTATGATGCTGCTTGACCTGCTGTGTTCATCCAGCCCCATGCTTGTTATCTCGGATTCTCCAGCATCTGCAGTACCTTTTATCTGTGAATCATTGAAGCCAAACTGAATTTGCATAACAGTAATGTTAGCAATAGACAATGTCAATACTGGTAAAAGAAGAATTTATTTCTAAATGGTGTCTGAGAGTAAAATCTGCTTTGCTTAGAACACAAGCACTGTTGAGAGAAATCATTCATAAGTTGCTTTTGTGCAGAATAAGGCCATTCAGTCTATCATGACTGTATCTACTCTTTGTATGAACATTCCATTGATTTTACTCCTTTTCCCATAGCTGTGTATCTTCAGGATATCAAATTTGCTTCTACAGAATCTATCTCCACTGTCCCCTCAGGCAGCACATTCCAAATCACAAATATTTGATGTGTGAATAAAACATTCTCCATTTTCCCTCTGATTCCTTGGCAACTTGTCTCAAGTTAAGGTTCTCTGGATAAAACTCCTCCTGCCAGTGGAAACAGGTTCTCTCTCCCTACTCAAAGCTCAAAGCCTTCTGGTTCACCTTTCATCGCTTTCTTCAGGACATATTTTGGGTCACTTCAGAATACTAGGGTGGCTCAGTGGTAAACACTGCTGCGTCACAGCGCCAGGGATCTGGGTTTGATTCCAGCCTCGGGCGACTGTCTGTGTGGAATTTCTCACCATATCTTTGTGGGTTTCCTCCGGATGCTATGGTTTCCTCCCACAGGCTAAAGATGTGCAGGTTAGGTGAAATGGCCATGCTAAATTGCCCATAGTGTCCAGGATTGTACAGGTTGGGTGGATTAGCTATAGGAAATGCAGGGGGTCTAAGTGGAGTACACTTTGGAGGGTTGATATGAGCTGAATGGCCTTTTTCCACATTGTATGGATTCAAATACAAAGGCAATCTGTTTGGAAAGTTACACTTATAAGGCAAACAGTTTGGACACAGGGATCCAATACCATTGTCTAACTTACACTGCTTGTCAATTCAGCTTCCTGACTGAAGCATGGGAATTGTTCAATAGACCTCGGAAGGTCAAGCAAACTTTCTATTAGTTCATCCAACACATTGTGAGCTGAAAGAATTGGCCTTTACACTGTTTTCCTGTTCTCTGCTGGCATCTATATCTGGACTACACCCAAACTTAGATTACTTCCTATTCTAGTTCGCTTCTTGACAATGCGTCATACTGCTTGGCCTGCTGTGTTCATCCAGTCCCACAATTTGTTATCTCGGATTCTCCAGCATCTGCAGTACCTTTTATCTCTGATACAACTTCTTTGTGTTTAGATATGTGTCATATGCCCGAAACAAGAGGAGGGTGCACACTGCTTCCCTTTACCGTACAGGGGTTTGCCACTCTTTTGGCTCAGAGACTTTTAATTTTGTAATATGTCTCAGCAGGTGATTTATATCTCAGCTGACCAACACAAAGAGTAGATAATACACTGAAAATTATAGCAATGTTTTAAAGAAAGAAGATACAATAAGTCAATTGAAGACAGCTTTACAATAACAAGTTAGTTTCCATCTTTTTAATGAGTAAAACAAATGCAACATTGCATAAAACGGTGGACGACAAAAAGAAAACTCCTCAAAATCCAATTCAATTGAAACAAAAAGTATTAAGATCTTAAGGCAAGGACCTATCAAAAATGTGTATTTTACAGTTTATGGTGAACATTGGATTGAGAATACCATTCCCTGATAACACCATGCAGGTTTCGTGAGCATATTAGAACATGTTAAGAAGGAACAGCAATAATTTCACTGTTATTTCCTCTCAACAACTATAAGGGTTCAAGACAAACAGCAGTATAGATTTTCACCTGGCCGCACTATATAATAATACAGATGCTGAACGCATTTGTATTGATTTCTCTCTACCTGGTGGCTTACCAATGTAGATCACTTATTGAAACCTATTAAAATAAACAGGCCAATGCTTGTTTGAAAATAATGGGCAAGAATCTGATACAAATGTAAATCTTACATAGAGTAATTTTTGAGCGAAGTTCAGCTGGACAATCTCCAAAATGAAAGGAATTCACATGAGTTTTTGCTTGTGTTTGCAGCGAGTCACAATTTCAACCCCGAAGACAGCTCTTGCGATTTAGTGGTGAATTGTTTCTAAAAAGTACAAACCTTGTGCTCAGGGTCTCCTATATGAAGTGGGACCACCTTTCCTTGTTCGTGATGGGAAATAGGTTGAGGGAGACATGTATCTTACTGACTTCTCTGAAATCAGTTTTAGAGTATTGCTGAAGGAAAGCTTCACCTTAGGGTTTGTGGGCCAACATTTCTCCTTCACTCTACATCACACACACAGAAAAAATTATTGATCATTATCTCGTTGGTGTCTGTGGAAGCTTGCTGTGGATCTGCATTTCCAACACCACAACAGCGATTAAAAAGCACTTAAAAGTATTTATGCATTGCAAAAAGAATATAACTGGCTATAAAATTCTTCCTGAGGTGTTGAAAAAATCTATAGAAATGCGGGGTTGCTCTTAATGAATGCAGGCCCCTTTCAGGACTACAGTGAATGTGAAATTTACTGTTTGGCTGAGCGTAAATTATTGAGTTTGAAGTGAGGTCTTTAAGACAATCAATCATCCGTAGAACAGTCTGACATCTTTCCATCAATGAGGGGTGATGCACATGCAGCAAACTGTCCATTTCAGATGGGGTTGTCTTCATGTGTTGCGCTTTTCGCGTATCACAAGTGCCGCTCATGAAGCTGGAGGTAGGATCACACAGTTGGCTGGATAGCCGGTATGTAATGCAGAGTGATGCCAATAGCATGGGTTCAATTCCCATCCTACTTTCTCAACTTTGCACCTTGTCTGAGGTGTGGCGACCCTCTCTGTAATGCAAAAGTGGGACAATGGTGTCTTTACCTTTTTCATGCAGCCTTCAAATATTGTAACTTGTTGCTTTCACTATTGGTGTCTTTTTCTAAGATGCTGTAATCACTGATTCATCAAAGTAGTACAAGACAGCCCATAGGAGGTGGCACCGTTTTCCTCTGAGCTTGATTAATGACTTCCAGATGTGATAATGTCCAAGGCCTTCACATTGCATGTACAGATATCCTTGAAGCAGAGTTTGAGTACCTGGATGATTGCCTGATTCTAGCTACCTCCCCTTACCGAACATTCATGGGTGCGAGATTATTTTCCAAACTGTTGAATGGACATGAACCAACAAGGCTGTCTCTGCTTGAGTGTTAGCAAACTTCTCTGCGTCTGTGAAGACGGCTGTATTTGTGACTTGCCTTATTAGGATATACTCATTATACTGCCACAGAGAGAAAAGATATTGAAATTGAATGTTGTAGCCATCCATTCATAGCAAGGTGCTGACAGCACAAGCCTCATAAGCCATCAGCTTAAGTCCGAAGGGTTAACATGATGTTATCCAATATGCTTTGGTTTGAGTTGTCCGAATGCTGAAGCTGCTTTCTCAATGTGTGTATCACGTCATGCACCAATGAACAGATTGTCTTTTCATTGTAGTGTGGCACAGTGGTTAGCACTGCTGTCTCACAGTGCCAGGGACTTGGGTTCAATTGCAGCCTCAGCTGACTGTCTGTCTGGAGTTTGCGCATTTTCCTAATGTGTGTGTGTGTGGGTTTCCTCCGGATGTTCTGGTTTCCTCCCACAGTCCAAAGATATGCACGCTAGGGTGGATTGGCCATGTTAAATTGCCCTTAGTGTCCAGGGATGTGCAGGTTAGGATGGATTGGCCCAGGGAAAAACAAGGTGATAGGTTAGGGGGTTAGGGAGGTGGGTGGGATGCTGTTTGGAGAGTCAGACTTGTTGGGCTGAATTGCATGTTTCCACACTGCAATGATTCTATGATTTCACGCAGCAATATGTGCTCAGTATTTCCATTGGAGTGTTATTTAGTGTGAAAAGGGTTAGCAATGCAATATTTGTCCCGTGAAAGTTTAACCTCATGGAGAACAAGTTTCAGATGTGGGAAAGACAGCCTATGAGTCTTTTTAGTTGAGTTTTCACATGGCTGGCATGGCATCATCAGCATAGACGAATACTCTGATCAGTGTAATGTGTCTTTGTCTTTCCTTTCAGTTTTGAAGGACAGTTGCCCTCTGACCTGGCATGCATGTAGAATCCTTCTCTGAAGAGCAAGCAATGATCAGGAGTTTGGAGAAGAATTTTCCAGTTGGCTGGATAGTTGGTTTGTGAAACCGTGTGATGCCAACAATAACGCAGTGTGGAGCTGGAGGAACACAGCAGGCCAGGCCGCATCAAACGAGCGGGAAAATTGATGTTTTGGGTTGGGACTCTTCTTGACGAAACGTCAACTTCCCTGCTCCTCTGATGCTGCCTGACGTGCTGTGTTCTTCCAGATCCACGCAATGTTATCTCTGACTCCAGCATCGACAGTTCTTACCATCTCTGAGTGTGATGCTGACAGCTTGGTTTCAATTCCCATCAATGGCTACGGTTATCATGAAGGACTCTCCTGCTCAACCTCTCCCCTTGCAGAAGGTATGGTGGCCCTCAGGTTAAATCACCGTCGATTGTCTCTCTCTAACGCAATAGCAGCCCTTGGTCTGGTAAGGCTATGGTGACACCTTGACTCTAGCCCACTATCAACTCTCCTCTTATTTCAGCAGTTCTAGATTTGTCAGTGAGAAGTCAATTCAATTGCTGACAACACATTTCTCAGACTTGGAATGTTCGCCTCAATAGCATTTAATGAGCAGAAGTGTACGTTGTGTCACCTGAGGGTGGAATGAGTTCCTCATGAGCTTTAAAACGTTTCAATTATTACCAACCTTTCTACAGAAATCTGACATTCTATCACTTTCTCTAGATTCTGAGTTGCATATTCAGAGTTCGTGCTGGGGCAAAGATTTTTTTCCACAAGACCCACTTCAAATTGATATAGGAAAGACATGTCCTAGCCCCCTACTGCACACACCATGCCTTGTTATCACATAGTCTGTCATTACATTACATTACTAGTCACTAACAGTCCCCATTAATACATATTCTCCCTCCTAGCAGACCGTTATCAACTACTTTGTCGATCTAACTACTGTTCTCTCTCTTTGGGCTCTATCCTTTATTCTATCATTTACTTCCTAACCCATCCTCCTCCCTATCTACTGCATATAAACTGATGTTTTCCTAGCTACCATCAGTTCTGAGGAAGGATCACCGGACCTGAACGTTAACTTTGATGTTTTCTTCACAGATGCTGCCAGACCTGCTGAGCTTTTCCAGCATCTTCTGTTTTTGTCCAAATTGTCATAAGTTGGATACAGAGTACAACTCCATCTGTATTACCTCTTTGCCCATTTATGAGACCTGATCGATTATACTGAGGTTTCAGTTCCATGCAGAGTAAAGCTTGATCCATGTTACCAAGCAGAATTTGCTCAGGATCAGGCCTCTTATGGTTTCGATGCTTCTCAAATCTTCTTTCTATTGAATACTGCCAGGTCAGGTGTATTGTGGAATGATGACAGCGCAGGAGGAGGCACTTTGGCCCATAATGCCAATACAAGCTCTTTGGTAGAGCTATCTTTGAATTCAGGACCCCATTAATTAGGGCAGCACTAATAGATGTAATGGTAGGGTCCTTGGGAGTTTTGCTGAACAAAGAGACCCAGGGATGCAAGTACATAGTTCCTTGAAAGTGAAGTCTCAGGTAGACAGGTCAGTGAAGAAAGCGTTTGGCGTGCTTGCTCTTATTGGTCAGTGTATTGAGTATGGGAGTTGGGAGGTCATGTTACGACTGTACAGGAGACTGGTTAGGCCATTTTTGGAATACTGTGTTCAATTCTGTTCTGCCTTCTATAGGAAGGATGTTATTAAACTTGAAAGATGCAAAAAACATTTACAAGGATCTTGCCAAGGTTAGAGGGTTTGAACTATAAGGCTGTATAGGCTAAGACTATGTTCCCTGGAGTATTGGAGGCTGAGGGGTGACCTTATAGATGTTTCTAAAATCATGAGGAGCATAGATAGGGTGAATAGGCAAGGCCTTTTCCCCAGGGTAGGGGAGCCCAAAACAAAGGGGCATAGGTTTAAGGTGAGAGGGGAAAGATTTAAAAGGGACCCAAGAAATAAGTTTTTCACACAAAGGATGGTGTGTGTGTATGGAATGAGCTGCTACAGGACGTGTTGGAGGCTGGTACAATTAAAAGACATCTGGATGGGTACAAGAACAGGAAGGGTTTAGAGGGGAGATAATAAGTACTGCAGATGCTGGAGAATCCGAGATAACAAGGCGTGGAGCTGGATGAACACAGCAGGCCAAGCAGCATCATAGCAGCAGGAAAGCTTGACGTTTCGGGCCTAGATCCATCTGATGAAGGGTCTAGGCCCGAAACGTCAAGCTTTTCTGTTGCTATTATGCTGCTTGGCCTGCTGTGTTCATCCAACTGCACACCTTGTTATCTACGGTTTAGAGGGGTGTGGGCCAAATGCTGGTAAATAGGACTGGATTAATTTAGGATATCTGGTCAACATGGATGAGTTGGACGGAAGTGTCTGTTTCCATGCTGTACAACTCTATAGCTCTATGACTCTATTTCATTCAGCATTAGATGCAGAGTAGGCTGTCCAACATCATGTCTTAACTCTAAAGCTTAGAATGATGCTCTTCACTACAGTGATGAAATGATTTTCTTTTTTTACATAAATCATATTTGCAATGTAGAGAGCAATATGACAGTATTAGGCCACAAACTTATGCTCGTTGGAAATGAGATGGAATGGAGTCTCAGAATCTAACAACCAGCAGAGGGAGACTTTTCCTTCAGTGGATTTGGGCTGGATTGAGACTCAGGTTGCAGCTTTTTATTCTTTACAACATCTACAGGTCCAATCGATTTTTTTTTAATGAATGCTCAGTATTTAGTACAATATTCTGTGCAGTACTGAATAATGTTTATTCTAAATAAAAACCAAAAGAACTGCGGATGCTGTAAATCAGGGACAAAAACAAAGTTGCTGGAAAAGCTCAGCAGGTCTGGCAGCATCTGTGGAGGCGAAAACAGAGTTAACGTTTCGGGTCCGGTGACCCTTCCTCAGAACTGATGGTGGCTGGGAAAACGTCAGTTTATATGCAGAAAATTGGGAGGTGGGTGGGGCAGGGGGTAAATGATAAGATAGAGCCCAAAGAAAGAGAAAGACAGCTGGACAGACAAAGGAGTTGCTAACGATCAGGCTGGGAGGGTGAATAGTTGTTAATGGGGACTGTTAGTGATTAACAACAGGGGTTCGTGTAGTGGCAGGCTATGTGGTAACACACCCCCTGTTGTTAGTCACTAACAGTCCCCATTAACAACTATTCACCCTCCCAGCCTGATCAATAGCAACTCCTTTGTCTGTCCAACTGTCTTTCTCTCTCTTTGGGCTCCTTCCTATCGTTTACTCCCTAACCCCACCCACCTCCCTATTTTCTGCATATAAACTGACGTTTTCCCAGCCACCATCAGTTCTGAGGAAGGGTCACCAGACCTGAAAAGTTAACTCTGTTTTCTCTTCCACAGATGCTGCTAGACCTGCTGAGCTTTTCCAGCAACTTTGTTTTTGTCCAATGTTTATTCTAAGCTGCATGCATTCAAAGCTTCACAGAACTCAGAAATGCATCTCAGAATGCAATCAATAGACTGTGTGTAAGGAATAGAAATTAGAAGGAGCATTGGTGTTGAGGGAGTGCTGCACTGTTGGACAGATATCTTTCAGATGAACGTTTGAACCTGGCATAAAGGATCCCTTGACACAATTGAAAGAAGAGCAGAAAATCTCTCCATAATGGCCTGCTCAATATTTTCTCTTTAGTCAGCTTACTAAACTAGATTCTTTGATCATCATTCTATTATTGTTTGTGGGAGCTTGCTGTGTGCAGATTAGCTGTTGTGTTTCTCAACATTATAGCATTAACTACACTTCAGAAAACATTCCTCATTTAATGTGGGACACTTTGGCTCATACATGAGATGGTGGCAGATGTTCTATAAATGCAAGCCTTTCTTGTAATTGCAGATGTTAGAATTACTTGATTTTTACAATACTTGGCACAGAATTATATACTGGTTACAGATTAGAAGGAGGCCATTCAGCCCATTGAGTCCATATTGGTTTTCAACAAGAGTAACTCAAATGGTCCCACTTCCCTGCCTTTTGCCCCAACCCTGTAAATATTTTCTGTGTTCAACTCCCCTTTTGAAAGTCTTGATTCTGAAAGCCTCAATAATCCTTTCATGCTGCACATCCCTGATCACTTCATCAGAAAAAAACTTTCTTCGTATTGTCAATGTTTCTTTTGCCAATCATCTGTGCCCTTCTGATTCTTGACCCTTCATACAATGGGAACAATTTCTCTCTATATACTCTGCTTACAGCACTTAAACACCTCACTGTTGCATTGTGTGCTTTTGCACAGTTTGTAAAGCTACCAATCTATTCTTACCAATGTAGGCATATTAAATTACAAATATTGAGAATCCACTAAGCCTCAAATGTTGAGACTGGAGCATTAGGGTAGAGACTCTTTGCTGGGTTCCACCACAAAATCATATGCAGGAGGTGGGGTTTGAGATGAGTGACAGTCATAGTGTTGGGCCTCTGACCAGTGCTGTTCCTGATAGCCCAGGCTGCAGTTGAGTGTAGACGAGGTGTTGGTGCCAAGCAAGCCGGAGGAGGACTGCATTCTGTCCAGCCCATCTGCCAAGGGTGTTTCAGCAAAAGGGTGGAAGGTGGAGGCTCGGAAAGTGGACTTCCTTCCATAGGTGTCAGCTTGATCTTGGGATGCTTGCCGTTGGAAGGCCAGTGTGCTGGCCAAGGCCAGGTTGTTGTCACCATGCCTGTCGTAGCTGTTGCTGCGGTAGAAGCCGGTCCTGGTCAGCATGACGTTGTGGGATGAGGATCGGTTGCGCAGGCTGGTGCTCGGGGAGATGGAGGCACTGGCCTGCTTCCGACGTGCCAGGCAGGTGAAGACAATCCAGAAAAATGATCCGATTACAATCCCGATCACGACTGACAAGGAGAAGGACAGGATGACACCTTCTAAAGCAGAGATAGAGAAAACTCAGTGAGTGAGAAAGACAATTCCAAGGCATATTTCATGTCTTCAGAAAATCCCAAGGGCCTTGTAGGTGATTACGTCACTTTGATTACATGTAGGCAAGATGTTTCCCCCACAAACGCATTGGACACCGGGACATTGGGTAAGTTTAAAAAAGAGATTTTTAATTATCAATGGGTTGAAGGATTATGGAGAGTGGACCAGAATGTGGAGTTCAATTTGCAATCAGCCAGGATTGTAATAAATGGTGGAGCGGGCACGACGGGCTGAATGGCCTACTTCTGCTCATAGATCTGCTGTTCTTGACTTGTAGCAGACATGTGTCACTTTTACAAGAGAAAATAACATTGACTTCAAGGCAATGAGGCATTCCAGTCAAGGCCCTTGAAGAATGATGTCCCACCCCTGAGAGGTTGCAGCCATTCAGAGGGTGAGAACTCTATTGAACAGCAGCACTACTAGGCATGGTGGCCACTGCCAGTATTGCACTGGGGCCAACCCCGAGGATCAGCCATGAATCCTCCAGAAGCAGGTAAGCACAGTAGGAGGTGGATTCCAGGTGAGTGGTGGGAAGTGGAGAAGGAAGAGAGGTCATAAGATGGGCAAAGGTTGACTTCTTGTCAGCTCATCCCACTTCCTTTGCCACCTTCCCGTCCCCTCAGTTCCCATTGCCAGGTCTCTTATTTGGATACAAGATGTAGTGGAGGTGGAGGAACATCAGCATTTGAATGAGGGACCCCCACAACACCACCCCTAACCCCCGGAAGGTCAAACTCAATGGAGTTTGCTTCGTGTGCTTCCCAAATGTTAAGTCTTGCATTCAATGCCAAATGAATACCAGTGGTGATAGGCTCGAGCCCATAAATTATTTGTAAGAAACCACTTAAGGGCCTCAATTGGCTGCTGAGCAGACTGGCCAAATCCTTTCTGCTCTGGATTAATTGGGGGAAGTGGGGACAGATCTTTGCCCACACCTGCATGCCCTGATGACTTGAATCCCTCTCTTCAGGCATTCACCTCGGTCATGTAGCAAATGTGGCAACCAATTCAGAGCGAGCTCCTACAAACAAATGATGAGATAATCTGCTATTTTTAGTGATGGTAGTTGAAGGGCAGACATTGGCCAAGGTACCAGGGAGAATTCCCCTACTCTTCTTCTTCTTCAAATTGTGCTCTGGGGTCTTCAGCATTCACTGAGAAGGTACAATATCTCATTGAAAAGCCAACGTTTCTGTTAGTACATCACTTCTTCAATACTGAACCATGCCAGCCTAGCTAGTTAAGTCTTTGAAGTGGAAGGTGAACCCATGACCTTTGAGGCTCAGACTGAGCATGCTGCTGATTGACGTTAAAGATGAGTCATTTGGCCACATCTTGTTGAACATGTATCTAGATTTGAATGCGAGACACAAGAACAAACTTGCAGTAATGCAGTCTATCATGTGTCTAAAGGTTCATCACAGACAAAAAAAAAATTGATTGTGGAGACAGCTGAAGGAAGCAAATTAAACTCAAACCCTCTGATTCAGAGAGATGAGTGCAACGAGTGAGTGAAATATTAGAATTTGCGGGTTACTAAATCCTGAAGCAAGAATGGGCTTCACAACCAAGATTAGTTCGTCACATCACAACATACTGCGATTTAGTTTTATTCTCTTGCAGGACATGTTGGCTGGCCAGTATTTAATTCCCATTCCCAGCTGTCCTTGAGAATGTAGTGGTGAGCCATCTTCTTGAACTACTTCAGTCCACGTGCTTTAGATAGACTCACAATTCCGAAAGGAGGGAATTTCACGATTTTGACCCTGTGCCACTGAAGGAATGGTGATATATTTCCAAGTCAGGATGGTGAGTAGCTTGGAGTGAAAATTACAGGGGGTGCTGCTCCCATGTCTCTGCTGCCCTTGCCCTTCTAGATGAAACTGGTCATGGATTTGGAAGGAGCTTTCTTAGGATTCTTTTGGTGAATTCCTGCAGTGCACCTTGTAGATAGTACACAGTGCTGTTACTGAGTTGATGCTACTGCTGGAAATCTGAAACAAAAGTGCTATTGCTAGAAACACTAAAAAGCAGGAGTGGCAAATTCAGCAATTCTCCTGTTCTTTTATATAGTCACAGCATCTCAACTTTTAGTACACTGGCTCTGTATCCTTTTTTCACCCAAAGACCAACTCTCTGGAGATAAAACACAGACTGAAGCTTTCAAGTGGATGATTTGTATAGCAACGTCATTGTCCTGAAGTATTCTGTCAATTTTTTGAACACAAAAATTATGTTCCCAAGGCTTTATTTGCATATATTAGAAGAAAGAGGGTAGCAAGGGAAAGAGTAGGCACACTCACGGACAAAGGAGGGAAGCTACATGTGGAGCCACAGGAAGTGGGAGAGATCTTTAATGAGTACTTTGTATTGGTATTCATTAAGGAAAAGGACATGACTGATGTTGAGATCAGGGATGAGTGTATGAATACTCCAGGGAATGTCAATTATTTAAAGGAGGAAGTTTTGGGTATCCTAAATTGCATTAAAGTAGACAAGTCCTTAGGGCCAGATGGGATCTATCTCAAGTTTCTGCGAGAGGCAAGAGAAGAAATAGTTGGGGCATTAAAAGATATCTTCACATCTTCTTTGATCACAAGTGAGGTTCCAGAGGACTGGCGAGTAGCCAATGTTGTTCCCTTGTTTAAGAAAGGAAGCAGGGACAATCCAGGAAATTATAGGCTGGTGAGCCTGATGTCTGTGTGGGGAAACTCTTGGAGAAGATTCTAAGGGACAAGATATATGCACATTTGGAAGAAAATGGACTAGTTAGTGACAGGCAGCATGGTTTTGTACAGGGAAGATCATGATTCACCAACTCAATTGAATTTTTTGAAGAGATGACAAAGATAATTGATGAGGGAAAGGCTGTGGATGTAATTTATATGGACGTTAGTAAGGCATTTGATAAAGTCCCACATGGTAGATTGGTACAAAAACTAAAATCACATGGGATTTGGGGTGCATTGGCTTGATGGATACAAAACTGGCTTGGTCATAGAAGACAGAGGGTAGCGGTGGAAGGTTGTTTTTCAGAATGGAGGTCTGTAACTAGTGGCATTTCACAGGGCTCAGTCTTAGGTCCTCTGTTGTTGTAGAATATATAAATGATCTAGAGGAAAATGTGAGTGGTCTGATGAGTAAGTTTGTAGGTGACACAAATATTGGTGGAGTTGCTGATAATGCTGACAACTGTGAAAGGATACAACAGCATATGTAGATAGATTGACAACTTGGGCACAAAAATGGCAGATGAAGTTTAATCCAGACAAATGCAAGGTGATGCATTTTGGAGGATCAAATTTAGGTGCGAATTATACTGTAAATAGCAGAACCCTTAGGAACATTAACATACAAACAGATCTGGGCATGTAGGTCCCTAAAAGTGACAACATAGGTGGCCAAGCTGACTAAGAAGGCATATGGCATGCTTGGCTTCATTAGCCGTGGCATAGAATACAAGAGTTGGAAAAACATGTTGCAGTTACATAAAACCCTTTTTTAGCCACATTTGGAGTATTGTGTGCAGTTTTTGCCGCTACACTACCTGAAGAATGTTGCCTGGTCTTGAGGGCGTTAGCTATGAGGAAAGGTTAAAAGGACCAGGATTGTTTTCGCTGGAAAGACGGCAGCTGAGAGGGGGCCTGATAAAGGTCTGCAAAATTATGTGAGGCACAGATGGGATGGATAGTAAGAGGCTTCTTCCCAGGGTTGAAGTTTCAATTAGAAGGGGGCACAGGTTCAAGGTGAGAGAGGGAAAGTTTAAGGGAGATGTGTGAGGGGCGTTTTTCATGCAGGTAGTGGTAGCAGCTTGGAATGCACTGCTAGAAGAAATGGTGGAAGCAGACACATTGGTGACATTTAAGAGGCATCTGGATGGTTACATGAATAGGGAGGGAGTAGAGGGATATGGACTGAATAAGGGCAGAGATTTATTTTTTAGTTTGGTTAGGGCATGATGATTGACACAATCAAGGGCCTGTTCCTGTGCTGTACCTCTCATTTGATCTGTTTGTTCTTTGTCTTTATTACCAAGAATGACAGCAGTGCCATGGGATAAAGAATTATGAGTGAATATTATTACCTTCAAACTCCCCTCCCACTTCCATTCTCACCATTTTCTCTTCAAGTCACAAACAATCCTAACCTTGATGTGTATCTCCGCTCCTTTCTATCTCTTGGTATGATATCCTGGAACCCACTTCCTCCTATCACTGTACAATGTCCACCACATGCACTTCAGTGGTTCAAGAGGAAAGCAACTCACCACCACTTTCTTGAGTGACAAATAGAGATGGGAACTAACAAAGCCAGTGATGCCATTTATAAAACAGTACGTATTATCCCTTAGACCTGTCATCTTCTGTACAGTTTCTGTGGCCCACCTGAAACTTACTGATTGCCTGTGAACAGTGAGAATCAGAGATCAATTGGACAGGGTAAGAAACCAAACAACCCCTACAGCTGTGGAAGTAGGCCATTTAGCTCATCGAGTCCACACCAACCCTCTGAAGAGCATCCGTCACCGACCCACCCCCTGTCCTATCCTTGTGACCCTGCATTGCCCATGACTGATGCACCTAACCTGAACATTCCTAGGTACTCTGGGCAATTTAGCATGTCCAATCCACCCTAACCTGCACATCTTTGGATTGTAGGAGGAAACCGGAGCATCTGGAGGAAACCCGCGCAGACACGGGGAGAATGTGCAAATTTTGCACAGACTGTCACTTGAAGCTAGAATCGAACCTGGGACCCTGGTGCTGTGAGTCACCATGCTGCTCTAACCTTGGACTCTTGCTGCCTCTGAAGCCAGGCATTGCAAAAATTCAAATTCCTGCAGAGCATTAGTTTAGATGTCATAAAGTTGAACTGATCTTCGCTTTTATGCTTCATTGAATTTTGTAATAGTCTAATGCATTTAATAAACTATCTGCTGCTGCTGATGGTGGATCAGCTAGAGTGCTAGATGGCAATGATCTCCTTAACGCAATGAAGAAATTGTTGAAAGAAAACATATTTTGTCAAAGATTTTTGTCTTGCACTCATCAGAACATTTGCTGGAACACCAGGAGGGAAATTGTAATGATTGAAATGAGGTCAGCCATCACAGAATATGAGTTATCAGAGATTACACAGTGGGGAGCTGGAGGAACACAGCTGGCAAGGCAGCATCAGAGGAGCAGGAAAGTTGACATTTCAGGTCGGGACCTTTCTCTGATTGGGGCTGTTAACCTGGTCCAATCAGGGAGTCCTGGCTGACAGATATAAACAGGACTGTCAGGAGTTCCATTCACTGTCGGAGCGGGCTCTGAGCTAGCTGAGTTAGTGTCATGTACAATGCAAGTGTAAATGAAGGGTGACTTGGTAAAGGGATATCAACCTTTGTTGAGTTATTACAGAAATAATATTTTGCACTGTGTGAAGACACAGCAGATTGGTTGGTAAATGGATTCTGATGTGTGGAGTTACCATAGTGAATACACCAATTAGATGGCTGGCATGATTGCTGACGGTTAACTGTCAAGCTTTGTTTAAATTTAAACCAGGCAAGTTGACACTGACTGGTGGAGGCTTGCCTGGAGGAATGGAGCACAAAATGACCTGGCCTATAGGCATAATGAATGTTCATGTTTTGTGCAGATTCCTGCACATGCATCACACTGTAAACATGATGAGCTAACAATCTTAAATTGGTGATCGGTGTAATTTTTCTTTTTTAAAAGTGCACGCGGAAATATTTAGCAAATACTGTCCGATCACTGAAGCAGATCTAATGTTGGAATGCGTTTTGCATTTGGCAAAAACAGTCCAATTGGGTATGGCCAGTGCCTTCCCCATTACAAACAGTTGAAGGCACATGTCTCTGTTTGCCAAACAAGCACTCACTTGTCAGTATAAAGTGTCATCGAATGTCCTGGTGTGAGTACGAGACAAAAGAGTTAGACAAGTTTTTTCTCTCAGCAATGCTCACATTTTGTGCAACCAACAGACTATTGGAATAAAGAAAGTCAGTCTCAAATATACCAAGGCACATGGATAATAGAGAATCAAAAGCAAAAAGTACTGGAGAAATGCAGCAGGTCTGGAAGTATCTGTGGACAGAGAAACAAAGTTAACATTTTGACTAAGTTCTGATGAAGGGTCACTGGACTCAAAACATTAACCAATTTTCTCTCTGCATTGCTGCCAGACCTGATCAGATCCTCCAGAACCTTCTGTTTCTGTTTGTTTCAGATCTCCAGCATCCATATATGTTTCTTTTATCTTAGATAGGAAAGAATAGGTTCTGGGGGTTAATGAAAAGGTTAAAACTGACATCAGACACCACTGGTGGAAAAAAAAATTGGATGAGCCAGTAGTATTGCTGTGATGATATGAGGGGTTTTAGTAGAAAGCGCATTGTAAATTTAAGTTACTTAATGCGGTTGTTCTACCTCCTCGGTCATTGATTACTCTGTAAACACAGATGTGAAAGGATATTTTTACTTTTTCTGTTCATTTCACTGTATCACCAACAAACAGATGGAAGTGTTGAAGTTCACATCCATGCAGAAATGAGTATTGAGATCAGTGTTATTTACTATTAAAGAGTCAGAAATTCAATGGGCTGCATCTAGATTTCAAATGACACATGTAGCTCATATATTGGACAACACATTCTGAAAACAATTTAAATAGTGTGTTGAGACTTTTTGCATTTGCCAGAAAGCGCAAATGGGGATGTTGTTTGTTCCTCATCCAAAAAGTTACACCTCCCAACAGTGTTGCACTCCACAAGACGTTTTATGCTTAAGTTTCTAAATAGGATTTGAACCCACAACTCCCTGAGGCAGGAGTGATGAGAGACAGATGATAAAATCCACCTGCCTCATCACTTTTTTTTCTCCAAATTGGTGGTGGGCTAGACTTATTATTTTAGTTCTTCAGCCAGCTTTTTCTGAGCCAGGACATTTGAAAAGTTGATGCGCTGTGTTTTGTGAGTAACAAATTTGCATTTAGTCATGTTCTTGTTAAATCTGGCAAGCTTGGCTGGCAGGTTTGGACTGTGGCAGTGGTTAATTATTTCATTTTCCTCCAGCCATGTGCGCACAACAGATGGCAGGAAATTCCTGACACAGTCAAGGTTTTGTTGATAAATTCATTATCAACATGAATTGACTCGACTGACGCAGGAAGAGATTTATGCTGTCAGCATCCGCAATTTCATCTTCAGAGGCTGAGAGATATTGTTTTCAATAGTAATAGTTCCTTTTCTGAGGCCTCAAAGCCTGAAAACTACCCACCAGGTTCAAGTCAGGAATGTGATCACAGAAAGGCATTCTCTGAGGTAACCATTCAGCCCATCAAGCACATGCCATCTCTCTGGAAGGGACCTTCTTTGCTTGTCACTCTCTCTTGACTTTACCCCTCCAAACAGGCAAATATTTTTCTTCTCTATTCAAATCTCTTTCGAGGAATGAATGTTGGAATACTCACTATTCATCTGGTTGCACGATGTCTAATCAACACATTGGTAATGTAGACCATGAACATTATTAAACAGAAACAAAAGTTAAAACTTTTTCTTCTCTATTCACCAGTGGGATGCACACATTGCTGATTGGGCCAGCATTTATTGCCCAGCCATAGTTGCCCTGCTGGTGAATTGCCTTCTTGAACCACTACAGTCCATGTGCTTCAGATAGATCCTTATTTCTGTTAAGGAAGGGATGCCATGATTTTGACCCAATGATACTGAAGGAATGAAGATATATTTCCAAGTCAGGATGGTATCTTGCAAGTGGTGGCGTTCCCATGTATCTATTGTCCTTCCTTTCAAGATGGCAGAGGTCATCAGGTTGGAAGGTGCTGCCTAAGGGATCTTGGTGAATTTCTGCAGTGTATCTTTTAGGTAGTAAACATTGCTGCTACTCAGAATTGGTGGTGGAGGGAGTGGATGATTGTCAATGTGGTGCCAAACAAGTGGGCTGCTTTGTGCTGGATGGTGTCAAGCTTCTTGAGTATTTTTGGAGTTGCACTCATTCAGGTCAATGGTAGCCCCCAGGATAATGGGTTTCAGTAATGGTGTTGTCATTCAATGATGAGGGGTGGTTTTCAACTGGCATTCATTGAAACTGAGATGATAGGTATCAAATTTGGAAAGAGGACACCAATTTATACAGCTTGAGGAGAAGGTGCTAATGGTTGGACCGTGATTGGCTTGGGGATGCAGTCAAAAATTTTAACTGCCAATCTTAGGTAACTAATTAAACTCAGATCAGGCAGGTGGTCAGTGTACAGAATATTGTTGTGGGGAATGTAACAGGGGACCTTTAGAATACCATAAGATTAGATGTGATTCTCTTACTGGACAGCAGCAAATAATCCCAACTTTGCAAGGGACTAAACTAGGAAAGTAATTTAAGATTATCAATTTGTTTGCAGATTGATGCATTTGCTACACCCAGGATCCTGTTCAATGTAAGTGATAGGAATTTGTTCATACATCTCAGCTTTTCAACAGAGAAAAGGGTCTGCCAAACCCTACTGCAACCCCCATGGCAACATCCCAACCAATCAGAGTCTACCTGCTTCCTCTAAATTTCTTTCAGCTAACTGTGATTGACAGTTAACAGATCTTGAAAAAAATATTGAGGGACAGAATATATCTGCACTTGGAGTGGCATGGACCAATCAGGGAAGTAAACGTGGATTTGTAAAGGGAAGATCATGTCTGACAAATTTGATCAATTTATTTTGAAGAAGTAACCAGGAATGTTGATTAGGGTAATACTTTTGAGATGATCTAGATGAACATTAGCAGGATTCTTGATAAGGTCCCTCATGGCAGACTAGTCAAGAAATTAAGAGCCTGTGAGATCCAAGGCAAAGTGCTTCATTGGATATAAAACTGTCTGAGAGACAGGAAACAGGGGTACACCATAAGTAGTAGGACCCAGGAAAGCACTGAAGTGCCAAGGGACCTTACCATGCATATCTATAGATCGCTGAAGGTAGCAGGGAGGTAGATAAGTTGCTTAAGAAAGGGTTTAGTGTCATCAGATCTTTGTGTCCATACTGGTCAACAATAGACTGAATGAGATAACAAGTGTAGAGCTGGGTGAATACAGCAGGCCAAGCAGCATCATAGGAGCAGGAAGGCTGATGTTTCGGGCCTAGACCGTTCTTCAGAAAGAAGGGTCTACACCTGAAACGTCAGCCTTCCTGCTCCTCTGATGCTGCTTGGCTTGCTGTGTTCATCCAGCTCTACACCTTGTTATCTCAGAGTCTCCAGCATCTGCAGTTCCTACTATCTCTGAAACAATAGGCTGAATGGCTTTCTTTTGGCTTGCTGTAAATGTCTGTGAATCTATGAACTCCTGCTGCATCGCCATGCTAACCACAGTCCATCCATTTAGCACCCTCTCATTCTATATAAATTGGTGTTTCCTTCCCAAGTGTGTTTTGGTTTCTTCTGTGTCAGTCCAGATGAGGGGAACACAAAAAGCTTTGAGCTAGTGTCTCCTTTACACAATGTTTAAAATCTACACAGTCCATAGCAGCAGTTCACCAAGGCCAGTATAACAGCATCCCACTTGACATCGCGGCCACATAAACAACAAGAGTGCTACAAGAGTACCGTCATTTTCAAGTTGTCCCCCAAGTCAAAATCATCCTGACATGGATGTTTCTTCCTATTTTGTTGTTTGGTTAATATTTTAGAATTTTTTTGGGTGCTAAGAAAATTGAGGAGTATGGGAAAAGTGGAGATGAGATATAAGATCACACTTGATGGTATTGGAAACTTGAGTCGGCGTGGAGGGCCATGTCAAGGGAAAGGGAAAGAAATGGGAGCAGGAGTAGGCCATTCTGTCCTTTGAGCCTTCTACCATTCAATACAATCATGTTTGATCTGATTATAACCTTTACTTCTCTTTCTACACCCTATACTGTTTGACTTTCATGATAGTCAAGACGCTCCAACTTGGCCTTCAAAAAATATTTAATGAACCTGCCAAGCAATTCGTCAGGCAAGAAAATTTCACAGGCCAATGATCCTCTGCGAGAAAAGAAATCATTTCGCAAATAGAAAACCCTTCATTTTCAAAATATGTCTCCAGTTCTAATCTTTCCCACAAGGGAAGCATCCTTTCAATGTCCACCATATCAAGTTTCCTCAAGATCCTATATGTTTCAATAAATTTGCTTCTCATGAAACAGGCCCAATCTGTCCAATCTTTACTCGTTAAACAAACTGTGAATGAATGAATGCAAAAAAATTCTTCATGCCAGGAATCAGCACAGTGAACCCTCTTTATTGTGAGTGAGATGTGTTCATGGAATCATAGATCCATACAGTGTGGAAACAGGCCATTTAGCCCATCAAGTCTACAATGGCCATCCAAAGAGCATCCCACCCAGGCCTGCCTCTCTACCCAAGCCCTGTAACCCTGCATTTCCCATGGCTAATCCACATAGCCTGCACATCTTTGGACTGTGGCAGGAAACCCATGTAGACATAGGGAGAATTTGCAAACTCCTTACAGACAGTTGTCCAAGGGTGGAATTGAACCTGTGTCCCTGGCTATCAGCGCTGAGCCATTATGCCACCCCATATTTTGGGGTCAGCCCACAAAGGTCGTATAAAAGTCTACCTGGCTGTTAACGCTCTGTGAAATGAGTTGAGTTCAAACAAGTCCGTAATTTGGCCAAACATCCATAACTGATGAGCAGATTATTCAAAGACGTTGCTATGTAAAAGGGAAAGGATCAACCCCACACCTAAGGCTACTTAATAAGTCCCACAGTGTTGGAAGTAGTATATTAGCATGGTTATGGGATTGTCTAACTACTAGAAGACAGTGTCGCCCTATCGCCACCATTCTGCTACACCTCTCCCACCCACTTTTATCTGCAGCTCCCCCTACCCCTACATCCAGTCCTGAAGAAAGGTGGTACCCAAAACATTGACTTCTCCTTTCCCCCAAATATTGCCTGGCTTGTGTGTTCTTCCAGACTCCTGTTTGTCTACAATAGAAGACAGATTTGGGCTAAGAGGGAGCTTTTTCAGGATGACAACCTGTATCTAGTTGAGTGCCTCAGGGATCAGTGCTGGGACTGCAATTATTTACAATATACGTTAATAACTGAGTTGAGGAAAGTGAATGTATGATTATCAAGTTTATGGATGACACAAAATTAGATGAGAAGGTAAGCAGTGAGAATAAAACAAAGAGTCTGCAGTGGGATAAAGATAAGTGAATGGGTGAAAAAAAAATCTTACCAGATCAAATATAATGTGAAAAAGTATGAGGTTATACACTGTGGCAGGAAGCATAGAGGTGCTGCATATCATTAAAATGGGGAAAGACAGAAGAAAGCTACAGCACAGAGGAATTTGGGAGGCCTCATGCATGAATCAAAAAAAGGCAGCATCTGAATTCTATTGGTAATAGGGAAGGCTATTGGAATGTTGCCAATTATTTCAAAGATATACAGCACAGAAAATAAGGAGATTTGGTTAAAACATACAAGGCATGAGTCAGATCACACCTAGAATACTATAAACAGATTTGGTCTCCCTATCTATGGAAAGATATAGTGGCTTTGGAGACAAGCCAGAGAAGTTTCAATAGGTTAATTCTGAGTACGGATGGATTTTCTGATGAAGAGAGGTTGAAGAAACTTGGCTTGTACTCATTGGAGTTCGGAAAATTGAGAGATGACCCTATTGAAATATACCAGATTCTTAGAGGACTTTGTTTCCCCTAATGGGCATGTTGAAGGTCAGACAGCATAATCTCAGAGGAAGGGGCCACTCCATTTAAGAAGAGAGCTAAGGAACATTTTATTCTCTCAGAGGGTAGAGAATCTGTGGAATTCTTTATAGCAGAAGGCTGTCGAGGCTGAGTAATTAAGTATATTCAAGACTGAGGTCAACAGAGTTGTAATCAGTAAGGAAATCAAGGGTTATGGGGAGAAGGTGGGAAAGTGGAGTTGAGCATTATCAGATCAGCCATGATCTCACTGAATGGTGGAGCAGACTCAATGGATCAAATAGTCTATTTCTGCTTCTATATTGTATGTTCTTACAGAAGTAGCAGGTCAGTTTTGTGAAGTTGTATTTAAGCCTGAGCAGTGAATTGACATTACAACTGAAGATGGTGATAATAATGTTATTGTAATCCAGAGGGCAAAGCTGAAGCCCTGCTGACATGGGTTTATATCTTACAATGGTAGCTTGTAGAAGTTAAATTCAGTAATCTAGAATTTAGAAACGAGTGTATTTGATTCACTAATGCTGGTTAATCTGCTTCCCCTACCTCGTCTGGCCTCCATGTGACTCCAGACCCAGCCTCAAATTTAGCAAACAACTCAGTTTAAGGACAATTAACAATAGACAACAAATGGTACCATTGCCAACAATGCCGCATCCCATCAAAAGAATAACAAAAGCCTCAATTGACAAGGATGAGAATCGAACATCATTTCATGCCCATATACCTTGATTGGGTGCATTTGATTTATTCAAAGTGAGACACCAAGTGAAATAGTTCCCACCTTGTCCTAACTATGTATTGATTTATACTTTTCCTTGAAGCTGCACATAAGCTTCATCTATTTATCCACTAGAATGGAATTAAGACAATTACAATGGTGTTAGTTTGTTACAGACACATTGAGAATTAAGACGCTCAAATAAAGTTTGAGAAATAACCTTTCAGAAATGTGGCAAGGTCTAGATTGTGAGCTGATTGTTAGAGTTTGAATGGGGGTAACTGGTTCATAAGTTACTTTTGAGATAGCCTTACGAAATATTAAATTACAAAGAGGGTTTTCTTCCATTAAGTATTAATTCCGTAGACAAAACTTTGACAATATCAGTGCATTTGCGCACAGATGTATTCACTTACAGTCGAAAAATCAAAGAATTTCAGATGCATCTGTGGAAACAAAAGCAGAAATTGCTGGAAAGGCTCAGCAGGTCTTTGGAGAGAAAGCAGAATTAATGTTTCAGGTCCAGCGACCCTTTCTCAGAAAGGACCCAAAATGTTAACTCTGCTTTCTCTCCAAAGATACTGTCAGACCTGTTGAGTTTTTCCAGCAATTTCTGCTTAAGTTTCTGATGTCCAGCATCCACAGTTTGTTTGGATTTTTTTTTGTTAGGAATTAAGAGTCTAATGACGACCATAAAACCACTATTAGTAAAAACTCAACTGGTTCACTTATGCCCTTTAGGGATGGAAACTGCCATCCTTACCATGTGTGGCCACAGCAATGTGGTTGACCCATAACTGCCCTCTGGGTGATTAGGGATGGATAGTAAATGCTAGCCTAGTCAGTGATGCCCATATGCTGTAAATGAATTAAAAAGAAATCTTGCACTTTTCAGATTGTAAACTTTTTCAATTCCGAGGTCAAAGGAAGACATATTTTTACGCGTTGGTTTATATGTGAATAGTGACATCAGTTTTGGTCCAAGCTGGTGAAGAAGCATTCCTAAAGATGTCTGCTGTCTCAAGCATCCTCACTAGGCTCAGATGGAAGTCTTGCTTAAAGAAATGTGCAAACATCCAAGTGTTCTATCCATTTGTGCAAACACCTTGTTCCCCATCTGCAACAGGGTGTGAGGATCTAGCAGTGTCCAGTTCAGTCACCTCAGGACCCACAAAGAGAGTGGAAGAAAATCATCTTTGATCCTGAGGGACTGTCTTCGGAGAAGGTTCAACACAAGAACTGAAAGAAATGTCTGCGTTTTCAGTGACAGCGTTTACGAAGCGTCACTGTTGAATGTGTTTCATATGACGCAGTTGCCTCATGCTGGAAAAAAGCCCTGAATAAGAAGAAAACAAGATGATAATAAATAAACTTGGGTCACATGGAATTCAGGGTGAGCTTGCCAATTGGATACAAAATTGGCTTGACAGTAGGAGACAGAGATGAGGGTGGAGGTTTCTTTTTGTACTAGAGGCCTGTGACCAACTGTATTCCACAGGGATCGGTTCTGGGTTCACTTTTGTTTGTCATGTATATAAATGATTTAGATGAGAATACAGAAAGCACGATTAGTAAGTCTGTGGATGACACCAAGATTGGTGGTACAGTGGATAGTGAAGAAGGTGTCTAAGAGTACAACGGGATCTTGACCAACTGGGCCAGTGGGCCAAAGAATGGCAGATGGAGTTCAATTCAGATACATATTTTGGTAAAACAAACAAAGGCAAGATTTATACAATTAAGAGTATGGCCTTGGGTGGTGTTGTAGATCAGAGAAACCAAGGGGTCAGGTACATAATTTTTGGAAGTTTGCATAGAGTAGTTAAGAAGCCGTTTAGTATGCTTGCCTTCATTGCCTTTGAGTACAGGAGTTGGGACATTATGTTGAGGTTGTACAGGACATTGGTGAAGCCTCTTCTGAAGTACTGGGTCTATTTCTGGTCTCCCTGTTATAGAAAAGGTATTATTAAGCTGGAGAGTGTTCAGAAGAGATTTACCAGGATGTTGCTGGGTATAGAAGGTTTGAGTTATAAGGAGAGGCTGGATAGACTGGGACTTCTTTCCCTAGAGCATAGGAGGTTGAGAGGTGACCTTATGGAGAGTTATAAAGTCATGAGGGGTGTAGATGAAGTGAATGGCAGATGTCTTTTCCCTAGTGTGTGGGATTTCAAGTCGAGGGGGCATATTTTTAAGGTGAGAGGACAACAATTTAAAAAAGGCATGAGGGCAATTTTTTTACGCAGGGAGTGGTTTGTGTGTAGAATGAACTTCCAAGAGGATATGGTGGATGCAGGTATAGTCACAATGTTTAAAAAACATTTAGATAAGTACATGAATAAGAAATGTTTTGACGGATATGGACCAAGTGCAGACAGGTGAGACTGGTTTAGTTTGGGGTTATAGTCGGCATGGACTGGTTGGACTGAAAGGTCTGTTTCCATGCTGTATGACTCTATGATTCTATGACTCTAAGTTCAACAGTTACATTACTGAACTATTCATGAATGTGAGTTATTATTTGCCACCATAATTTGAAAGCATTTATTACCTAATCCCAATTGCCTTTGAGATGGTGTGGTGAGACATCTTCTTGAACAGCTGCAATCCAACAATGAAGGTTCTCCTACTGAAGGACTTCCAAAACTCTAATCCAGGCTAATTTAGAACATAGAACAGTACAGCACAGCACAGGAACAGCTCCTTCTGCTTGCCATGTCTGTGCCAACCATGATGCTATTTCTAAACTAATCCTATCTGCCTGCAGATAGTCCGGAACCCTCTATACTCTGTCTGCTTATGTGTCGGTCTAAACGCCTCTTAAACTTTGCTAGCCTATTTGCTTCTATCGCCTCCTCTGGCAGTGCTTTCTGGGCGCCCATACACTCTGAGTAAAAAAACTTGCCTCACGCATTTCCTTTAGATTTTGCCCCCTCACCTTAAATCTATCACATGAGTATTTGACATTTCTACCATGGGATAAAGACTCTGACTATTCACCTTATTCAGGCACAAAGCCCTGATCAATGTAGGCAAGCATGCTGCATGCCTTCTTTATCATCTTATCCACTTGTTTTGTTACTTTCAGGGAGTTATGGCTTGTACCTCAAGATCCCTCTGTATATCAATGGTCCTAAGGATTCTACCATTTACTGTATGTTTTCCACTTCTATTTGACCTCCCAAACTGTATCACTTCACACTGGTCCAATTAGACTCCACCTGCGATTTCTTTGCCCAACTTTCCAACTGATCTATATCGTGCTATATTCTTGGACAGCCTCCCTCACTATCCCAAGCTCCAGCAATTTTTATGCCATTTGCAGACTTACTTACCAGGCCACGTACGTTTTCATCTAAACCATTTATATATACTACAAACAACAGAGGTCTCAGCACGGATCCTTGTGGAACACCACTGGTCACAGATCTTCAAACAGAAAACAGCCCTCTACAACTATCCTCTGTCTTTGATGACCAAGGCAATGTTGTATCCAAATTACCAACTCACCAACTCACCATGGATCCCATGTGACTTAAATTTCTAGAACAGCCTACAGTGAGGGTCCTTGTCAAATACTTTTGTCCATGTAGACAACATCCACTGCCTTACCCTCATCAATCACCTTTGTCACTTCTTCAAAATACTCAATCAAACTTATGAGACAAGATCTCCTCGCACAAAGCTATTGCTGATTATCTCTACTGGGTCCATTCTTTTCTAAACATGAGGAAATCCCATCCCTAAGAATCTTCTCCAATAATTTGCCTACTATTAATACAAGGCTCACCAGCCTATAATTTCCCAGATTATCCCAATTGCCCTTTTTAAACAAAGGAACAACGATGGTTATTCTCCAGTCTTCTGGGACCTCACCTAATGGTAAAGATACTAAGATCTCTGTCAAGGTCCCAAGAATTTTCAGCAGGGACTAATCAAATGAGTGTGGGGGTGCAAACAGGCGGAGAAATGAGAAAAGAAGGGGGAAGCTGACATGAATGGTGGGGTACGGTGTGGAGAAAGAATAAAGAACGAGGGAAGATTTAAGACCTAAAATCTTCACCAATGAGTTGACCAGTCAACTTCATCGCACCACAGCAAGTAACTGAGGTTTGAGACCCAATATCTGTCTGGTCTTGGGCCTACCCATTCAGGCTTGAAGATTGTTTCTTGGGCTAGTTTTCAGGTCTTGTATGTAAGGCATTATACAAACAAACACTGAATTCCAGATACTTTTTTTCTAACATTGTGACTGGTATTGTTATATAAGGTATCATCTATCAATCAGATGATGGATGACATCACAAGAAGTGACATCTGGTCATATGACATTGAGTACGTCAAATTACTTGCTCCAATCATGCGGAGATTGCTCCCTGTTCTGTGCATGCATAATTCAATGAATGTTTATGAAGTCTGCTTTATGTCCTTAAGTTCACTTACAATGGGTTATGAGTTTTTTTTTTAAGAAGGAGTTTAATCCAGGTTAGAAACTTTCAAGTACAATGAATTGGTATCATTGTATGTGGAGAAATGTGGCAGCCATTTTGTAGGCCATCAAGGTCTCACAGCTATACATGAATCACGAGGTCATCTGGTTTCTGACAGATTGAATGAGGAAGATACACTTGATGAGAACACCACAGGGAAATTTCCTGCTGCTTTTCAAATATTGGGATAGTCTACATCCACTTGAACACAGAGCACCTAGCTTCATTTACCATTTCAGATATCACTTTGGCAGCATTAAAATACCCCAGTACAGTGTGGACCTCAATTATAAGCATCAAACTTGTCAGCAGCAAGTAAATCTATAGCCTTTAGACTGAAAGCAATGGTTACTTTCAACTCAGCCAAATAATTGGTGAGGAAACCTGCAGTGAATAGACCAATGTAGCCAGGACTAGTAACCCTGGTCCCTGAGCCAACTTCTAACACACAATCCCACAAGCCCTCTTGTACTATAACACTTGTGACAGTTGAGAATAGAACAATCATTTCTCTCTGGTGCTGAACAAATTGCTGCATACACCCTGTTTCCTGTTGATATAATGCTGCCTCGTGGTCTCGCCACCAAACCTTGATCCCTACATGTAGTTTCCTGCCATGTTGCTACATTTCACTGCTCTTGTGATTTTGTTGCAATCATATTTTAGAGAGGGCTCATTCCATATTTTGAACTCTGAGATGTATCTGGGATGACAGAGGCAGGGAAGCGGGGTAGGGATAGCCAGTTTTCCTCCCATCAGGGCTCTGACAACCAGCTTCAGAACTGACCTTGATTGCGAAAGGAAAACAAAGACTTTCATTCCTATAACTGCAGGATATCCGAGACGGTGCATGTTTTCAGTGCTTGTGCAAGTTTGTCATTGACTGCCAGGATTCCTACACTGCAAAACTGTATGGCGTGGCAAAATCCCACAAGTAACAATGTCACACTGTTGTGACCAGATTATTAGTCTTAGTGATACTTATCAGTTGCAGGATCAATATTGGGCCAGGTCTTTCACCAAATAAAGAGCTATACCATCTGAGATAAAAGGTCCTGCAGATGCTGGAGAATCTGAGATAACAAGCATGGGGCTGGATGAACACAGCAGGTCAAGCAGCATCATAGGAGCAGGAAAACTTGACGTTTCGGGCCTATACCATCTGTTTTACTGGTACAGCAAATCTCTTCTAAATAGCTCCACAGTATCTTTACATTCAACTTGCTCTATTGCCTCATTTGGAAAAACATTACCTTGAAATGTGCAGCATTCCCACTGACCATCCAATATCGCGGCACTACCTAGGAATTAATTTTACGATAGTGCAGCACTCATTCAGTGCTAACTCATTGACATTGCAGCACTCCCACGATATTGACCCTCCGACAATGCGGCGCTCCCTCAGTACTGGCCCTTCCACAGTGCGGCGCTCCCTCAGTACTGGCCCTTCCACACTGCGGCGCTCCCTCAGTACTGACCCTCCGGGCTTTTCTTCACTTTTCAGTACTGACCCTCTAACAGTGAATAATTACTTCAGTTTTGATGCTTTGACAGTGCAGAACTCCCTCAAAACTGACTTTCAAACACTGCTGCATTCTCTCAATATCAATCCAATGACAGTGCAGCATTCCAACATTCTGCAGTTGCTCAGTACTGAGCAATGACAATGCAGCGCTCTGTCAGTACTGCCCCTTTGACATTGCAGTGCTCCTTCCGGGCTGCTGACAGTGTCCCACTGAGAAAAAAGGAATATATGAGTTGTTGACCAATTAGCCTTTCAAGCATGCTTTGCCATTCTTGGTCATAGCAAATCATCTACCTGAACACCATTTCCCGTCCTATCCCTATAACTTATGATGTAATTAGTATTTCAAAATCTACTGATTTCTGTCTTGAACATACTCAACGGTGGCCAGTCCAAACTTTCCTGGGAGATTCCATTCTGTCTGGGTGAAGAAATTCCTTCTTATCTCAGTCCGAAATGGCTTGCCTCTTATTCTGAGATTGCGTCATCTGATTGTGGACACCCCACTTAGATAAATGCAGATAAGTCATGTGGACCAGATAAATGACACCCCAGAGTTCTGAAGGAGATAGCTGAGGAGATTGTAGAGGCATCTTTCAGGAATTACTGGACTCCAGGAGGTCCCAGAGGACTGGAAAATGGCAAATGCAACACCCCTGCTTCAGAAGGAAGGAAGACAGAAGACAGGAAACTACAGGCTTGTTAGCCTGGCTTCAGTTATTAGTAAAATTTTAGAACCCGTTATGAAGGATGAGATTGCAAAGTAGTTGGAAGTGCATTGAAAAATAGGGCTGAGTCAGCATGGCTTCATCAAGGGGAGGTCATGCCTGACAATCTGCTAGAATTCTTTGAGGAGGTAACGAGCAAGTTAGACAAAGGAGAGCTAGTGGATCTTTTCGGATTTCTAAAAGGCATTTGACATGATGCTGCACAGGAGGCTATTAAATAAGATAAGAGCCCATGGTGTTAGGGGCAAGGCACTGGCATGGATAGAAGATTGGCTGATCGGCAGAAGGTAGAGAGCAGGGATATATGGGTCTTTTTCGGGAAGGCAGCCAGTGACGAGTGGAGTTCTGCAGGGATCCATATTGGGACCACAAATATTCACATTATACATTAACAATCTGGACGAGGGAACTGTGGACATTGTTGCTACATTTTCAGATGACACAAAAATAGGTGGAGGGAGAGATAATGTTGTGGAAGCAGTGAGGCTGCAGAAGAACTTGGACAGGCTAGGAGACTGGGCAAAGAAGTGGCAAATGGAATACAATGTGGGCAAATGTGAAATAGAGGCATAGACTATTTCCTAAATGGGAAGGGCATCAGAAAACTGGAACACAAAGAACTTGCGAATCCTAGATCAGGGTTCTCTTAAGGTTAACATACAAGTTCAGATGATGGTTTGGAAGGCAAATACAATGTTGCCATTCATTTCAAGAAGGCTAGAACACAAGAGCAGAGATGTACTGCTGAGGCTGCATAAGGCTCTGGTCAGACCACATTTGAATATTGTGACCAGTTTTGGGCCCTGTATCGAATGAGTGATTTGCTGGCATTTGAGGGGATACAGAGAAGAATTACAAGAATTACTGGGGGGATGAAGGGCTTGCTATATGAGGAATGGTTCAGGATTCTGAGTCTGTACTCTGGAATTTAGAAGTATGCAGGGAGACTTTATTGAAACTTGCAACCTACTGAGAGGCATGGATTGACTGGACGTGAAGACATCATTTCCACCAATAGAAGAGACTAGGTCCTGAGGCACAGCCTTAGAGTGAAGGGAAGACTCTTTAGGGCTGACCTGGGGAGGAATTTCTTCAGCCAGAGGTGGTGACCCTGTCGAACTTGTTGCCAAAGAAGGCTGTGGAGACTGAGTATATATAAGACAGAGATAGATAGGTTTTTGATTGGTAAGCAGATCCAGAGTTAGTGGGGTAAAGCAAAAGAATGGATTTGAGAAACATATTAGCCATGGTTGAATGGCAGAGCAGACTTAATGGGCTGAATGCCTGAATGCCCTATTTCTGCTCCTATGCCTTTTGGTATTATGGACTTATGGTCTGACTTATCTACACTAATTCCACTTTCCATGGCCCATGGCCTTGAATGTTATGGCATTTTAAAAGTTCATCCATGTGCTTTTTAAGGTTAGGTTTCCTGCCTCTACTACCCCTCCACCTCCTCCTGTCCCCAGGCAGTGCATTCCAGACACTCAACACCCTCTAGGTGAAAAAAACCTTTACTCAAATTCCCTCCAAATCTTCTGTCCTTGAATTTATATTGCCCCCTTGTTATCAACCCTACAGCTAAGGGGAACAGCTGCTTCCTAACCACTCTATGCCCCTCATAATCTTATACACCTCTATCGGGCTCCTTAGGTTTCTCTGTGCAAAAGAAATAATCCAAGTTCTCTGTATAGCTAAGATTCTCCAACCCGGTCAACATCCTGGTGAATAAAACAGACAGCTCCAGATGTTAGAGATTGGAATCAAACAACAAGAAATTTGCTGCAGAAACTCAACAGGCCTGTGTTAGAGAAACAGAGTTAATGTTTCAAGTGCAGTGTCCCTTCTTCAGTAACGTTAACTTTGTTTTCTCACCACAGATGTTGCCAGGTGGGGGTGGGGCTTGAGGTGGGAGGAGGGGCTGGGAGGGAGGAAGGACAGGTTAGGGAGGTGGGACAAGCTGGGCTGGTTTTGGGATGCGGTAGAGAGGGGAGATTTTGAAGCTTGTGAAGTCCACATTGATACCATTGATACCATTTCCCCAACATCCAGGTGACGTTATCCAATCGGATATTTATTTTTCACATGTTCAGTTATCACATCCTTTATAATAGATTCCACTATTTTCTGTACTGCTGACATCAGCCTAAAAGGTCTGTAGTTCATTTTTTGTCTCTTTCCTTTCTTAGATAGTGGGGTTACATTTTTAACCTTTCCATCTACAGGCAGTTTTTCCCAAATATATATAATTTTGAAAGATGACCACCAATGTATCTAATGCTGCCTCCTTCAACATTCTGAAATTTAGATTATTGAGACCTGGAGATTTGTCAACTTTCATTCCCATTCTTTTCCCTTACACCAATTTTTTTACTGACTTATTTCAGTTCCCATTCTCACAGTGTAGCGATTTGAACGAGGTCAGCCAGCTAGACCTCCTGGAATATGAGTTCCCTGATTGGGACTGTTAATTGGTCCTGATTGGTCCAATCAGGGAGCCCTGGCTGACAGATTAAAAAGGGCAGTGTCAGAGAGGCTGACACTCTGGTAGTTTACTCTGAATGAGACAGTATTAACATCAAGAATGGTTCATGTGTAAATAAAGGGTGATTTGATGATGAATACAGGCCTCTGTGAAGTTATTTAAACAGTCTCTTGTATCTCTAATTCTGGGAGATTTTTTTATATTCCTCTGCGGAGACAGACACAAAGTCATTATTTGGCTACTCTGCCACTCCCTTCGTTCTGTCCGAGTGTTAGGTTGAGTCATGCGCTCAAGTGTCTGGAGGCAGACACTAAGGCGGTCCTTATCCCAAAAATCCTCTGGAGTAAAAACAATTAATTTTTTCCCAGTTGGCAAACGAATGTGAGGAATGTGTCACAGAGTTAACACTGCCTGTTTCATTTTGTTTAGGAGGGAGGAGTCCTTGTTTGAGCTATAATAATTTGACATGATGCATTTTTGTGGCCTGTAAAAATGAAATAAGTTCCAATTACAATTCTGTGATGGGAGAATATATTCTTGATGCAAATTTGACAGATGATCATCTGTGAGCTGTAGCATAAATGGTCTGTCCCTTTTAAGAAATGTTATTAAATGTTTAATGATTGAGGCTGGTGGGAGAACAGTTCTGAGTAGACTTTTCCATCACACCTCCTAGGACAGGTGCAAAAAGGTGTAAAAACAGACGGTTTTGAGGTGCAACTCTTCATTGAGTCACAGAGTCAAACATCATAGAAACAAGCCCTTTGGTCCACCATGTCTATGCTAACCAGCAAACACCAAATTACACTAATCCCATTTAGCCACAACTGGTTCACAGCCTACTATGCCCTGGCACTTAAAGTGCTCATCCAAATGTTTCTTTAATGGTGTGAGAGTACCCCCCTCCACCACTTTCTCAGATAGCACTTTCCACATTTCTATCGCCCTTTGTCTTAAACCATTTTCCTCAGATCTCGTAGAAACCATATATTCCACATCTGGTCCTCTTGTGCCCTCTGCCATGGGGAAAAGATTCTCATGTTTTACCCAGTCTATGCATCTCATCATTTTGTATACCTCAATCAGATCCACCATCAGCTTCATCTGCTCCAAGGAAAACAAACCCAGTCTATCCATTCTCTCCTCATGCATGAGTCTTTTTATCCCAGGCAGCATCCTGGTGAGAGATATTAGGAACTGCAGATGCTGGAGAATCTGAGATACCAAGGTATAGAGCTGAATGAACACAGCAGGCCAAGCAGCATCAGAGGAGCAAGAAGGCTGACGCTTCAGGCCTAGACCCTTCTTCAGAAATGGAGGAGGGGAAGGGGTTCTGAAATAAATAGGGAGAGAGAGGGAGGCGGATAGAAGATGGATAGAGGAGAAGATAGGTGGAGAGGAGACAGACAGGTCAAAGAGGCGGGGATAGAGCCAGTAAAGGTGAGTGTAGGTGGGGAGTTAGGGAGGAGATAGGTCAGTCCAGGGAGGACAGACAGGTCAAGGGGGCGGCATGAAGTTAGTAGGTAGGAGATGGGGGTGGGGCTTGAGGTGGGAGGAGGGGTTGGGAGGGAGGAAGGACAGGTTGGGGAGGTGGGACAAGCTGGGCTGGTTTTGGGATGCGGTAGACAGAGGGGAGATTTTGAAGCTTGTGAAATCCACATTGATACCATTGGGCTGCAGGGTTCCCAAGCAGAATATGAGGTGCTGTTCCTGCAACCTTCAGGTAGCATCGTTGTGGCATTGCAGGAGGCCCAGGATGGACATGTCGTCTGAGGAATGATAGCATCTCCCCACCCTTATCTGCTTTCCGGAGGGACCACTCTCTCCGGGACTCCCTTGTCCGCTCCATGCTCCCCTCCAGCCCCACCACACCCGGCACTTTTCCCTGCAACCTCAGGAAGTGCTACATCTGCCCCCACACCTCCCCCCTCACCCCCATCCCAGGCCCCAAGAAGACGTTCCACATCAAGCAGATGTTCACCTGCACATCTGCTAATGTGGTATACTGTATCTGCTGTTCCCGCTGTGGCCTCCTCTACAACAGGGAAACCAAGCGGAGGCTTGGGGACCGCTTTGCAGGACACCTAAGCTTGGTTCGCACTAAACAACTGTACCTCCCAGTCGTGAACCATTTCAGCTCCTCCTCCCATTCCTCAGATAACATGTCCATCCTGGGCCTCCTGCTTGGGAACCCTGCAGCCCAATGGTATCAATGTGGACTTCACAAGCTTCCAAATCTCCCCTCCCCCTACCACATCCC
>JAHRHZ010000018.1:1974962-1993990 GCA_024137785.1 Ginglymostoma cirratum
AACTCCCCACCTACACTCACCTTTACTGGCTCTATCCCCGCCTCTTTGACCTGTCTGTCTCCTCTCCCCTATCTTCTCCTCTATCCATCTTCTATCCGCCTCTCTTTCTCTCCCTATTTATTTCAGAACACCCCTTCCCTTCCCCCATTTCTGAAGAAGGGTCTAGGCCTGAAACGTCAGCCTTCCTGCGCCTCTGATGCTGCTTGGCCTGCTGTTTTCATGCAGCTCTAGACCTTGGTACCTCAGCATCCTGCTGGATTTTTTTTTGCATCCTCTCCAATGCAATCACGTCCTTCTAATGGTGTGATGACCAGAACCACACATAATACTCCACCTGTGGTCTAACTAATGTTTTATAAAGTCGTAACAAGACTTTCTTGTTCCTGGATTCTACACCCAAGCTTAAGAAGGCAGAAATCTTGTATGCGTTATTCACAACCACCTGTTTACCTGTGCTAGCACCTTCAGAGATCTATGGACTTGTACACCAATATCCATTTATTCCTCAGAACACCCTCAGGACCTACCATTCATTGTATTTGTCCTTCCCCTGTTAGATTTTTATTAAATATTCTTATCTTGCTGCCATTGGAATTGTATCTGTCCCTTCATTGGGTCAGTTGAGGTCTTGAGCCCCTAAGTAGTCAAGGGCAACCTCCAGCTTTAGTATTATTTCACTAGCAGTCACTGCACAAAGCAATAAGATGAACTCCAATGACTTGATTGTGGTTTGGCGATTGATCCCTACTCTTCAGGTTCCTGTGCCAAATGGATGTGCCCTCAGGACTTGGTTGTCCCACTTGCTCAGTGGTATGCACGCGACACTGCCCTCCCAATTGCAGGAAACTCCAACCCTCCCACTGGGACCTGTCTGTCTCACTCTAATGAAACCCCCTCCACTTAGACCTAGGTATATAACTCCAGTGATGAAGCTGAATTGAGTCAAACAGCACAGAAGAGGCCCTTCAGCCCATTGAGTCTGTGCTGACCTATCTACATGAATCCTATTTGCTAACACTTGGCCCATAACCTTGAATGCTATGACATTTCAATTACTCATTTAAGTTTTTTTTAAAGTTTGCGATATTTCTTGCCTCAACAGTCCTCCCTGTCTGTGCGTCCATCACCTTCTGGGTGAACAAAACCTTTCCTCAAATTCTTCTAAATGTCCTGTCCTTAAATGTATGAAGTAATGGCCCCTTGTTTTTGACCCTTCAACTCAGGGGAACAGCTACTTCCTATCCAAGGGTACCTAATGGCTCTGCTGGAAAACTGAAGGTCTGCTAGCTATCTGATTGACCTGCAACTTTCCTCGAGGTGGGACTTCCTACAGGATGGGCAGAAGTCCCAATCTGAGCCTAATGAGAAAATGACGAATGTTAAATCAGCTCAGGGATTTGTGGCTTTGCAGTGACATTCTCAAGACCCAACTTGGCAGCTTTTGGGCAGGGCCATTGTTTCAAATAGAAAGAATGAAGCTGTAGAGTGGGCTTTTGAGTCAAACTGAAAAGAACAGTCAAACGTTTGCTATCTGAATCTAAAAGTGGAGTTTAAATGAAAGTGGGATTTGGCAGCCTGTTGTGTTTTGGTTCCAAATCCAGCTTAGATGCAAAAGCTATAGGATAAATTTTTCCCTTTCCAGGAATGTTTTCTTGCTGCATTTCATAAGAAGTGCATGATAAGTTTTTAAATCATTTATTGCTCAGAAGAGCAAAAATTTCAATTCAGAGAGAGTAACAGGAATGGGAAGGAAAGCCAAAGTCATGAGTGACAGATTCCAAGGCATAGAGACTGAATGAAAAACATAGAGATATGCAAAAAAGTTTTGGAACACAGAATACTTGAGAGAGGAAAGGCAAATTTCTGACCTGGGAGATACTTGTGCATGAAACACAAAAAGCTAGCACATAGGTGCAGCGGGTAATCAGGAAGGCTTATGGAATGTTTGCCCTTATTTCAAGGGGGTTGGAGTAAAAAGGTAGGGAAGTCTGACTTCAACTGTACAAACTGCTGGTGAGACCACATCTGGAGTACTGTGAGCAGTTTTGGTCCCCCTTATTTAATGAAGTATTATTTCATTGGAGGCAGTTCAGAGAAGGCTCACTAGGATGATTCCCAGTTTGCAGGATTTTCTTATGAGCAAAAGTGATCTCATTGAAACATTTAAGATTCTTAAGTGACTTGACAGGGTGGCTACTGTGGGGATGTTTCCCCTCAAGGAAGAGTCTAGGACAAAAGAGCATTGTCTCAGAATATAAAGGGGTAAGACTGAGATGAGGAAGAATTTCTTCTATCAGACAATTGTGAATCTACTGGCACTGAGAGCTGTGGAGGCAGAGTACTGTGTTTATTAAAAGCTGAGATAGATAAATTCTTGATCAATATGGAAATCAAAGAATAGAGGGAAAGGACAGAAAAGCGGACATGAAGAATGTTGGATTAGCCATGATCCCATTGAATGTTGGAGCAGGGTCGAGGGGCTGAACTCTCTGCTCCAATTTCTTACGGTCTTCTGTCTGACTGCTCGATGGTCAGAGTCCACTCTAAGTGATTAACCATCTCTTCAACTTTTCACTATGCAACATAAGTGAGACACAGGTAAAAACAAAAACAACTGCTAGCGAAGAACAAAGAGAAAAGACATAGAATGTGCGAGATAAAGAGTGTGGGAGACAGTAGAATGAATGGAAAGGAGCAGTGTGACCAATAGCTGAAAAGTGTGAAATTGAAGTAAACTAGAACAGAGCAAGCATAGGGTATTGAACTGAGAGAAAGAGAGAGAGAGTAACCAAGATAGTACTGTGGAGTACAATTTAAAAGGAAGAGACAAAGTTGTAGAGTAACAGAGAACATATGTGAGAAATAAAGGGAGAACAGGGGAATTAGGGGAATATAGATGAACCTATGAAAGACATAAACCAAATGGAGGAGGAGAAACTCTCATACAGTGTGAGGTGGGGAAAAGAGTTAGGAAGGAAAAATCGAGAGTGAGTTGCAGAGCTTCTCAAGTCTGCTGATATTCTTAAATTAACACTTTGCAACAGGACAATACTCAGTTCCAATACCAGCAGATAATTCGTGTGCAACTTACCGAAGAAGCTGTCAGGTAACAAGTAAGTTATTGAATAATTTGCGGTCCTATTGACGTCCATGATCGGTTCAGCAGAGCCAGTGAAGTCCAGACACTCCGAGCTCTCAGCTCACCAGGCGAAATGAAAGAAGTCACCTCGCAGTGATGAGAAAGAAGTTTTCCTTTTTTGTTCAAAAACAAAATTGGACTGTTTGTTGGAATGGAAACTTTGCTGCAGTGACCTTCCTGCTTTTGTACTGAAATTAGTAACTGCCCACCTTATCAGTGTTAAACACTGTGTTGAGAGCATGTGGCCATTTCCTTGGTATCATTTCCTCTAATAGAAATTATTGAACTTATAGACACAAGGGAAGGGGCTGAAATGTGGAAGATACTGCAGTCAAATATCTTTCTCGGCACATATTGAAAAAATAAACGTTAGGGCACTTGTTTGCTCTGGGCGGGTACCGTAAATGCCCATGATTATTCTGCTTTTGAATGAATCTATTAATACCAAATAACTGCTTGAGTGAGGTACTGGAAAATGACCTCTACTTATATCAGGGAACAGCCTTGGGGACAGGAACAGTGTTTTCAAAACAGAATAGCAGGAACTGAAAGCATTAAAAAATTGATACTGTATTTAAATAATTAAGTCCAAATTTTTGCTTTGGAACCCTGGAAATCTTCCAATCCTGCAATTGGATTTTTAGGTTCTGCAGAATTTTACCAAGTTTGCAGAGTTAGTGGGAATGAACTGGAGAATGAGATTAATGGTATCATCTCTTTCAAAGGGCTGGTATGGTTAGAATGGGTTGAAAGGCCTGATTCTTAAATGAATCTGTGAATGGATATTTTTTAGGTTGGAGGAAGATTTGTAGTGGATTTCATCAGGGCTGTGTACTAGGATCTTGCTTTTCCTGATCTACACATTAATAATATGGAATTTGGTGTGCAGGAGACAATTTTAAAGCTTTCCCATGACACTAAACTTAGAAGAATTATAAATTGTGAGATGGACTGTGTGGAACTCCAAAAGAACAGTGACAAGTTGGTGTACTGGGCAGATAGGTGGCAGATGACTTTGAATGAAGAGAAGTGTGAGATGACATGCTTTGTTCAGAAGAACATTGAAATAATCTAAAATAAAGGTTACATTTCTATAGGAGTATGGGGACAGAGTAATCTGGGTGTGTATGTGCACAGGTCATTGAAGATGACAGGATAGGTGGAGACAACAGTTAACAAAACATACAATAAGACCATAAGACTGTCAGAAATATACACAGGAGTAGGCTATTCAGCCAATCGAGCCTGTTTAATAGGATCATAGCTGATACAACAATCCTCACGCATACTTTCCTGTTCTGTCCTTGTATTCCATGGTTCCCCAACTGATCAAGAATCAAACCCAGCTTTACATAGATGCAAGGTCTCTGCCCCCACTCTGTGGCAGGGACTTCCAATGACTCTCAACCATCAGAGAGAATAAATTCCTGTACATGTTGTTGGATTATTAATAGGGCCGTAGAGTGCAGGAGCAAGGAGGTGATATTGAACTTGTACAAGACATTTGTTAGACCACAGCTGTGTTACTTTGGATGGTTCTGGATGCCACACTATCAGGAAGGCATGAATTCATTGTACTATGTGCAGAAGCAATATATAAGAATGGCTCGACGAATAAAAAAACTTATGAGGCTGGATTGAAGATGTTGGGATTGTTCTCTCAGACAGAAGAACACAAGGACAGGAGATGTGATAGGGGTTTTCAACAACATAAGTGGCTGGATGGAGTAGATAGGGAGAAGCTGTTCCTGCTTATAGAAGTAAAAAGATCGAAAGGGCATAGATTTAGAGTGCAGTGCAAAGGATGCAAGGGTGAAGTGAGGAAAAATCTTTTTCATATAGCAAGTCGTTTCCATCTGGAATGCACAACCTGGAAATGTGCTAGAAGCAGGTTCAACTGAGGTGTTCAAGGGGGGCATTGGACGGTTATTTGGATAGAAAAGGCGTGCAGGGATATGGAGCAAAGGTGGGAGATTGGCACTGGTTAAAAGAACCGGAGCAGGCACAATGGGCTGCATGACCTCCTCCTTCTGTGCCAGAGCAATTCTGTGATGCTGTAAGATGCAGTCTCACCAAGTACACATATAACAGCAGTAAGACATCTCCAGTCAGGTTAGATACAGAGAATCACTTTCCTCTGATGTGATCATCTGGAACGCAAGGCACAATCTTAAAACGAAAACTAAAATCTTAAAGTTAAAGCTAAATCTCAAAATTAAGGTGAGAAATGGAACCAGGAATCATTGGGTGTTCACTAGAATACTCAAGATTGAGGTCGGTAAATTTTAGTTGTTTATGGATACCAGAGGAGCCAATGCATGTAGGTGGGTTCTGAGAAAGGGTCGCTGGACCCGAAACGTTTACTCTGATTTTTGACTCTGCCAGACCTGCTAGGTTTTTCCAGAAACTTTGGTTTTTGTTGCATGTTTGTGAGGTTGGGGTAAAAAAATTGATTGAATTAAATATTGCTGAAATAACTCCACAGAAGCCGGTAATCCATGACCGAGTCACCCTTCATTTACGCAAGGAAAGTCCTTGACACTGGTCCAGCTCCCTCAGAGCTAGCTCTCAGAGTGTGAGACTGTCTGATGTTCGTCCTTCTATCTCTCTCCCTGATTGGACCAGATTAACAGCTCCATTCTGGGAACTCTTATTTTATGTTATCCAGCTGGCTGACCTTGTTGTAATCAATACACTTGGGTCAAACTTGAGGAACTGAGAAAGGAATCACTTTACATTTTTTTTAAAACATTTGAACATTTATAATCCTTCTGTAAACCTTCAGAAGAATTACAAATTATTAATCATGCTTTCCTCCTTAAACCCTGACTCGTGACACGTAATCTAGTCTGGCAATTCATTCAGGATATTACAGACTACTGCACTGTATGTCAACAGTATACTGACTCTGCAAGTTACGTGTCTGACTAATAGAGAAATGATGGCATACTGGTAAAGTCACCAGACTGGTGACTGTGGAGGCTCAGGTTAATCTTCTGGGGAGACTGGTTCACTACGCACCAAGGCAGCTGGCGGAATTTAAGTTTGTTTAATAAATGCTGGAATTGAATGAAGAAACTCATCAATTGTCATTAACTCCACTTCCCTCACTCCCTCCTCCCAATCTGGTTCACAAATGGCCTGTAGGAAAGAAAGATGGCATCATTTATCTTCTTGTATATTACTTCAAGGGATGTTGGCATTACTGGCTTAGCATTTATTGCCCATTCTTAATTGCCCTGGTCAGAGGTAACCTAGTTAGATGTAACTCCCGGCTGCGGATGAGAATTTGAAATTTTATAACATTCAAGGCTGTGGGCCAAGTGCTTGAAAGTGGGATTAGGGCAGATAGGTAAGTGTAGATTTGAAGGGCTGAATGGCCCCTTCTGTGCTGTATGACTCCAGACCCCCAGTAATGTGGTTGATTTTTAGCTATCTTATGAAATGGCCTGGCTAGGCACTCAGTTCAAGGGCATTTTGGGAAGGGCACCAAATGCTGACCTTGCCAGTGGCACCCACATTCCATGAAAGATGAAACAAAAAAAACCACTGTCTCAGGGCAAACTTCATCAAGGTAACCAGTATAAGCAATAAACTGACATCCTGAAAGAGAACATGACAAAATTCTCTATTGCAGGCCATCTCGCTTGGGACAATATTAAACAGACCTGCCCCTGTGGAGGTGAGAACTAAAATTTGGTTCGGCTTCTTTGTTAACCATTTCCACCAAAGTTGCAAAGTTCCCACATGTCCAGAAGAAGGGCAGAAGTGACGCTGCATCAACAACAACATGGATAACTAGTTCTGTGGTTACCTCTGCTGATCTCATACGGCACTCTCCAGTCATGAGAAGATCCGCAGAATTATGGGCATACTTGAGCGACAGACAGCCTGCCAGAGAGTGGTTGCTATCTCCCTTACCTATGCCCTCATAATCTTGTACACCTCAGTCAAAACCCCTGCATCATCATTCTCTGCGCTAAGAAAAACAATCCCAGACTACCTCCTTGCACTTCATTGATAACTCTGTTGTCTGAGATCATCTTTCGATGAGACATGAGAGACATAAACTGACTGATCTAAGTCTGTTCCTATCATGCTTGTTCCATCATTCAATTAGCTTTCAGATTATTGGTAGATGGATTAGAGAGAATATGAGGAAAAATATTTTCCTCCTGTGGGAGGTGGGTATTTGGAATTCACTGCCTGTTTAAAAGGTATCTGAAGCACTGTGAGCTACAAGGCTAGGAAAGGGGTCTAAATGTGGGATTAGAATGGACAGCTAGTTTGGCTTTCTCTCCCTGCACAGATGTAATGTGTAGAATGGTTTCTTTCTGCACCGTCTTTTTTCCCTTGGCTGATGGTTGATCATCCACCTCAATAATCCTTTCCTGTTCTATCTCTGTATTCCTTGATGCCAAAAGCTTCTGCCTTAAATCCGCTGAAAGACTGAGCTTCTCAGCCCTCTGAGGCTGAGAATTCAAAAGATTTACCACCCTCTGGGTGAAGAAATTCATCCTGATCCCAGTTGTAAAATGGCCTATGTCTTATTCTGACACTACGTCTCTGGTTCTAGGTTGACTATCCAGGGGAAATATCCAATCCACATATATCCTGCCGTGCTTTTTGTGCATTTTGTATGTTTCAATGAAATATCTAGAGAATACAGGTCCAGCCTCCTCAATCACTTTTCAAAGAAATCCCACCATCCCATGGATTAATCTGAAGAACCTCATTTCAATCCCTTTATGCCAAATATATCATTCCATACATAAAGGGACCACAACTGTACACAGTACCCTGGGTGCACTCTCTATATAGAGATGCTCTATACTGCTGCAGCAAGACGTCTTTACTCCTGTACTGAAAGCACCCCCCCCCCTGCCAACACGATGAAGGTGAACATCCTGATTTTTGCACTTGCATCTTTTCTTTTGATGACTCGTGGACATGGATATCCAGGTCCTTGATTACCAACATTTCGCAACCTCTCACCAATCAGTTGAGTAGATTGGCCCTATATTCAATGGAATATAGATGAATGAGAGGCAACATTATTGAAACATACAGGGAGCTTGTAGGGAGCTTGACAGGGTGTATGCGGGAAATTTGTTTCCCCTTGTGGCAGAGTTTTGGAGCAGAGGGCATCATTTCAGAACAAAATTTTCAATCAGTAGCGATTCTGTAGAATTCTTTACCACAGAAGGCTTTCAAGGTTAGATCATTAAATATATTTAAGCTGAAATATTTTAATTGTCATGTTATTGACCATTCATTTAGCCTGTTGGAGTTTCTTTGAGCTCTCCTTGCATCCTCCTCACAATGTACATTTCCCCACAGAGATAAAAGGTACTGCAGATGCTGGAGAATCCGAGATAACAAGCATGGGGCTAGATGAACACAGCAGGTCAAGCAGCATCATAGGAGCAGGAAAACTTGATGTTTCGGGCCTAAACGCTTCATCAGAAATGGGGGAGGGGAAAAGGGTTCTGAAATAAATAGGGAGAGAGGGGGCATTTCCCCACAGTTTTGTTTCATCAGCAAATCTGGAAATATTACCATTGATTCCCCACAATCAACCACTGATACAGATTGTGCGCCCAGCCTTGTGACATCAAATTCCATGTTCCAATGGGTATTAAAAATCATGTACAGACATTTGTCAAAGTGCATAGCAGCTCTCCCGCCCAAAATTACACTCCAAACTGAAAGCTACTGCGATGCTTTAGTTACCTATTCATTGCTGCTTGTGGAATCTTGCTGTGTACAAAACAGCTCCTGCATTAATCTACATTACAATTTCCTGTTGTTATAGAGTTAAAACAGTCATGGAGTCCCAAAGGCATGGAAGGTGACAGTTCAACACACTGACTCAATGCTGGCTCTCTGTAAAGCAATCCAGTTAGTCCCATTCCTTTACTCTATCCCTGTAAAACTTCCAGGTTCTTTCTTCACTTGCTCTCAAATTTCCTTTCAAAATCATTCATAATTCCTGCCTGCAACATTCTCTTGGTTAGCAAATTCCAGGCCATTTGCACCTGCTGCACAAAAACAAAGGTAATCCCCAAAATCTTGCACAAAGTCTTGAACCTGCTATGAAGATGTCAGTTTGCCTCTGAGTCAGAAAGCTTTTGTTTCAGGTTCCCGTTACATCGACATGATCCCATTTGACATTCCTGGTGCAGTGCTGAGGTAATACTGCACTGCTGACATTTAATTATTCAGATCAGATCTTAAACCAAGATCCAATCTCTAGTTTAAAGAAGTTTGGGAGATTTCTGCTCAGTTACATTTTCATTATTTATTCTTCAAACAATCTTACTAATCTTTTAGAATCATATATAATTAGCAATTCACAGCACAAAAAGAGGCCATTTGACCTGATGTCTCCACAGCTAAGGAAGAGTTTGTTGTGTAGGGGCATAAGGGCCTAAAAGGGCTAAAATTAAGTGTTCCTTAAGCACCACCCAATAAGATGATGTCATTTAGATATGGGTAAAAAACAGTTTAGGATTTCAAAGAAGGAAGACGAACGTCTTGGTCTTTCTCAATAATCTCTGTAACAATGCCTGTCACATCTGACTAACTTGTATTTGATTATAATAGTGTCATTTTCATCACGGAGTAGACCACATCTTGGTTAAGACAAGAGCCTCTCATCGTTAGGCTATCAACTAGTTTCCCTCTATTGCACTAGGTCAAACAAGCCGTGTAGACCCCGATCTTGAAGGAATGTGTTCACAGCATGCCTCTCACGGTGAGAAATAATAGAGGGCTCATCCAACGTGAGGAGCAGCAATATAGATTGATCATGCAACAAAGCTTGTTTGTTCCTGGTCTATCACCTTCTACGGTACAGCAAGATTGGAGATTCTGACATGAGGCACTGAGCACCAGATACCAGTTACCCTCTGGGTGAGGAAGTTCCTCGAAGACTCCCCATCAATCCTTTTGTCAATTTCTTTAAGTTTATGTTCTCTGCTAATGGAAATATGGTCTCTTATCCACTCTATCTAGCCCCCTTATAATTTTATACACTTTCATTAATCTTCTGTTAGCTTCCTCCATTCCAAAGAATGCCACTTTAACCAATGCTGAATTTTACATTCCTGGCAGCATCTTCGTTTCTTTCCTCTGTATCTTCGATACTGTGATATAATCCATCGTGAAATGTGGAAACCAAATCTAGAAGCAGTACTTTTACTACTTCCTAACTGGTGGAACAGTGGTTAGCACTGCTGCCTCACAGAGCCAGGAACATAGGTTCAACTCCAGCCTTGGGCGACTGTCTGTGTGGAGTCTGCACATTCTCCTACGTCGGTGTGGGTTTCCTCTGCATGTTGCAGTTTCCTCCTAAAGATGTGCGGGGTTAGGTGGATTGGCTACTCTAACAAAAAAATTGCCTCTTGTGTGCAGGTTAGGTGGATTAACAATGATTAAAAAAAAACCATGTTGGGGGGTGTGGCAGAGGGCTGGGTTTGGGTGAGCTGCTCTTAGGATAGTTGGTGCAGACTCCTTGGCCTCTTTCTGTATGTAGGGATTTTATGATTCTAGTGCTTTAGGCATGGCCTCCCAGTCCTTTGATCTCAATGGTAAGACCATAAGACATAGGAGCAAGCGTAGGCTATGGCCAAGTGCCAGGTTATGGGCCAAGAGCTGGAAAATGAGATTAAAATAGTGAGGTGCTAGTTTTTGATTGGCACAGACTCGATGGGCTGAGGGGCCTTTTTTCTGTTCTGTACACCTTTATAACATTAGGCCATTCAGCTCATCGTGTCAGCTCTGCCATTCAGTAAGATTATGGCTAATCTGATTACCCTCAACTCTACTTTCCCGCCTATTCCCCTAAGATCCTTCATTCCTAATTTTGTGACATTTCTGTGTGTAATCAGTTGCTGCAATTTCTACATTACAGCAGGTGCAAGCAGACCAGAGGGGCTGAGTTTAAATACCACTGTGAGAGGATGTGAAACTTTAGGAATAGCTCAACCAATTTTCTTCAATCTGTCACGTGTTTTTGCTAGTTTGGTCCTACGTATGACTTCAGTCCTGACTTCCCCCACATGGTGACTCTGAATGCCCTCAGACTGACTGGGAAGGGGCAATAAATGCTGCTTTGCATGTACTCACTGCACCCGAGGAACAATTTGTACCAGCTGTAAGAACTAAGGGTTCCTTATGTGCCAGGTTACTGACTCCAGTCCAGGTGAATTTCTGAATACTGGCAGACCTTCTGTTGCTGGTCACAGTGTGTTGTTAACATGCTAAAGTGTCTTTTTCATCCTTAGTTTAACTATTGTTTAACTATTTTCAATAAAGTTCAATATCCACTTTAACTGCCCAGCAGCAGTATTTTACACAAACATTTTAAATGCCAGAGAATGTTTGACTCTTAAACCTGATACATCTGGTTGTGTTCTCTTGGTGAATGACTTGCATTTGTACTCCTCCCTTCCGGTGTCTACAAACTGTTGAATTTACCTCCAGGGCTTTTATAATACCTTATGACTACACTTTTCATTAACCTTCCTTTACTTGCCTAAACAACACCTCAGTTTATCTACTCCGCCTAAGGTAGAGTCTGAAAATCTTGAAGTTATAATTAATGAAGTATTTTCTAAAGGGTATCGTTAATTTTTATTCATTTACCATTTGATGATTCCCCTTTTAACATAGGAATTATGAGGTTCAAAAAGACGAAAGTCCATTCAGTTCACCCTCTATCATCCTGTAAGTCCCTTGGTAGTTATTGATTAATCCCAGTGATCAATCTCGATCAATGGATCTACTACAGAGGGGAGGAAAGCTTCAGTGGTAGAGAGTTTTGGAAATTCTTCAAAGTTACTAGTTCCACCCAAACTCTACTCACCATATGTTATGTATCAAATTCAGATCGTTGGAATAGGATCAGGCCATTCAGCCCCTCAAGCCTGTTCTATTATTCCATTTGATTATGGCTGATCTCTATATTCAACGATTGTTACAAGAACCCTTCCTCGAATCTGAATTCTTACATACTGAAGCATTCCACTAACAAATGAAGCTGGTTTTGATGAGGGAAGATCCTGCTATTGCCTGCTCACCCTTGCCTTCATTATATGTGTTTCCGTGGGATTAGCATTTGCGAGAAACGTGGAAAACATTCGGAGTTGGTGACTCCAAAGCTACAGATATATTTTTAATTCTGAAGTTTGTGTATATAGACTTAGTGTGTATCTGATAGTGTTGCTAGCTTGCCCTTGGTTAGTCTGTGGGAAAAGAAATTCAATGTGTGTGTGCGTGCGTGCGTGTGTGTGTGTGTGCGTGTGCGTGTGTGACAGACTCTCTAAGTCCTGTAGGAGGCATGATATGGAGATGCCAGTGTTGCACTGGAGTGGGCAAAGTCAGAAGTCACACAACACCAGGTAATAGTCCAACAGGTTTATTTGAAATCACAGGCTTTCAGAGTACAGCTCTTTCATCAGGTGAAGTCCTATGAATCTATATTCCCTAGTATTTTATATTTCTAACCTGGGAAAGAGATTCTGACTATCTACCCTATCAATGCCTCTTATAATTTCATATATTTCTATCAGCTGACCCCTCAGAGATTGTAACCTCAAATCCACATCCCTGAAGATACCTGATAACCTTTCACTCTGTTGTTTATCAAGAATCTATTCACTTTTGCCTTAAAAATATTCAAAGACTTTGCTTCCACCACCTTTTCAGGAATAGGGTACCAAAGATTCAGAAAAGATACTTGCTTCATCTCTGTTTTAATTGGGCGGCACTTGGTTTTTAAACAGTGACCTCTGGTGCTAGATACTGCCACAAAAGGAAACATCCTCACCACATTTTCTCTGTCAAGATCGCTTGGGATCCTATATATTTCAATCATGTAATCTCTTACTCTTCTAAACCTTAGTGAATATAGGCCCTGCCTTTCCTTAGAAAATGACCCAGCCCCATTCCAGGTGGTACTAGTTTATTTTGGGATTATGGGCGACATGGAACGGTTGGACCGAAGGGTCTGTTCATGAGCAGTATACTCGATGACTCTATAACTCCAGGTGTTAGTTGAGTAAGCATTCTTTGAACTGCCTCCAATGCATTTACATACTTGTTTAATAAGGTGACCAATGCCTTACAAAGTGCTCCAAATGTGGTCTCACTATTGCCCTGTATAACTGAGCAACAGCCTCCCTTATCTAGTATTCAATTTCCCGCATGATAATTGGTAACATTCTATTAGCTTTCTAACTACTTCCTGTAACCGCATACTAACCTCTTGTGATTCATGCAAGAGGACACCCTGACCCTCTGCATATCAGAACTCTGCAATCTTCCACTATTTAGATAGTACTTATTAAAAATTTTTCATGCCAAAATGGACGATTTCGCATCTTCCCACTCTACTTGCCACATCTTGGTCACTCATTTAACATAATTATAAAATATTTAAACATATATATCTTTCTAATGTCCTCCTTGCAACACACTTTCCTACCATACTTTCAATACCTTCTTTAAAGTTATTTATATAGATTGTAAACAGTTGATGTCCCAGCACCGATTTCTATAGCATGCCACTTGTTACATCTTGCCAACCTGAAAAGACCCATTTGTACCTATTCTCTTCATCCTGTTATCCAGACATTCTTCTATCCATGCCAATATCCTACACACTATACCATGGGCTTTTATTTACCACAATAACTTTTCACGTGGTACCTTATCCATTGCCTGATGGAGATCTAGGTATTCGCCAGGCTAATACACATTTGCAACCCTTTAGTCCTCAACATAGGTTCTTATTATGGATGGTAATGAATGTTTAAATCCCTTTAGGAGAATAACTTCTCAACAAGCTTCATAGATGGTTTTAGTTTCAATGTTCTTATTCACCTGAGAAAATTACTTTGTTTAACCCTCTCCAGTTCAAAATAGGATTGTTAAAGTTGATTCCTTAAATTCTGGAGTGCCCAGATGCATTAGGCACTAACTCATTTGCAGTCAATATAATTTTCCTTGCTGTCCTTATAGTCCAGAGAAACTTTCTCTGCATAACAGAAGCAAAAATTTCCAGTGCTTTGCCTGACAACTTACCCTGCATAAGGAATGTCCAGTCCTCCTTTGTCCAATTAATTTTTACTAGTCATTTTCACACGTGACGTGTCTCCATATACTTTTCTCCAAATTTTGATAGAGCTCTTCACAAACTTAAACATATCCTTACCAAACCTCAAATTATGACTTAGAATCCTTGCACTGACATCTAACATCTTCTGTTTCAACTGCATCATCTTAAGCTTATATTCATGCTCTCCCACTTTTTCTTCTCTTTGCATTTCTAATTCTAGTTTTCACATTTCTACTTCCTGTCTTCTTAATTTCATTTCCCTTTCCTTACCTTCCTCTGCTTTTTCCTTGTTCTGGAATCTCCATTTTCTTCATTTTCTCCTCAAGCTGAAGAGACTTCACTTGTAACTGGATATTACTTGATTCCAACATTTCCTTATCTGAAGTATTCAGCCTCTTCTGTATTTCCTCCAAACCCAAGTGTTGTGTTAGTACCTCCATTATTTTTGCTTCTACAGCTCTGTCATGCAATGCAACCTTCAGTTTAACTGCCAAGTCAATCAACCTGTGTTCTGAAAGTTCTCTTAGAACTCCAGGAAAACTCTGCCATCTGCAGGAAATCCTTTGTTGCTTCCAATGACATAGAGTCGTAGAGTCATACAGCATGGAAACAGGCCGTTCGGTCCAACCAATCCATGCCAAATGTAATCCCAAACTAAACTAGTCCTACCTGTTTGCTTTTGGCGCATATCCCTCAAAACCTTTCCTATTTATGTACCTGTCTAAATGTGTTTTAAACATTGTGATTGTATTTACATCCACCACTCCCTCAGATAGTTCATTCCACATGTGAACCATCCTCTCCGTGTAAAAGATTTTGCCCCTCACGTCTTTCTTAAATCTCTCTCTTCTCACCTTAAAAATAGTCTTCAAATTCCCCCATCCTGGGAAAAAAGACAACTACCATTAACTTTATCTTTACCTCTCGTTATTTTATAAACCTGTATCAAGTCACCCTTCAACCTCCTATGCTTCAGTAAAAAAAGTCCCACCCTATCCAGTCATGCTTTATAACTCAAGCTTTCCATACCCAGCAACATCCTGAGAAATCCCTTCTGAATTCTTTCCAGCTGAATAATATCCTTCCAGTAACTGGGCAACCAGAACTGGACACAGTATTCCAGAAGAGGTTTTACCAATGTCCTGTGCACCTGGTGTTTTCCGCACTTGCGTTATTTATTAATGTCACACCCAAATCCTCATTGCCTGTTTCAAATCTAATCCTGGACAAGCCCTCAAGTTTTGTAATGACTCATTGGTGGAGCACACTGGAAATCAAGCCTTGTTATTCCTGTAGTCATCACAGAAGTTAAATAAAATAGGTATACTGAATTCTCCAATTTACCTGATTTTCAAATCCAGGTTGATAAAAAGCATGGGCCATATTTCAGTACTTAACATTTTTTTTATTATGATGAATTAGACCCTAGTTACAGGCAATCAGTTATAAACTGACAGCATATAAAGCTACAAATTATAACTCTAATCCCTTCATAAACTCCCCCTTAGCCAAACACATGGTCAACAAACAGACAACGATAAATAGATTATGGGTAGGGGAAAGCTGGAAAACAGTTCATTGGATCCTATACCTTATGATTCTGGCACTGGTCATAACTTTGCTTTCAGTCGTTTTCTTCCAGTTGCTCCCACAGGTTTGCAGGAGACACAAGGTGGCTGGTTAAATTATAAAAGGTCTCTGACTTATCAATTAAACATCAGAGCTTACAACAATTGGTGATGGAAAGACTATTTTGATTTCTTTAGATTTAAAATGTGTTTTGACTGCAAAGAACAGAGAGACAGCTTCTGTACTGGTGCAGATCAAAACACGTCTCCTTATCCTGCTCTTAGCCCCAAACTATTCAATTACTTGAGGACCAGCCAGATTGTTTCTGGCAGGCAAAAGGCTTTTGTTATCCATAACTGGTCACTCAAACATAGGTGAATCAACTTCTTGTTGCCTTTAAGCTATACCTGTGCATACAAGCCCTTGACTCCAGTTCATCTGTGACCACTTCAATTCTATTTCTTCAAACAACTGTTTACATGATGCTTGCCGTGAGAGTCGGGCTATTTGGTTTCTGAAACATGCAGCGATCCTTTAAAACACTGGGTTTAAAATAGTTTTTTTTCATTTTAGCTCACAATTTTAAAAAGCACAAAAATAAAAACACAGGGGTTTTAAAGGTTCCTGAACTCAAGTCATCCCTCTCTATTCTGCTAATAACATAATTAACTTACAGAGCCACTCTTTCTTTCACTCCTATCTGTCCTGTAATCTTCAAGATTCAGGACCCAGTCTATATCATCCTTCAGCCGTGTCTCTGTATCAGATTACACCTCTTCATGTTTACTTGCACTTTCAGTTCATCGGTTTAATTTTGAAAGTATCATGCATTCAGATACAGAGCCTTTAGTTTTACTCTTCTATTCTCTTTTTAATTTCTACTCTTATTTTTTGGTTGACTCTCTGATTTGTACACTCAGACACTCCCTTCCTGTTATGGTCTGTTTATCATTTCCTGTATTACTACATTCTCCTCTTTGGCTTTGACTTTACTCCTTGATCTACCACATCTTCCCAAATTTGATTCCTGGCCCCCAACACTTTTGTGTCCATATTCCCATTTGCTTCATTAACGTTCTAGTGAATCTACACCGCATTCCTCCTAATGCTTTTATACTTCTTCTAAGGTTTGGCACCCAGGGCTGAAGATAATATTCCAGATGCATTTGAAACAGGATTCCAAATAGTTGCCAGTATAAACACTTCATATTCAAGATCTCGAGTGTGAAAGGATAGTATTCCTATAACTTTTCTAAACTTCTTAATACCCATGTGTTATTTTCTGAAAAGTATAAGTCAAATTTGCATTTGAATAAAGCAATCCTATCTGCTTCCACTGTCTCCCCAGGAGGTCTAATCCTTAAATTGACTACTTGCCTATTGAAATCATGTTTGAGATTTTAAAGGGGAACAGTGGCCAAAATGTCAGGAACAACCAGTCATGGGAGTTCTGGCTGCATTTTACGTTTCTCAGGCAATACCTTGTCTGCATTCGGGGTTACTGTATATTATTAAGGGACAAGGCCCCCAAAGAAGGGCAGATAATCAAGTAGCACATCAACGCTTGCAGCGTCATGGAGTATGCAGACCACAGCTGGTACTGCAGCAAGCCCAGAGCGGAGAGAATCGAGGAGGCCCTAGAGGGTAGGTAAATTAAGTTGGACTCACCAAGCTCAAACAGTTGGGACTGAACGAGGGTGAAGGGTTGATCGTGAGGGAAAAGGGTCTTTCAATGGTTTGTCACTGAAGGCAGGCCTTGCTGGAGGCCACAGTGTCCATGATAGTGAAGGTTCCCACTGAGCCATCATGAAGGCTGCTAGTGTACACACCAGTTAGCCCGCACAGTAAAATGGCCACGTCTACTGCAAAAGTAACAGGAAGGAAGGTGTCCTCACGTGGCCAGCCAAGGATCACAAATGGTCTCAGGACAAGTGACCAATCAAACATGACCCATACATGGTAGAAAGTCCTCGTCTACCATCCCATTGATTTTACACACACTCCCTCTCAGGACACATCCTGTACTGAGGGACTCTGTCGGATTATTCATATTGAAGGAGTGCCACACTTTCAGAGGGTCAGTACTGCGGTCGTGTGGAACTGTCAGAGGGTCAGTACTGAGGGAGTGCTACACTGTTAGAGGGTCAGTACTGAGGGAGTGCAGAACTGTTAGAGGGTCAGTACTGAGGGAGTGCAGAACTGTTGGAGGGTCAGCATTGAAGGAGTGCAGCACTGTTAGAGGATCAGTACTGAGGTACAGCAGCACTGTTGGAGGGTTGCTACAAAGGTAGTGCAGTACTGTCAAAGAGTTAGTGCTGGGGGAGTGCTGCACTGTCAGAGGGTCACTATTGAGGGAGTGCAGAGCTGTCAGAAGATCAGTACAGAAATAGCGCAGCACTGTTGAAGGGTCACTACTGATAGAGTGTGCACTGTCAGAGGGTCAGTACTGAGGGAGTGCAGGGATGTCAGAGCAGTACTGAGGGAGTGCTGCTCAATGCTTTCTATACTCAGTTTGAGGACAATGCCAACAGCATGGTTATACTGCCCCGACAGCCCCGGACAAACCTGTTCCCTCCGTCACCACTTCAGACTTCAGATCAGTCTTCCTGGGAGCCAATCCAAGGTAAGTGACGGGCCTGGACGGTGTCCCCGGCCGAGCACTCAGATCCCGTGCAGACCAACTGGTGGAGGTATTCACCGACATCCAGGTTCAAGCTTCTGTAACTTCTGCCTGACAGAAGAGGTTGTAGAAGATCGTCACCAGGGTGCGATGGGTCTTTAATGATGTTGGCTGACTTTCCATAGCAGCATTCAAGAACAGCTTCTTCCTAGCCATTATTAGACTGCTGAATGGACACTCTAGCCTCAAATAACGCTGATCTTGCTAACGTTGATCTTGCCTATAGCATGCCCTGTGCGATGTAACCTGTATGCCTCTGTCTAAGTCTTTTTGATCTGCACGTCCTTTGTTTATTATGACCTGCCTGTACCACTCGTAAACAAAGTTTTTCACTGTATTTTGGCACACTTGACGATAAATCAATCACTCAGTCATTGTCAGAGGGTCATTATTGAGAGATTGCAGAACTATCAGAAGGTCAGTACACAGCTGGTGCAGCTCTGTTGGAGAGTCACTAATGAGGTAGTATGGCACTGTCGCAGGGTCAGTACTGAGGGAGTGCCGCACAGTCGGAGGGT
>JAHRHZ010000018.1:1997926-2017579 GCA_024137785.1 Ginglymostoma cirratum
TCACTACTGAGGGAGTGCCGCACTGTTAGAGGGTCACTACTGAGGGACTGCTGCACTGTTAGAGGGTAAATACTGAGGGAGCACCGCACTGTCAGAGGGTCACTACTGAGGGAGTGCTGCACTGTTAGAGGGTCACTACTGAGGGAGTGCCGCACTGTTAGAGGGTCACTACTGAGGGAGTGCCGCACTGTCAGAGGGTCACTACTGAGGGAGTGCCGCACTGTTAGAGGGTCAGTGCTGAGGGAGTGCCGCACTGTCAGAGGGTCACTACTGAGGGAGTGCCGCACTGTTAGAGGGTCACTACTGAGGGACTGCTGCACTGTTAGAGGGTCACTACTGAGGGACTGCCGCACTGTTAGAGGGTCACTACTGAGGGACTGCCGCACTGTTAGAGGGTCACTACTGAGGGAGTGCTGCACTGTTAGAGGGTCACTACTGAGGGAGTGCTGCACTGTCGGAGGGTCACTACTGAGGGAGTGCTGCACTGTCAGAGGGTCAGTACTGAGGGACTGCTGCACTGTCGGAGGGTCAGTACTGAGGGAGTGCTGCACTGTCAGAGGGTCAGTACTGAGGGACTGCTGCACTGTTGGAGGGTCAGTACTGAGGGAGTGCTGCTCTGTTAGATGGTCAGTACTGAGGGAGTGCTGCTCTGTTAGATGGTCAGTACTGAGGGAGTGCCGCACTGTTAGATAGTCAGTACTGAGGGAGTGCCGCACTGTTAGATGGTCAGCCCTGAAAGATGCTGCATTGTTGGAGGGTCAGTAATAATGAAGGACTGTGCTTTGATGGTTCTGTCTTTTGAATAAGACATTAATTTCAGGCTGGCCCTTACAGTGGATGCAACATATTTCAAAAGAACTTGTTTGAGGAAGAGCAGAGGAATTTTATTTGTGTCCTGTGATTAAAATTTACCCCTCAGCAAATTATACTACTGCATTCTATCACCTGTTATTACCTGTGGGATCTTGCCATACGGTAACCGGCTACCATGTTGCTTACATTCCAACCATGGTTACATTTCAAAAGCACCTCATTATTTGTAAAGTACCATACTCACATTACGAGAGGTGCTATGTAAATGCAATTTTATTCTGCTTTTTACATTCAGAGCAGGGACAGTAATTTCCATAGGACAGCAAATATATGGACAAACAATACCGCATTGCCAGATACGATCGACACGCCCCAGAACTCAGTAGGCAGGAGACCGATGCTGGTGAGTCAAAGTTAGAGCACAGGCATGAAATTAGAGCAAGGGCAGGTTCCAGATCCACTGGGAAACTGATTGGAATTGGTCAGAGATAAAAGGTACTGCAGATGCTGGAGAATCCGAGATAACAAGCATGGGGCTGGATGAACACAGCAGGTCAAGCAGCATCATAGGAGCAGGAAAACTTGACGTTTCGAGCCTAGACCCTTCATCAGAAATGTTTCTGCCCGAAACGTCAAGCTTTCCTGCTCCTATGATGCTGCTTGGCCTGCTGTGTTCATCCAGCCCCACACTTTGATTGGAATTAGTCATTCTATTCTTATGTTCATTGCCGCCATCTGGGTCTGGAATTCAAAGATGCAGAAGTTGATAATGTGCAAATGTCCAGGATTTCCCAGACCGTGTTTTTTTCTCTCTCTGGGGAAGGACAGTCTTGCTGGGAGGAATTTCTTATGGATGCAGGCTTTGCAGTTTTCCAAGTTGCAATTCTTCACATAATCCATAGACGGAGCTTATAGTCTCCAAAAGTCACCAAAACCCCTCTCTAACATCAGACTGTGAGGGGTATATTCAAGAGCCCAACTGAGGTCGGGCGTGGAAGCCATGGTGCAAGTTCTCCAGGCAGGCTTAGAAAACCTCCCTGCCTGCTTGAGTGTTTGTGCAGCCTGAAGGAATTTGCCTCCCCCACCACTCTGCTAACCTCCAGAGTGGTCGCCTTGTCAATTTTTACTGTTTTTATAAGTTTACTTCTAATTCTGAGCAGTGACCATCTCCATAAGAGACAATCTAACCACTGCCCCGTGACATTGAATGGTGTTAATAATACCGAATACCCCACAACCAATGCCCTGGGAGTTATCATCAGAATCATAGACATCAATGGGGCAGAAAAAGGCCCTTTGCTTACTGAGTTTGCTCTGGTCAAAAACAAGCACCGAACTATTCCGTTATTGACCAGAACGTGAATGGGACTAGCCATATTGTAGTGATTTTAACAATCATCCAGCTGCTCCTCATTGAATATGAATTCGTTGACTGGGGCTGTTAATCTGGTCCAACCAGGGAGACCTGGCTGACAGATAAAAAGAGGAGTGTTAGAGATACTGACACTCTTATGGCTGACTTGGATTGAGGCAGTACTAGAGTCAAGGACCGATCATGTGTAAATAAAGGGTGACTTAGTGATGGGATACCAGCCTCTGTGGAGTTATTTCAGTGGTGATGAGAGTAAAGCATGATCCTGAAGAAACTTGCTTGTAACTGTCACCTTTGAGTAGGGGTAAGCATTTCTCATATTATGCCTTTGTTTGGGAACTTAGACTCATTTGACCCTGATATTGAGGCCTCAGGCCAGCATGTGGAAAGAATGCATTATTTTTTCTGAGCAAATAACATGGTGACAGATGAAAAGCAACAAGTAATTCTCCTGATAGCCGATGCAGTTACAACTTTTTTTTTAGGAGCCCAAATTTCCCTGAGGCACCAGATAGTCAACCTTTTCAAGAGTTGATGGATTTAGTGAAGGAATATTATGACCCCAAGCCTCCTTTAATTCTGAGATACTATATCTGTTTTACTTGACAATTCAAGAACCAGGGAATTTCTGTATTGGGAATCTTGACTCTGTTAAGATGACTGGTAGAAGCCTGTGACTTGGTTTAACCCTGAATGAGATGCTGAGAGATTACCTGATATGTGGGATAAATGATGTAACTGTGCAAAAGTGCCTAATAGTGGAAGCCCAACTGGACTTCAAACAGGCACTTCAACTGGCTTTATCACTGGAAAATGCAACAAGTGGAACACGTGAGTCGCAAGATATTCCGATGGAAGTGGACACCCTCATCAGGCTGAGTGAGTTTGGAGAACACCACTTGAGTGCAGGCAAGTGCATACTCTCACTCAGGACATATCCCGGTCAGAGGGACTCTGTGAGACAGAGATCTGAAGGCTGGAAAGCGAAGGAATCATCAACTCAGCCCAGTTTGCAGAATGGGCAGCACCAGTTGTACCGATTGTAGAGCCCAATGAGTCAGCTTGCCGTTGAAGATTTTAAACAACTGGTAAATGACTTTTGTAACTGTATAAATATCCAATCCATCAGATTGAAGATTTATATACAAATCTGGGGTGCTGTCCTTCATGAAACTGGACATGATCCGTGCATACTTGTAATTGCGTTGAGATGAGGATTCCCAGAAGTATAATAGAATTAATAACCATAAAAGGCTTGAACCAATAAGATACAGCCATTTGGGATATCATCAGCTAGGTCAACTTTTCAGCTGACAATGTAATACATTTTACAAGGTCTACCTCAGGTCACCATGTACCTAGATGACATGCTAATGTTGGAAAACAAATGAGGAAACACTTAGAACTTGGATATAGTCTTATGGTGCTTCTCCCAGGCAGGCATGCCTTAGAAGGGAAATTTGTTCCAGGCCCTCCAAGTGACCTATTTGGGTTACAGAGTCAACCAAATGTGCCCTGGTTCTCAAGTCTGTCTTGGAGCTTGGGTCATTTAGAATCATAGCGTCATAGAGGTTTATAGCATGGAAACAGGCCCTTCGGCCTAACTTGCCCATACTGTTCCGTTTTAACAATTAAACTAGTTCCAGTTGCCTGTGTTTGGCCCATATCCCTCCATACTTATCCCTTACGTTTACCTGTCCACATGTTTCTTAAATGACAAAGTTGTACTCCTTCCAACCAGTACCTCTGTCAGCCCGTTCCAGACAATCTCCACCCTCTGTGGAAAAAATGACCTCTTTAGACCCTTTTGTATTTCTCCCCTCTCACCTTAAACCAATGTCCTCTAGTCTTAGACTCCCCTACTATGGGGAAAAGCTGTTGACGATCCACCTTATCTATGCCTCATGATTTTATAGACCTCTATAAGGTTGTCCCTCATTCTCCTATGCTCCAGGAAAAAGAGTCCCAGCCTATCCAATCTCTCCTTGTAACTCAAACCTTCGAATCGATGTAAATCTCTCTTGCACTCTTTCTAGTTTAATAATGTTCTTTCTATAGTAGGGCAACCAGAACTGTGCACACTATTCCAAATGCAGCCTCACTAACGTCTTCTACAGCTGCAACAAGATATCCCAACTCCTATATTCAACGCTCTGACCAATGAAAGCAAGCTGAAAGGCTTCCTTTCTACCCTGTCTACCTGTGACTCTACTTTCAAGGAGCTCTGAACCTGTAACCCTAGATCTTTGTTCAATCACACTCCCCAAGGCCCTACCATTGACTGTATGAGTCCTAACCTGGTTTGACCCACCAAAATAAATTAAGCTCCACCTGCCATTCCTCAGTCCTCTGGCCCAATTGATCAAGATCTTGCTGCACTCCATCTTGACTGTCCACTGTCCAGCAATCTTGGTGTCATCCACAAATCTACTGACCATGCTTCCTAAATTCTCATCAACAACATTTTTATAAATGATAGATCACAGTGGACCCAGCACTGATTCATGTAGCATACCACTGGTCACAGGCCTCCAGTGTGATAAACAACCCTCTACCACTACACTGACTCTACTGTCAAGCCAATGTATCCAATTGGCTAGTTGTCCCTGCATCCTGTGAGATTTAACCTTACTCATCAAACTACCATGCAGTACCTTGTCTACATGGACTTTAGCAAGGCCTTTTACAATGTCCACTGCACTGCCCCCATCTACCTGTTTGGTCACTCCTTCAAAAAACACTTTTTTCAAATTTGAGAGACAATTTCCCATGCTGACTATCCCAAATGAGTCCTTGCCCCTCCAAATGCCTGTAGATCCTGTCTCTCAGAATCCCTTCCGACAATTTATCCACCACAGACATTAGGATCACTGGTCTGTGGTTCCCAGACATTCACCTGCAGCCTTTCTTAAATAAATACACAACATTAACCACCCTCCAATCTTTGGGCGCTTCATCTGTGGTTGTCAAAGAAAACTCTGCCATTGGCCCCTCAATTTCCTCCCCAGCCTCCCACAAAGTCTTGGGATGCACTTCATTTCTTGGTCTGGTAAATTATTATGAGAAGTTTATATACAACCTGACCTCCATCCTGGCAACTATGCATCAACTCCTGAAGAGTCAGCCTTAGAAATGGTTGCATAGACAAGCCCTAGCTTTCAGTGAAGTAAAGAAACAGCTGTCTTCCTCTAAGGTGTTGGCACATATCATCCCAAGGAAGATCTGAAATTGACATGCAACGCCTCCCTGTACTGCATCAGGGTGGTATTAGCTCATAGGTGGTCCAATGGAGAGGAACACCCAATGCATCCAGGAATTTGGCTAATGCAGAGCATAATTACACCCAGATAAAGAGTTGGCGGTCATATTTCGAGTCAAGAGATTTCATCAATACCTTTTTAATGGGTGAAAATTTGTGGTAAGCAGACTACAAGCCCCTACTCAGTCTGCTTAAAGAGGTCAGGGCAGCGCTTCAGGCTGCATTCAATGGTGGGCTCTAATACTAAGTGCTTCTACTTACAAGTCAGAACACTATCTGGGAGGCCAAGTAGTGAATGCAGATGCACTGAGCCACCTCCCATTAGCTGATATACCACTGATGGAACACCAATGGAAGTGTATGTGTAATGATATTAAATTTGCACAGCTGACAATGTCAGACTTTGGATGCAGAAAGATTCTTTCCTTGAAGCGTGAAACAACCAGTGTTGATGGGGGGAGCCAAAGAGCCGTCACAACTAAAACTGAAACCATTTAGATATGAAGAGGCCAGCTCACAGTAACGGACAGTATACCATTATGGGGAACAAGAGTGATTGTCTTGAGCAAAGATTGTTGTCAAATACTGGCTGAACTCCTCCAGGGCCGTCCAGGGGTCTCCAAAATGAAGATGCTGGGGAGAAATAATATCTGGAGGCCATGACATAGCCACATTGGTTGGGCAGTGGACAAAGACAAAAATTACCACCAGCAGCTCCCCCACATCTATAGGCTTGGCTGGGTAAACCTTGGACTCTGTTGCACATTGACTCCGCAGGTCCTTTCATGGGTTTCATGGTCCTTTCACAGATAACAGGCTATTGTTTACCAGCAGGGAATTTGGTATTTCCTAAAGTTGAATGGGATTTGACGTAACTACAGCTCCATACCACCCATCAACTAATGGCCTAGCAGAAAGAGAAGTCCAAACTTTGAAGGCTGGCTTGAAAAAAAGCCTACCACCTCGCTAGATACCAAACTGCCCCAGTTCATGTGTGATTATAGTACCACCCCACATGCAACTATAGGGATAGCACTTGCAGAGTTGCTAATGGGTGGAGGACTCTGCACCAGGTTAAGCCTGATCTTTCTGGACTTGAGGGTGAGGGTGAATCGGCATCAGTAATGTCAATGTTGAACACAAGGCTCTGCCAAGTGAGAGAGGCTGTTTGATACAAGGGATGAATTTGCTGTAAGAATTGTGGAAATGGCCCTGCATGCGGAAGAGATACGATCAATGCCAGGTCAGGACCAGTGACATACAAAGTTCAGCTCGGTCCAAGGGTCCTAAACAAGCACATGGACCACATGAAAGCCTAGAATTCACAAACAGTGCGGGAGCAAAACACACCTTGCCCTTTAGAATAGTTGGAAAGGCCCCCGGAACCCATCGGTTCACCATCTCCAAGTGTTGATGAGACCTCAGAATGCATGGTGGACGTAGCCACCCCGGAGGAAGAGAGTGAAATAATACCAAGGAGATCCAGGTGCAAGAGGCGAGTTCCCATGTGTTACACTCTGCCTGTACCAGTTGCTGAGTCAGATGAGCCTATCCTGGTGCTAAAATGCCCCAGGATACCCTTCAAGAAAAAGGACCAACCTATGTCCTCGGACTCAGAGGGGGTGGATGTAATTTTTGTAATGAGGTCAGCCAAGTGGACATCATAAAATATGAATTTCCTGATTCGGGCTGTTAATCTGGTCCAATCAGGAAGCCCTGGCTGACATATACAGCGGGGTGTCAGAGATACCGACAATATGATAGCTGACTCTGAAGAGGTAGTAGTAGAGACAAGGATTTATGTTTAAATAAAGGGTGACTTGGTGATGGGATAACAGCCTCTGGAGTTATTTCACATAAATACAGTAGCTGCAAGAATAGGTCATGGGCTAACAATCCTGCACTGACTAACTCTCCTCCCAATTCACCTCCAACTTACAAGGCACAATGCAACAGTGTGATGGCATATTCCTCACTGGCCTGCACCTCCAACAACAGAAGAAGCTTGACACCATCCAGGACAAAGCAGACAGGTTGCTTTGGCATCACACCCACAAGCATCAGTTCTTCCCACTTTTGATGCTCAGTAGCAGTAGTGTGTATCATCTACAAGATGCACCACAGTAATTCACAAAAGTTCTTAGACCATACCTTCCAAACCCACAAACACTTCAATCTAGTAGGACAAAGGCAGCAGATATAGGGGAATACCGCCACCTGCAAGTTCACCTCCAAGCAACTCACCAGCCTGAATTGGAAATATATCTCCATTCCTTCACTGTCATTGGGTCAAAATCCTGGAATTCTCTCCCTCATGGCTTCGTAGGTGTACCAACGCCAATGGTTTGTAGCTATTCAAAAAGCAGCTCGCCACTGAGGGAACTAGGCGTGCACCATAAATGTTGACTTAGCCAGTGAAGATAAGATAGCTAAAGCTCCATGTCGGGGATGGTAGTGCAGTGGGAGCAGTACTGGAGACACAACAGGGAATGATGCTCGTCGGTGGCAGGGACGGTGGTTGACACATAGTCAACCTTGTGTCTTCACGCTCCTCCTAATTCTGGGATAGGAGGGAAAGGCTGAGATCAACCTTCTCAGTATGAACCTCATTGAGATTCTCAACTGGCCACTGGTATTCAACCACTGACATGGGTAAGAGTGGGGGACAAGAGGAAAGCCACCCCTTTGTCCTTCACAATGACGTTCCCTGTCCCCATCCCCACCCCTCCCCTGCTACCATCTCCATTGGGGCTTCCCTGACTAGAAGGGGTGGCATGGTGGCTCAGTGGTTTGGCACTGTTTCCTCAGCGCCAGGGAAGTAGGTTTTATTTTACCCTCGGACAACTGCCCGTGTGGAGTTTGCACATTCGTCCTATGTCTGTGGGTGGGGGGTGGGGTTTCCTCCCACCATGCAAAGGTGTCCATTAGGTGGTTTGGCCATGCTAACTTGCCCCGTAGTGACCAGCGATGTGCAGGCTGATTGAATTAACCACGGGAAATGCAGGGTTACAAGGATAGGGTGGGGTGTGGATGGGACTGGGTGGGGTGCTCTTCAGGGGGTTGGTTAAGTCTCGATGGGCTGAGTGGTCTGTTTCCACACTGTTGGGATTCTATGATCCCAATCGCCTAGATGTGGGAGTACCAGCAAGGAATCTCAGCCTTGGGCCTGTAGCAGTACTGACAGTGACCACAGCTCAGGGTGGCGCTCCTGGGACTGGAGATCAGCAGGACCTCTGGCTAGCAGCTCTTGGAAACCAGGCATATATTACAAAGGAAATTTGCCGAATTCCAATTTCTCCTCGTGGAGCAAGGAATTCTGTCGGCAGCCCCTGGATGGCTGATTGGAGCTTACTTTTAATGGAGATCCCGAAAATAGTTGCAGCATGGTTACCACTGGCTGTTCACCCAATGAACAGGCCCGTACAGTGACCTCTAAATTCCACCCACAAGTTCAAATCCCACCTCAGCAGATCTTATCACTCTGCTAGTCCCAATTCCTTTCCCTCATTAATAATGGTCTAGCTTAATGATTGGAAATTACAGGCCTTTTATTTCAAAGCGAATGTAATATTGAAATGGGGAAGCCTTTCAAACGATAAAAGAAACGAGACCGACCACAGTTAGAATACTGTGAACAGTTTTACATAGAACATAGAACTGTAAGGCACAGCAAGAGGTCCTTTTGGGCTCCTCATCTAACAAGAGATAGAATGGTAATTTTACTGTAGTCTCGCTCTCCATTGGACAGCAATGTCTGGCTGTGGTTTAATCCTGAGGATCACCATCCCTCAGGAGGAGAGAAGTTGAGAAGGACAATTCTTCATGGTAACCTCAGCCAGTCCAGGAATAGAATCCACAGTTTGGGCAACACTGCATCACAAACTAAACATCTAGCTAAAAACCCCCATCAGAATAGATTTATTGCCACTGGAGGCAAGCTAGAGAAGGTTCCTTGATACCACACTCAGCCAAATGCAGCCTTGATGCTGAGGCCTGTCGCTCTTACCTCACCTCTGGAACTCATTTCTTTTGTCCATGTTTGAACCAAGGCTGTAATGAAATCAGGAGCTGAGTGGCCCTGGCGGAACCCAAACTGGGCGTCACTGCGCAGGTTATTGCTGAGCAGGTGCTGCTGATATCACTGTTGATGACACTTTCCATCACTTTACTGATGATCAAGAGTAGACTGATGGGACAGTAATTGGTCGGGTTGGATTTGTCCTGCTTTTTGTGTGATTTTTGGGCAATTTTCCACATTGTCGGGGAAATGCCACTGTTGTAACTGTGGTGGAAGAGCTTAGCTAGAGGAGCAGCAAGTTCTGGAGCACAAGCCTTCAATATTTTAACCGAATGTCATCAGGGACTATAACTTTTGCAGTATTGAGTGCTTCCAACCGTTTCTTGATATCACATGGAATGAATCGAATTGGCTGCAGACTGGCCTATGATACTGATGTTGTGGTCCTCCATCATTGAGGATGAGGATATTTGTGGATACTCTTTGTCTAGTGAATTGTTTAATTCACAACTGAATGTGGCAGGAGTGCAAAGCTTAGATCTGATCTGTTGGTTGTGGGATAGCTTATATGTCTGTCGTATGATGCTTATGCTACTTGGCATGCAAGTAGTCCTGTTTGGTGGCTTCACCAGGTTGTCACCTCATTTTTGGGTATGCCTGGTGCTACTCCTGGTATGCCCTCCTGTGCTGTACATTGAACCAGGGTTGATCCCCTGGCTTGATGGTAATGGTTGAGTGGGGGATATGCCAGGCCATGAGGTTACACATTGTGCTGGAGTACAATTCTACTGCTGTTAACGGTCCACAGTGTCTCATTGTACTCCAGTGAGAAATCAACTGGTAGGTTTTAAGTGAAACCAATTGAATTGACTATGTAATTAAAATTAAATGAGTTAAAAGCCTGCATATAATTTCTTCTGCAGAAGGTGATAAATTTTGAACAAATATCAGAAGTGGCCCAAACTTGAGATCCCTCTTGAAATAAATCTCACTTTTGACCAGTAGGTGGTGGTGTCAGTCTACTAATGGCCTCTGAAAGTGTATCAACCATGATCCATGCAGGTAAATATTTAAAAGAATTTTTCAGAAGTCTATATTTACCAAAAGGAGTACTTTAACAACTAAAAGTCCTTGACTACATACATTAGAATATTTGGCTCTTTTATTTTTGAGATATTTTAAATAAAAAAGTGCGCATTTCATTCCATCAAAAACAATGTGTTACACATTATAGAACGAACAGCAGGACATTCATGCAACAGAAAGCTATCCACTGAACATTTAGTACCTTCACATTAACTGCCTCTGTCTGCTGTTTTGAGTGTAAGAGCTTCCACTTATATAATACTTTTTATTACCCCGGCTGTAAAGTGCCTTGGCACAGCCTAATGATGAGCTCTTCTTTTGAAGTGCAGCCCCTGTTGTAATGTGGGAAGTACAGCAGCCAATTTTTTTTTGCACAGCAAGCTCCCACAAATAGCAGTTATATAAAAAGACCAAGCCACCTGTTTAAACAATGTAGGTTAAGGGATAAATCCCACTGAGGAGTTCACATTGATCTTGCTTTGTACACCTCCTGTGCAGCCATAACCTTGTACTCCTCGCTCTGTCTGAGCAGCCTATGATCTGTATGCCAGGCAGCATCAGAGGAGCAGGAAAGTTGACTTTTTGGGTCAGAACCCTTCAGGAGTTTTCTGAAAATTTCTGAAGAAGCGTCCTGACCTGAAATGGCAACTTTCCTGCTTCTCTGATGCTGCCTGGAATGCTGTGTTCCTCCAGCTCCACACTGTTATCTCAGACTCCAGCATCTGCAGTTCTGGCTATCCTGCATGATCTGCATGTACTGCTCACAAAACAAAAGCTTTTCACTGTACTTAGGTACATGTGATTGAATAAATCAAATCAATTCCTGAAGAGATACAGTGCTGGAGGAGGCCATTTGGCTCACCCTGATTGCGCCAGCTCTCCAAATGAGCCTCTTGAGTTAATGTCCTTTCTCCTGCCTTTTCCCTAGACCCTTGATCACTGTCTATCTTTAATTGCCAAATGTCTTCTTAGAATCCCTCAATTGAAACAGCCTCCTCTACATTTCCAGACAGTGCATTTCAGACTCAAATCACTCATTGGGTGAAAATGTTTTTTTTCCGGCATCACATTTCACTTCTGCAAGTCGCTGGTCAGGAAGTGCAGCTTGGGTTCATAACAATCAGACATAGGCGCAGAAGTAGGCCATTCAGCCCGTTGAAGCTTCTCTCCCATTTAATCATGGCTGATCTGATAACCCTCAACTCCACTTTTCTGCTTTACACCATAACCCTTGTTTCCCTTACTGATTTTAAAAATCTATCTCAACCTTGCATATACTAACTTCTGACTCAGGAGCCAGGAGCCACCATTGAGTCACAGCAGACATTTGACTTTGTGTACTGAAAGCTGCTCACGTGCCTCATTCTTGACCTTGCTCTCCCTTAACGTCACATACAGGAATTAGCCAGGCATGCCTCAAAACAACGCTTATCCATCATTGTGTGAATGTGAATTAAAACAGGCAACATAAACTTGGGGATAATAGGAACTGCAGATGCTGGGGAATCCGAGATAACAAAGTGTAGAGCTGGATGAACACAGCAGGCCAAGCAGCATCATAAGAGCAGGAAAGCTTGACATTTCGGGCCTAGACCCTTCATCAGAAATCTGATGATGGGTCTAGGCCCGAAACATCAAGCTTTCCTGCTCCTATGATGCTGCTTGGCCTGCAGTGTTCATCCAGTTCCGCACTTTGTTATCTAATATAAACTTGGGCTGTACTTCTGTGCCACATGTAAAATACTGACAGTCTGAAATAAAAATTCAGTGCCAGAAATGCTCAGCAGGTCAAGCAACATTTGTGGAGACAGAAACCAAGTTTAAATTTCAGGTCATTGGCTGTTCGTCAGCAAAATGATAAAATATGGTTTGATGGAAGATTCTGCAAAATGCTGATTTGGTCTCTTTCTCTCTGCAGATGCTGCCAGACCTGTTGGGTACTTTCCACATTTCCTATTGTTGTGTAAATTATCATTGGACTGTTGAGGTTTGATGATTAAGTATATTTGAGGCTGCAATGAGCAGATTTTTAATCAGTGAGAAAATTGAGGGTTATAGAGAAAAGGCAGAGCAGAGGATTATCAGATTCGCCATGATCTCATTGGTGGAGCTAATTGCTGAATGGCCTATTTCTGCTCCTATACTTTATGGCATTATTTGTTAGGGTTTGGATGACTGAAGAATCTGCTTAAAAGATTTGATAGTGTAGATACAAAGAAGCAGTTTGTTCTAGTGGAGAAATTAAGACTCAGAACTAAAGTGAGGGATTAAAATTTTGCAATGAGGCATGTCAATTTTGAATTCTTTTCTGTAAAATATGTCAGGATAATTGGAGCTTTCAAGACTAAATCTACTAGAGTAAGACAATTGAATGTAGGGCCTTGGATAGTATTGTGGAACACAGCCCCCAGGGCTTCAGATACATAGTTCTTTGAAGTTTGCATCACTTGTAGACAGGATAGTTAAGAAGCCATTTAGCACGCTTGCCTTTGTTGCTCACTCTTTTTTGAGTATAAGAGTTGGGAAGTCATTTTGAGGTCCCACAGGCCGTTGGTGAGACCTCTCTGGAGTACTATATCCAATTCTGGTCGTCCAGTTATAGGAAAGATATTATCAAGCTGGAAAGGATTCAGAAAAGATTTACCAAGGTGTTGCTGGGAATGGAAGGTTTAAGTCATAGGGATATAGGCTGGGACCTTTTTCCACTGGAACATAGAAGGCTGAAGAGTGATCTTTATAGAGGTTTTCAAAATCATGAGGGGTATAGATAAGGTGAACGGTAGGTGTGTTTCTCCCAGGATGGGGGATTTGCACAGCAACTTTTTTATGCAGACAATGGTTCGTGTGTGAAATGAACTTCCAGAGGAAGTGAGGGAGGCAGGTTCAGTTACAACCTTTGAAAGACATTTGGATAAGTACATGAATAGGAAAGGTCTGGAGAGATATGGGCCAAGTGCAGGCAGATTGGGACTAGTTTAGTTTGGGAACATGGTCAGCAAGGACTGTTTGGGCCGTAGGTATGACTCTGACTCCGACTCCATGAGTTCAAGTTTGAATGAGACAGACATAGTGAGAAAATTGATTTGAATAGCAGCAAAGCCAGGATTTCAATGAATGACTGAAGTCCCAATGGATTAAATGACCACCTCCAGTTGCTCATGTTCCAATTGAAATAATTTTACCAAAGCCATGCCAACATGGTAAATAGTTAACAAAATCATCAGTAAACAAGCACCCCATGTGTCAAAAAATAAATAATATTTATCAAGCTACCAGTGAATAAGACCTCACACTTCATCCAAATATTCCTTGACAATTCCAAGCACAGTTTTAAATATGATATCTGCATTTCGGATCCTTTAATGTTGGGAGATTTAAAGCAAGGTGATCCAAGCAATTTAATCATTACAATAGCTTTCAAAGTTTTTAAGAGGGAACGAGACCAGGATTAGTGACACTGCATGGACTAGGACAACATAGTGCTGGCAACGATGGACTGAATGGCCTCCTTCTGTGCTCTCTGACAAGCACAAAATCAGGGCCTTAGATACAGTGGGAGGAGACCCTACACTTAAGTGGCTAAAGTAACTGCTATTCTTTTTGCTTCAACAGTCTCACCAACAGTACCCTGAATCCTGCTTACATAACATGACATAATCAGCTCCAGGGATTACCCACCCATTTTGTGGAACTGACCCTTTGATCAACATATAGAAATTGGCAATCCTGTCTCAGAAAGGACAGAAGAGGGCAGTGGTGCTTTGTCTGGGTTAGTGATGAGATGTTGTCAGTGAAAATGATCTCCAAGTGTGCTTGAATTAAGATTTGCTTATCCATAAGATCATTATCCGGGACTTCTCTTCTTTACCTGACAAACTTCAGTGATCCCTTGAGGAATTTCCTTAAGACTTCCTATATATCACAAAGCTGGTAAGCCAGCTGTAAGAATGATCTACTCCATATAAATTGATCCTATCCTAAACTTTCTCCCTGTACCATGTGTCCTCCTACAAATGACTGTACTATCTCCAATGCCACTTTCATTGGAGGTTAGATTATTATCACTCCATTCCAACACCCCCAACTACACTGTTGTTTTAACCACAGTCTGTAATTTATTTTAAACCCCAGTTTAGCGCCTTCACTCCTTGATTACTTTATCTATTTCTCTTCACTCCAGTCCTGCACAGTGATCTTTGATTCTGCATCTCATTTCACTACGACTATGTCTTGAAAATAACAGGTAGAGGTTGCACCCTCCATCAGTCATGTCTCAACATTTAAAACAAAGAAAGGAAGAAACGTAGAAAGAAAACTACATTTCTACCGCACCTTTCATGATCTCAGGAAGTCTCAAAGCCTTTCCTACCCACTGGACTTTGTTTTTGTAATGCTGCCAGCAATGTAGGGTATAAACAGGTTCAATTATGTCTCAGCAAAAATCTGAAATCTGATTACCTGGTCGTTATCACATTGCAGTTTATGGGATCTTGCTGTGTGCAAATTATCTTGCTGCTATTTCTGCATGACAACAGTGACTGCATTTAAAAGGTGCTTCACTTTGTTTGTCTGGATATTGTGAAAGGCACTATATCAATGCCATTGCTTTTGTTATTTCTAAGCCTGCACGGTGAACAAGAGAGGCAAATGGACTCCAGGAGGCCAAAATATTTCAGCTGGTCCGAAGTTATGAAGTTTTTAACTCCATTCGCTTTAGGAAAAAAAGACTTAGTGGATTTCAACAGGATGTTTTCCACAGGATCCCTGTGGCTTTAAACAAAACAAAATTGGAACGATAAAATGTTATGAGAACCTGGGAGGACAGAAATAAATAGCAGATTCTAAGAACAACCAGCCTGAGTTATATAACATCACTGCATCTCATTTATTCTCAACAAGGGAGTTGAAGCTCACTAACGTCAATGTACTGAGTACAATGTTAAACCCAGGCAGACCCGGAGAGACCAATGATTGATCTCCATTCTGTATTGAACTAATGGGGCCCTCCCGGGGAATTATCATACCTCACCAGTGTGCAGCAGTCATGGAGTCAACCCATTACGTCTGTGCCAGCACTTTGCTTAGAGCCATCCAAAATTCATCACTGAAAACATGGGTTCAATTCCCACCAGGGCAGTTTGAATTTAGTTTAAATAAATATGGACTCTTCCCATAGCACTGTACTTACCCACTGCTTCAAACATGACCAATTCTTCCTTTAAAGGATATAATAGTCTGTGTCTCATCCACTCCCTGTACGAAAGTAGGTTAAGCTCCTCAGCATAAAGAAATTCTTTCTCAGTCACAATTTTAACTTGTGTGTACAATGTCTAAGTATGTACATACATGTCTATTTATGAAAGTGTATATGTGCAAGTGTTTACACATGTAAATATGTTTTTATTTTGTTAATCCAACTGTGGATGGTCATTTTTACAAATTACAGGGTTTCTTATTTCTCGATCATTAAACTAAATTTAATTGAACTGAAATCAAATTTCAAATGACATCAGAGGGTGTTTGATCTCACTTTCTATTGTATTTTTTTGTCTGAGACCCTGGCAGTATCATGGAATAAACAGTGAGCTAAGGTATTTATGTGCTTGACCCCTCAAACACAGAGCTCAGCAGGATGTATGTAACATTAAATAAGCTTTAACTGAGGTTCACTTAATATTGTACCCATCTCTGAAAGTGGGTGGGTTGGTTCATTTCAGCCAATAATTAAGGCAGATATTCACCCAGGGCAATGTTGTGTGACCAGCAGCATTCTCAGGTGTCCTTGCTGGATGGGGCATTAAACCATTGATTCTCTCATGAGAATGTAGATTTCCTTTGAGGAAAAGAGGATGAAGTTTCCCTTCGGCCAATGTTTATCTCAACCAGCAGCAAAAATAGATCAAATAATCAGTTATTTCCTGTCATACTGAGTGACTGCCTTTTACTCTTGGCTTCCTCCTTTACATCCTTTTTTAAAAAATGTTATCAATTAAACTTTGATGAATGCTGTCTCCTTGCGTGACACCTTGTCTGCAAGTCCATATACATGATATCCTCCACAAATCCCCCATTTCAAATCTGTCACCACCTCAAAGATTAGTCAAAACCATCTTTTTTTTCTCATCACCAAGTACTTAGCAACTTCATCTTTAAATAAACAGACCATGAAACTCTTGCTCCCACCAATCTGAGCACATTCTCCATAATTAATTAATCCAGGAATTGGCGCACTTCCAAAACCTTTTTATTTATTTATTTCATTCCTTCACAGATTGCGGGTTTCACTGACTAGGCCGGTATTTACTAGCCATCTCTAGATGCCCAGAGGACAGTTAAGATCAACCACATTGCTGTGGGTCTGGAGTCACATGTACCGGGTAAGGACAGCAGTTTCCTTCCCTAAAGGACGTTCCTGAACCAATGGATTTTCTCCTGACAATCAGGCAACAGTTTTATTGTCATCATTAGACTCCTAATGCCAGATTTTTATTGGATTCCAGTTCCACCAGTCCCTACAGAGAGAATCCATCCCTAGTTCCTGACAACATTACCCTCTGGATTCATTGAACAGTGATAATACCACTAAACTATCTCTTCCCCTGTTGCATCATATGAAGCGAAGTACCTGACAAAGACCCATCGTCATTTTCAGCAATAACTAACTCAATTCCCTCTCAGAGGTCTCAATTCACACTTGAATGATCTTTCTTTGCCAGTATGTTTTTAAAATTCTTTAACTTATTTTCCCAAAGTTTTCCTGATTAATTCATCACCCCCTTAACCTTCTTCCTTATTTGTAATATTCCTGTTGCTTTTTAATCATACCAGACAGACTCCTTTTGATGAAGGGTCTAGGCCCGAAACGTCAAGTTTTCCTGCTCCTATGATGCTGCTTGGCCTGCTGTGTTCATCCAGCTCCACGCCTTGTTATCTCAGACTCCTTTTGTTTCTGTTCTGCCTTGCTTCTAAATTCATTTATCTGCGGCTTTCTGAAGGACTCTCCCTTTTCCAGTTTTCATTTTATATTCTGTAACCTTATACCTCCTCTTTGAAAATAATCTGCAAATATATTTGTCAATTCCTCTTGACACCTCCCTTCAGCGAGCCGGCTCACCTTGTCAAAATCTCTCTTATTCCATCTTGCATTTCAGCCTTTAAATTTCTCCACACATAGCTTAAAACTCATTTGGCCCATTTACCTGATCTATCATGTTGTTCATTCTTGGGCATTATAAGGCTACCCTCCTTGAAGATAATAGGAAAGATTTTAATTTATATAACACCTTTCAAGACCAATGAAAGTTTCAAAGTGCTTTACAGCCAATGAGACACTTTGTGAAAGGCAGTAACTGCCATAACAAGACTTGACAATCATTCTGTGCAGCAAACTCCCATGATTAGTAATGAGAAAATGACCAGATAATCTGTTCTTTTTTGTGTGTGAGATTGATTCAGTGAAAGATATTGGTCAGGACACAGGGATAACTTCACACTCTTCTTCAAAATAGTGCCACAGGATCTTTTATATTCGCTCAAGCAAGCAGATGGGGCTTGGTTTAACATCGCTTCTGAAAGATGGCATCTGACAATGAAGCAACACTTCAGCCCTGCATTTGAGTATCAACCTGGGTTTTTGAACCTAAGCCTTAGAGTAAGACTTGAACAGAGACCTTTCTGCTTCACTGGTAAGTGTGCCACCATCTAAGTCAAGGGTGACACTCAACTGAACATTCTGTTAGAGGAAGGAGCACTTTTGCAATCCCATCTCTTTTACCTTGTGTCCAGTCCCCCTGTTTCTATATACAAAATAACACTACATGTATGTTTATATAAACCACACTTGTGTAGACATACTCATTTTATATACAGATATTAAAAACTTGTTTCTGTTTGTGATGCTGCTTGTGCAATTGGTCTCTCCTCATTCAACAAAGTCTTGATTCCAGGAATCAGCCAAATCAACAGGCATTCCATTCCCTCAGAGACTGTACACCTCATCAGGATTCTTCTCACGTCTCCTCAATCTGTGTTGATGTAGTATTCCCAATATTGCAGCTCTCCTCCCACTTTATCCACCCCGCTGGTTATCGCCTCATAAAATTCAGGTAGAGTTTGCAAATGGAATTTTCCTTTTGAAAATCCTTATTGAATCTGACAATGACTTTAGGATTTCCGTGGGGCATTATCTCATCATTAAGTAGATTTTAGCACTTTCCTTACCACTGATAACTGCTTCAGCGTTCCCTTTGTAATAAACGCTATCCTGTCTTTTAGGTAGCTTTTGATTATTCATATACAAATACACTCAGAACTCTCTGAAAATTGTTATTTTCCAATTTCTCATGACATGGATAATATGCTATTTCCAAATTTACATCTTAAAGTAAATACAAACAAGTTAACCATTAATCCCCTTAAGTCTGCTCCACCAATAAATAAGATCAAACTTGACCCCATTATAATCTCAAATCCACATTCCCGCCTACATCAATAACATTTCAGCCACTTGCTTAACAAGAATTTATCCACCTCCATCTTACAAACAGTCAAGGACCTTGCTTTCACCATTTCTTCAGGAGCAGAGTTCCACAGACCCTCAATCCTTGGAGAGAAAAAGCTATCTATCTCACCTCTGCTTTAAATGGGTGACCCCTGGTTGTAGATTTACCCACAAGAGGAAACCTCGTTTCCTCCGGATGCTCCGGTTTCCTCCCACAGTCCGAAGTCCAAAGATATGCAGGCGAGGTGGATTGGCCAAGCTAAATTGTCCATAGTGTTCAGGGATGGGTCGATGAGGTGGGTTATAGGGAGTTGGGTCTGGGTGGGATGTTCTGAGGATCGGTGTGGACCTGTTGGGCCAAAGGGCCTGTTTCCACACTGTGTAGGGATTCTATGATTCTATGATCCCTTACACATTGACTCTGTCAAGAGCCCTCAGATCATTTATGCACCAATCAAGACACTTTTGGCTCTTCTAAACTTAGTGGTTACAGCTGAGCCTGTCCGACTTTTTGTTGTATAAGTCTGGTAAACCTGCTCTGATATGCTTCTGAGATAACAAGCATGGGGCTGGATGAACACAGCAGGTCAAGCAGCTCCTATGAT
>JAHRHZ010000018.1:2017979-2058075 GCA_024137785.1 Ginglymostoma cirratum
GAACACAGCAGGTCAAGCAGCTCCTATGATACTGCTTGACCTGCTGTGTTCATCCAGCCCCATGCTTGTTATCTCAGATTCTCCAGCATCTGCAGTACCTTTTATCTCTGATATGCTTCTGACATGTTTACATGGAAACATAGAAGATAGGAGCAGGAGGAGGCCATTTGTCCCTTCAAGCCTGCTCCACTATGCTTCACGATCATGGCTGATTGTCCACCTCAATAGCCTAATCCTGCTTTCTCCCCATAAGCTTTGACCCATTCACCCAAAGTGCTATATCTAGTCGCGCTTTGAATACATTCAATGTTTTGGCATCAACTACTTCCTGTGGTAATGAATTCCACAGGCTCACCACTCTTTGGGTGAAGAAATGTCTCCTCATCTCTGTCCTAAATCATCTACCCTGAATCCTCAGACTGTGACCCCTGGTTCTGAACACACCAACATTGGGATCATCCTCCCTGCTTCTACTCTGTCCAGTCTTGTTAAATTTTATAAGTCTCTATGAGATCCCCCCTCACTCATTTGAACTCCAGTGAAAACAATCCCAACCTAGTCAATCTCTCCTCACACGTCAGACCTGCCATCCCCAGAATCAGCCTGGTAAACCTTCGCTGCACTTTCCTGAAATAATGTAACTGATATTGTACACATTATTTTCAGATGTGGTCTTACCAGGGCCTTCTAAAATGGATAACCTCACGTTTCTTCACATTATATCTCACTTTCCACTTTTTCGTTGATTCACCCAACCTATCTGCTTATCTTTGCGGCTTCTTCACTGTTTAAATCCTACCTTACCTTTGTATTGTTAATGAACTTGGGTACATTACACTTAGCACCCACATCCAAGTCATTAATGTAGGTTGTATATAGCTGAGGCTTGAGCACAGATTCTGGCAGTACACAGCTAATTACACTATTGATCTGAAATAACCTGTTTATGCCTAATCACTGTCTCTGTTCCTAATCAATCCTCAATCTGTGTTAATATAGTATTCCCCATTGTCGCAGCCCTCTTTCAACTTTATCCACCCTGCTAGTTATCACCTCATAAAATTAAAGCATATTTTTCAAATGCAATTTTCCCTTCAAAAATCCATATTGAATCTGACAATGACTTTCGGACTTCCAAAGGGCATCATCTCATCATTAAAAGTAGATCCTTGTACTTTCTTATGTTCATTCCTCTTCACTTCTCTGTGCCTCAGCATACTGATCTAAAGAAAATCAGCCTGACTAATTCCCTGATGTTGTACTCCATAAGGTTACTGAAAATTAGGTTTGGTTATTCTTTGTGATGATAAAAATGCATGTGATTGTCGCATTACCCTTGTTATGTGTATCTCTAATTTCCACATAAATACTCTGTCCCACACTATAACCAGCATTGGATGTCTATTGTTGCTGTAGTTTTCCTGCTTTGACATGTTGCGATACACTTTCACGGCAGGTAGGATTTAAACCCAGATAATCTTGCCCAGAGGAAGGGATACTACCACTGCGCCACAAGACCCTCCTGCTGGGTCACAGCAGTGACAGTACCAATTCTTTCAGTCCTTCATGTTTTTAAGTTCCTTCAAAGCTGGTTCTACACCTTTATCTTTCAAGTTAAAATGTTTTGACCCCTCTGTGTACTGTAATTTTGAGATTATTTTGCTTCTGTGCCACTCATAGTTGCTCAAGGCCTCCGTCCCCTTATGGTTGCTCGACGTTGAGAGGCAATTACCAAAGCAAAAGGAATATTAGCCTTTAATGTGAAGGGGTTGGAATGCAAATGTCAGGAAGAGAAGTTAAGATTATGTAAGGCCGTACTGAGACCGTACACCCCTTAAATATCACAAATGAGCATCCTCTGGGTTAGAGGATTCTGAAGATTCGCAAGCTCTGAGTGAAGATATTTCTCCACAGCCCCATACTAAATAGCGAGCTGAGACCAAGGCTCGAGTACTAGACTCCAGTCAAGCTGAGGAATGTCTCATAATTGTTCAGAACATAAGGATTAGGAGCATGAGTAGGCCATCTGGCCCCTTGAGCCTGCTCTGCTCAATAAGATACAATCATGGTTGATCTCTTTGTGGATCAGCTCCACTTACCTGCCTACTCCCCAATCTCCTTAATTCCTTTACTGTTCAAAAATCTACCTACCTTTGCCTCGAAAATATTTAACAAAGTGGCAGCAACTGCTTCACTGGGCAGTGAGCATTCTTTCTGAATTACTTGTTGTACCTGCATGTCGAAGGGGTCTTTTGTTGCATTGGGTAGTATCCCTGCCTCAGAACCAGAAGCACTGGCGCCACTCCAGGACTTGAAGTCCAAGGAAGGTGTCATCATAATGCAGTTCAACATTCACCAATGGCGACCTGCAAGAATGGGCAAAATTCCTGGTGAGCCACGTGGTGGAAAAATATTTGGGGATTCTATCATCACCATCTGCAGCTCCAGATTACAATGTACACGTAAAAGTAGATGTTGCCACAGCAAATTAAATTCCTACTTTATGCTAAATTTCTGTAATTTTCGTACAATGACATCTAAAATCCTCTTCCCATCAATACTCACTTGTCGCTTAATTTTCAAAAAGAAAAACATGCCGCTTTTCTATTCCTCCACGCAAAACAGATATTTTATATTTCATCACCTTATATGCAATCTGCCACCTTTATGCCTATTCATTGGAACTTCCTGATTCTATTCCATCCTGTGTGTCACCTACTCACGGCTCTCACACATTCACATCTCTCATAAGCAAACTTAGAAACATCATTAGAGACTAAATAAACTGCAGATGCTAGTATCCAAGGTAGACACACTGGAGGCTGGGAGAACACAGCAAGCCAGGCAGCATCTGGAGAAAAGAAGCCAACGTTTAGGGTATTACCCTTCTTCAGGAGTGAGTTGCCAACCCGAAAATATCCCATTTATTCCTAGTTTCTGTTTTCTGTCTACTCACCAATTTTCTATCCTTGCTGATATATTATTCCAATGCCTTGAGTCCGAGTTGAATGTAACAACTTACTGCATGACACCTTATTAAATATCATCTGTGTACATTACATCCACTTGTTCTCTGTGATCTTAAATTAATTAATAAAACTGGAGTTTAATACTGGTTTAATTATGAAACTACCGGCTTGTCATTAAAGACCCATCTGGTTCATTAATGCCCTTTAGAGAAGGAAGTCATCTCTCCTTATGTCTGGTCAACCATGTGACCCTGGATCTACAGAAATATGGTTGGCTCTTAGCCAGCTTCTGTAAAGGCTGAGCAAGCCAGATGTGGCAACATACCACCAAATGCTCAAAGGCAAATGCGAATGGCCAATAATTACTGGCCTTTCCAGTAAAGTTCAAGTTTCAAAAGAAAATCAAAAAAATATTATCAAGCTATTCATATCCTGAAAAATACTCTAACAGATTTGTTAAGAATATGATTTTCCTTTCATAGAACAATGTTGAACCTGTTTAACCCTAATACAACCTTTTGTGAGATCTGTTATCACTTCTATAATAATACAAAGGATTTTGCCAACAACTCATATTAAGTGAATTGACCAGTAGTCCCCTGCCTTCTCTGTCCCTCCTTTCTTGAAATGCAGGGGTGTATTTAATACCTTCCCATCCTGGGATTGTTCCAGAATGTAAGAAAACCGGGAGGATTAGAAGCTCTACCTGTACCATTCCTGTAGTCACTTCGTCGAAAACCATAGAATGCAGATCTTTGGGTGAAACAGAGTTTTCAGTCCCATCAATGATGTGTTGCTTTTCTACACCAATGTTAATTACTATGAGTTCCTCACTCTCTTACCTCTTGACTATTTCTAGTCTTTTTTTCATGTCTTTTGCTTTGAAGATGACCACAAAATATTTGCTTACCATCTCTGTCATTTCCTTATCTCCCATTATAATTTCCCCCACTTCTCTCTGTGACATTGCCTTCTCTGATTCGGCCACTATCAACATTCTGTAAACATTGACTGGAAGCTGAACTAAATTAGCCATATAAATAGAATGGCTACAAGAGCAAATCAGAAGCTAGGAATCCTACAGCAAGTAACTCTCCTCCTGACTGCCCAAAGCCTGTTTCCAAGGCACAAATCAGGAGTGTGATGGAATGCTCCCCAGTGTGGAGAATAAATGGAAATCTTTCCTTCATGGCGAGCAGATTCCATTCATTTACTTTTTTCTATACTTCTCTCTTCAATCTCCTCTTCACTTTCTCAGTTCTGAGGAGAACAACCTTGGCTTTCTCTGTCCAGCTACAAAATCCCTCAACCCTGAAACGTTGGATTAAGTATGTCCTTCAACATCCTCATTATCTTCACATCCTTTTTTTTCAATTGGGAATGCCCAGAAATGAACACAGTGTTCCAAATGAGGTGAAACAAGAGTGTTATAAAGGAATTGCCTGACCTAGGTACTCTATAGCTGTAATAGGGGTTCCATTTGCATAATCAAATGTTTTGTTGGCCATCAGAGGTTGGTTCAACAATATCTCCATGTCTCTCTTTCTCCTTGAACCCTCTTTAAAAGGCAAATGGAATTTTAGCATTTTGCGAAAGGAATAAAGTGTAATGTTAGGGAAGAGTTACTGCAACTGTACGAGACATTAATGAGACTGCACCTGGAATACTGCACTCAAGTTTGGTCCCCTTGTTTGAGGAGGGATATAATTTCAGAGGATGCAGTTCAGATGAGGTTCAATAGATTGACTCCCAGGGATCAGGGGTTTGGCTTATGAAGACAGGTTGTGCAGTTTTGGCCTGTACTCTCCGGAGTTTAGCAGAATGAGAACAGATCTAATTGAGGTGCATAAAATGCTAAAGGCCATTGACAAATATTTGTAGAGAAGATGTTTCCTCTGGGGGCCATCTCGAATGAGAGGTCATAGTTTTACGGTAAGGGGCAGTAGATTCAAAACAGAGATGGGGAGAAATTACTTCTCTCAAAGAGTGACAATCTGTGGAATTTATTGCCCGGAATGCGATAGATGCCGGGACATTGGGAAAATTGGAGGAGATGGATAGATTTTTAATTAGCAACAGGTCGAAGGGTTATGGAGAGCGGGCAGAAAGATGGAGTTGGAGCCGAAATGGGATCAGCCATGATTGAATGTGAGAACAGGCTTAGAGGCTGAATGGCCTAATTCTGCTCCAGGTTTTCATATTCGTATGTAAAATGGAACTATTTCAGATGTATTGTTCCTGCTTGTGTTTTCTGTTAACAGAGCGGATAGAAAGTATCTAATATCTCTGTTTTGTGTGCATGTGTGGTGGGGACAAGGTAAAACCAGATAGCATCCATTGTCTTGCGTCTGACCTTCTGGGGCAGTTTTCTTTTTTATTTCGCCGTTAGCTCCACATCCAGAGGATAAACATACAAACCTAGTAACATTTCCAGCCTGGGTTCTTGTTACTTTAAGACTGGAAATCATTAGTCTTAGAGCATGGCTCAAGAAGAAAATATCTAAACTGTGCGCTCCGAGATTAGTTCGAAAAGTTCCCAATTCTCAGGATACAACAAAAGGGCTGCATTTGTGATGAAGTGGTAAAACTATCATTTCAGATCAAGTTGTTAAATGTGTATATGTGTGTGCGTGTGTGTGGTTCATTAAAGGGACCGCCTCCCGCACCGTCAATACTTTGGAAAGATCTCGCACTAATTGCATTGCATCAGCTCAGACCAATAACTAAACTGTTGTTCTTTCCCTCCCCTTCTGTCCCAAACCCATTCCCAAAATCAGCAGGGAAAGACAAAGTTCTTCCGATTTACGTAAGACCAATAAATTCGCCAGTCGAAGGGATTCCTCAGCGTTGCCAGGTTGTCCCCTGTTTTACTTTAGGATCCATAGCGAGTATCCCAAGGAAGTCTATTGACTGGAATCCCAGCGATAAGATTACCGCATCTGAAGTTTTGTATTCCCACTTTGCTATGCAGTTATGTCTAGACAGGTCACTGTGGTCAGCCCTTGAACAGGAGAGAGCCCGCTGGATTGGATTTCATTCTTGCAATTGACAATTTTGCTGCAGTTTCCCCTTATCACATAAAGCAAAAATATACCCTTCTGCTGTTTTAAGAATCAGTACTGAACGGGCCCTGAAGGCGGTCATAGAGAAATCCCGGACTGATTTACCCCCTGCGATGGAGACTACTTTCTTAATTTCAAAGCGTGAAGGAGAAATATGGAGTACGGGGTTGACGGGTTGGGGGGTGGGGGGAATTAGAGAATCATTATCTACTTTAGTAGGAGAGAGGGTAGGGGATATGGGAAGGCGGTTGTTTAAATTCGGGTGGTGTTGAGGGCTGAACAAAATTAATGAATCGTTGAAGAAGACATGACTATAATTTGCAAATATTTAAATCCCGTCATTTGGAAGACCTCCCGCTAACAATTACAGATTAGAAGCAAAAAACAGGAGAACATTGCAAAGTCCCAATTCTGCTCGAAGTTCTGGAGTTAAACAGTGCGAAGTTTTTAATCCAACTCCACATAAGTGGACTTAAGCAAAAACAGATTGGGTTTCTTTCCTGCAACTCTAAAGGGCAAATAAATCGAGAGAAGGTTTTGCAGCAAATGATGGTGTAGGTGTTGAAAATCTCACAGTAAAGATTCAGGCTGTTTGGGACAATTATTTCTGTCCGATTCACTGTTAAACTCTGAACTGTGTGTCTGGAGTCCTCAGACTTGGCTTGAAGAATATTCTATGAAGATGATGATGGCATTAGCAATGGAATGTAATTACGTTAGACAAGTATGCGAAATGTTGGCTGCCTTTATTCAAATCAGATATTGCATGATCCCACTATGACATTCTTTTTCCCTTTTCACGTTTACCCCCTCCCTCTCAAAGTCTCGTTTCGTAATGGTTTACGAAAGCGGCATTTTTTTTTCGCTGTTGCATAGGCTATAGAATAGGTCAGTATTAAGCTGGGCTTTCCAACATAGGATCGTCCCATTTCAGTCAGGCACAGAGGGAGAGAGAGACTGCAGACTGAGAGTCAATCGGCTAAAAGGACTTCCCCAAGTTCCCCAACTCAATCCCTGCCTCTCAGCGCTAACCTCCGTCTACAGGAATTCCCTGTCTGCACAGGTTTGCTGTTCGTTCTTTCACTACAGGGTTTAATGCAAGCGATTTTATTTTCTAAAAAATATTTCACTCCTGCCTGTGTGTCTCTAACGTGAGGAGGAACTTTATTTGTAAATTTGAATGCATTTCGTGATGTACATACGTATATGGAAATTTTAACTGAAGCGTGGTTATCTTCGAATTAATGTTTTTCTAATCTCTCAATGCAGGGAGCCTGAACTGAGATACAATTAGTGAGTGCCAGCAACTCACTGCAATAGTTTACCTTGTGCTTACTGTCCGGTTTTATTTTAAATTACCTGATTTTTTTCCCTATTTGGAACGCGCGATTTGCTTCCAGTTTGGACTGTAAATTGTAGGAACTCGTTGAGATACTCTCGAGTTATCCCTAGAAAGTTTGATCTGCTCTTGTGAAACAGGAACAAAGGAACAGCTGTAGGCTCACATGTATTGTCAGTGAGGAAAAAAGCCCCAGAACTGATCCTCGACTGAGAGTACTCCACGAGTGAGCCGCTGGGGTGGGGCAGATTGAGGAGGATGAGATGGGGGGGCTACTCCTGGGAGAGGGGCTGGCAAGCAATGAGGGAGATTCGGTACATAGTCCGCTCTGTAGTCTTTGACTTCCAGTCTCCCTGTACCCCCTCCCCTCTCTCGCACACACAGGCAGACAGACATGCAATCAGACAGATATAAACACACAGTCATACATACACAAACATAAGCAGGCTAACACAGACACACAGTCGCACCGACATGAACACACAAAGGAAGAAACAGAAAGAGACAGACGCTGACAGATAAACACATGATGTGGAGGTGCCGGTGTTGGACTAGGGTGGATGATGTCAAAAATCACATCGACACACATACAACGATGTCAAGCTGTAGACGGACCTGTTCGTCTCATAGTTTGTAAAAGTTACCTGTAATCATGAGAAGTTAGAAACAAGTTTAAAATAATGACTGGTCATGACGGTATAGAGTTTAACTCTAATCTGCTGTCCAATAATCCAGGAAGAAAACTCACAAACTTTTAACACTTTTTGGTTTTTGTTTGCAATGCAATTTGTTGTCGGAAACCCCTTTTAAATATAATCACTGCTCGGCTGCTTGACGTCTTTGATACAGGGACAGCGCTGTGTGTAAATACGTTGGCTATCATTTTCCCCTACGACCTAAACGGAGAGCTTGCATACCTGGCTACTCCTCCACGTGTAGTCAGGGAGATTCTGAGAGCACTTCGTCTGAACCCCTGCTGGTTCCTGGCTGCAGATCCGCGTTCTGGGCGCGAGGCGGCGGTGTAACACCAGCTCACAACCGAAGCAGGCGACTTGGATTTTTAAAGTCCAAAAAAATTCTCTCTTTTCTTAAAAAAAGTATTTTTTCTAATATCATTCAGTGAAATATAACGCCGACTGCCACCAAGGTATAAAAGACAATCACTACGAAATATTAAATTTAGTTTCTCTGCTTGTTCTTTATTTGAAATAAAAAAAAGGAGCAAAATATCTGTGAATTGTGTTTGTGTTGGTGTCTTGAACCGACATGAGAGTGATATTATAGACCCAGTTTTTGGTTTTACCTGCTACCAGAACAGCGTATGTGTTCTAAAACTCCCGGTTATTTCCCACTTTGGACTGCGTGACTGAATGTCGTTGTAAACTTGCTATCAGAGCAAAGGTCACCGTAATGTTTTTAAGCAGTTTTGGTGGGAATAAAGAGAGGAGAGAGCTAGTTCAGAGATTATTGCTGTAGGAATAAATGTACAACATAGAGAAAGGGAGTTGTGAATCTGAAGGAGACGTCGGGCGAGAGATAAACTGCAGGGTTCTCGAGTCAGCGAAAAAAATTCACCCGAAGGGTAGGTTAACATCAGGAACTGGTGACCCTCAGGTTAAACCACCACCAGTCGTTTCTCTCTAATGAGGGAGCAGCGCTGTGGTATGGGAGGACGAGGTTAGATTTGTTTTATCAGAACTCGGTGTCAGTCTGTATGTATGTCCGTGCGCGTGTGTGTGTGTGCATGTGTCTGTGTGTGCGTGTGTGTATGTGTCTGTGTGCGCGTGTCTGTGTGTATGTGTGTCAATGTGCGTCTGTGTGTGTCTGTGTGTCTGTGTCAATGTGCGTCTGTGTGTATGTCTGTGTATCTGTGTCAATGTGCGTCTGTGTGTCAATGCGCGTCTGCGAGTGTGCCTGTGTGTGTCTGTGTGTGTGTGTGTGTGAGAGCGTGTCTGTAGGGGAAGCTGAGAAGTTGTCAGAGAAAGAATTTGTGCTATTTCTTCACGTGAATAGGAATGTCCACGTATCCCCAGCAAGTCTAAACTCAAGCCTCAGTAACTCAATCCAGAGTCTCAGAAAGCAGAGATAACAAGGTGTGGGGCTGGATGAACACAGAGTTCGGTTCTGTTTTGCTTTCGGGTATAACAGCACCGAGCAGAGTTTTACGAGCTGCTATCTCAGTACAAGCTGTTGACGTAATCTATAACCAAAGGGGAACCTCTTTGCAAAGGAACTGACCAGAACCCCTCCCTCCTCCTGTCCTCCCCGACCTCGGCAATTGAGAGGCAGTGGAAGAGTTAGTGCAGAGCGGCTGGGTAGGGAGTTTGCAGGTACATATTAACTTCGCCTCGGCTTGGTGAAGCCCCCGTGGAATCGCATTTGAGTCTGCCCCCAGCTGGTTCAAACCATCTTTATGATTTCCAGACTGCGTATAAGATGTGGGGGAGAGAGAGAGAGAGAGAGAAGGAACTGGTTAGACATGGGGATAGGGGAAGTGTGGATAGTGACTTCCGAGCAGAGATCGAGGCTACATCAGACTGGAATTGGGGAGGGTCTATTCAGAGGTCTCTGTGTCCCTCCAACAGTTCAGCTGTCGGTAGAAATTAAACTCTATACTGGTTGCCCCACGGCTCGGTACCCTCCTCAGCAACACTTTAAGGGAAAGTAGAAAGGGGGTCGTAGGTTAGTTTGCAAATTGCTCAACGCTGAGAGACAGGCAGGTTTGCGAACGTGCTTTATAATTCCATTGAAAATCCGGGAGATAGTATAAAATCTCACTTCCCAATGACAGATAACTGCAGATATCAGCCTGGATGGGCGGAATAGCCTTCTGTCAGTTTTCCCTGTGTCTGCCAGCCTGCCTCTACACGCAGGTTCACTTGTTCTGTTCTCAGAGCTGGGACATCCCCACAAAACTGTGAGGAAGGGAAGATGACTCAAAACTGAACAACCCCCCCCAGCGTCCAATAATCCTCCGTGTCTGAAACTTCAAGGAATTTGAGTCAAAGCCAATCGATGAATAATAATAAAAAGGGAGAAAACAGTGGGAGATAATAAGAGCTGCCGATGCTGGAGTCAGTGGAACACAGTGTGGTGCTGGAGGAACACAGCAGGTCAGGCAGCATTGTCGACTTTCCTGCTCCTCTGATGCTGCCTGACCTGCTGTGTTCATCCAGCTCCACACTGGGTAGAGGAATCAGTGGATACGGGCTTCCCACAATGTCACACATGATCCGATCCGCAGGACCGCCTCGACGTTAGATACTTCTTCAGCCTTCAGAATTCAGAGCGACGGCTTGAGTAATATTGAGTGTACAACGATACAAAAAAAAAGTTTGAAAACAAAACTTCAGGCATCTTTCTTTCTCAGGGAAAACTCCATCATTATCTCTTCCGTGGACATGAGCACCCAAAATCAGGCCTGGCACAGCCACTGGGAGCAGTATATACCCCTCCTTGAGTTTTCCACAGACACTGTCCTGACGGAGATCGTTTGGCCCATCGTACCAGTGAGGGCCGCACGATTATTCCCCCACTTTTCAATCTTTCTTCTCTCCCCAATCGGTTCTCTTTCAACCGGATCGTCCGAAATCTCAAGGGCTGGGCAAAAAAAAAAACAAAATCATTTCTTCCGGTGTGGATTATCTCGGACCTTTACAGCCTGAGCTAATGCCCCATCTCCCAATGGGATTTTGGGCCATCAGAGGTGGATGAGATGGTTACTGTTTACTCTGGATTTACCATTCAGTCCACTGTTGCTCAGGAATGTCTGTATTAACCATCGAAAATCTCTTTATAGGTTACTGTCTGCTGTCTTTAGTCTCTCATATCTGCCTGGGAAGGCTGATTTTCCAGTTGAAAGTTTTGGAAATTTTGTGATGTGACAGATTTCGTTCACCAGTTCCCCCTCACCCCACCCCCGCCACACACACAGACACACACACAGATACACAGACATACACAAACATACACAGACACACAAACACAGACACACCCAAACATACACATACACACACACACACACTTACATCCCAGTCACTCCCATATTCATGTAGTACAGGAAGGCAGATCCAAGTTCAGCTTGGCTGACAGCTTGCAGTACAGACCTGGGGGAGTGCCACTCTGTTGCTGGCGCTGTCTCTTTGATGGGACTAAGGTTAAACAGCTCGCTCTCTCACTGACAGGAGAGATCACCTGGGTACTAGGAGGGAAGCATCCTGGTTAATAGTTATTCCACCCTCCAAATCAGCATTATTAACATATTGTCTCATTGATGCCGGTAGGATCTTACCTTTCACAAATGGTCTTACATGTTCCCTACATTGCCACAGTGACTTCATCTGTGGTGAATTGGCTGTGGAACATAGTAGAATGAGATGAGATAGAAATGTACAACCCTATTCCTTTGTTCTGACATATTCAGTCCGTACCCAGAGATGTGACCCACCCTCCCTCTTAGGCCCGTGCCTTAGCAATTTGGGGTTAGAATGGGAAGGGATCACTGATTAGGGTTCTGGAAGTTGATCACAATTTATTGTCTCTGTCAGAAGTATCTGTGTGTATGTAGGAGTGAGGGGTCTGGATGATAGGTCTGGAGATCATCGACTGGGGACAGAATTTGCCAAGGCTGTGATGTTTAGTATGGTTAAATAGCACACTTCCACTCTCTTTCAAAGCTCTCAAAGGAATGATCAGCTTTTGCGCCAGGGCATTGTTGGAGAAATGAACTAGTAAGAAGCCAACAATTTCTTCAGGAGGGAATGGTAAGTGGGCAGAGTGGAGTCAGGGGTAAGGGGAGAGAGGAAATTAGTTTGAAGCAACTTGGCAGTCTCTTCAATAAAGGCTGACTATGCTGCAATGTGTATCAGTTCAGACAGAGCCAGCGAAGAGAGGTACAGAATTCCCACTTCATCAGAACCAGAAAGGGTGAAAAATGTCACAGAATTTAGCAAGTGAAGGGGCAAGAATGTAAATGTGAGGTTCCCATTGTCTCAGAGGACTATAGGCTGCTCTTTTGTTAGAGAGAGAGAGAGATAACTGGTGGTGGTTTAACCTGACAGTCACTATGCCTCAGGTGATGGGAGAGGTTGAAGAAGATGGGACCTTCACGATAACTGCAGCAGTGTCGGAAATTGAACCTGCGTTGTTTGTCATCACTGTCTCACAAACCAATCATTCAGCCATCTGAGGGAAGTACTGAAGTAGGCCTGTGATATTGCAGAAGGTAGGGGATTTGAAATGACAAAGGTGACAAAGCTTTGTGGCAAAAGTTAGTGTCATTAGGGCAAGTATAGAAGGAAAAGGTGAGTTTGGAGAAATAAAGAATTACAGGATCATCATCAAAAGCTCTCTCTGAATAAATGAGTTTTCGGCAGCAACCTAGTATTGTGGCAGTCAGAATACATCATTTGGCTTCTGACTGGAGCATTGTGACAATTTAAACTCTGAACGAAATTGTGAAGTAGCTCAGTAATGTCCAATACAATTAAGGTCATTCATATAAATACTGTCTTTATCCTTGCTGGAGTCAGAATATTTCAGTAATCACAGGCATCTGTCAGTAACTGGCAGTGTTTGAAAACTTGCAGATGGTCCTTGTGGAAACGTTGTTTCAATGATTGTGAAAGGACTCAGTCCAGAGATACTACCACTTCAGTGACCTCTCTATTTACTGAAACGAAAAATTACAAACATTTAAGACAATAAGATGTGAGACCAGAAGTAAGCAGTTTAGCCCATTGAATCTGCTCCACGACTCAATGAGATCATGGCTGATCTGATAATCCTCAACTCCACTTTCCTCCGTTACCCCATAACCCTTGATTCCCTTACTGTTTAAAAATCACAATCTTGAATATACTTAAATACCCACCCTTGACAGCCCCTGTTGTAAAGGGCTCTCTAAACTCTGAGAGAAGAAATTCCTCTTCATCTCTGTTTTAAATGAGTGATCCCCTATTTGAAGATGATGTCCACTGATCCCACGCTCTCCCACAAGGGGAAACAACCATTCTGCATCTACTCTGTCAAGTGCTCTTATATTGAATATTAAGAACCTCGTTTGTTTCAATAAGATCCCAGCTCAATTTTCTAAACTCCAAAGAATACAAGCTCAGCCTGCTTAACCTCTCAACTTAAGAAAACCCCTTCAAACCTGAAATAAACCTGATGAACCTTCTCTCGGCCGCCTCCAATGTTGGTTTATTACTCCGTAAATAAAATGAACAAACAGTTCACAGTATTCCAGGTTAGAGACAAAAAAAACTGCCGATGCTGGAATGCAAGGTAGACGAACAGGACGCTGGAAGAACACAGTGATAACAAGGTGTGGGGCTGGATGAACACAGCAGGCCAAGCAGCATCATAGGAGCAGGAAAGCTTGATCTGTCTCCATCTCGGGTAACCACCTAGAAACCAACGTCCATTTCAAGCCCACTGACTCAAAGCTTGGCCTGCTGTGTTCATCCAGCCCCACACCTTGTTATCTCGGATTCTCCAGCATCTGCAGTACCTTTTATCTCTTATCGCTGGAAGAACACAGCAGGCCAGGACTGAAGAAGGGTAATACCTAAAACATTGACTGCTCCTTTCCTCCAGATGCTGCCTGGCTTGCTGTGATCTTCCAGCCTCCTGTTTGTCTATCACAGTGTCCCAGTTCTGCCCCAACTTCTGCCTTCTATAGTTTTAGCAAAAACTCTACTTTTATCCTGTATTCCCTTTGAAATAAAGGCCAACATTTCATTTGCTTTTCCCGTTACCTACTGAATTTGGATGCTAACGTTTTGTGATTTATTTGCACTGGCTTCACAGGTTTTCTATTTGTTGACGTGACACGTGTAGATTTTTTCTTTGTGTGTGTATGTTGTTATTTTACTGTGTCTGTCTGCATCTGCATGTGTGAGAGTGAATGGGTGAGGTTGTGTCAGTTAGTGGGTGTGGTGTGTGAATGTATGCATTTTGTGGGTGAGTGTGTGCCTGTATGTGCATGAATGTGTGTTTGAGTGTGTGTGATTCAGCATATGGCTGAGTGTCTGTTTGCACGTATGTGTGTCTAACTGTGTGAGTCAGTCTGTATGTGTCAGTATGTGGATTAGTGTGTGTCTGTGTGTGAATGGGTTTGTACCTGTGTGCGCGTGTGTGTGTATGTGTATAGGCGTGCCTGCAGCGCAAGTTGTATTTTAAAAATGAGGAAACAAAAGGATTGCATTTTCCAGCTTCTGTCAGAAGATGGCAACAAGGCAAACAAAGCTAAAATGTGTGGGATTGTACCTCTCACCTTCTAGCAAACACCTAACCTCTGCCTTCTTACCCCTTCACTCGGGCTAGGATAGTTTACAGTGTTAGAAGAACTGTAGAAATGCAAGTTTTATTTTTGTTTATTGCGTATCCTGGCTTATTCTATTCTATTGAACTCCTTGATTATGTGTTGTAAAATCCAGGAAATTAACCTTGATTTCCTGGAGACTCCCAGGACATTCCCATAGATCTGGGAGCCCTATATCTTATACCATTCCTGCCAACTGGATTATTGTGCATTGGAAACGTAGTCAGTGTTGTGATGTTTAAATATATGGAGCCAAGCTTCCTCAACTAGCAAATTCAATCCATAAAGTTAATCAGTTTTAATGGTGAAGTTGGAGAAATGAATATTGGGCTTATTACCCAGAGAACTCTCCATCTTTTTCAAATACTGTCTAGGGATTTTTGATACCCATCTGATTAGTACCTCACATGAATGATGATGCCTCTAATAGAGCAGATCACCATGAGCACCACACTGACACTGCCAGCCAGGATTATGTACTCTTTTCTCTGCAGTGAAGCTTAGTCCTGGGTTTTCGATCTGGAGTATCGCACAATGTATTGCCACCAGATCACAGTCATACAGCTGATTACCTAACAGTATCCCTTGAGAACTCTGCCTGTGCTGCTGGTAATATTGAGCACTGATGGGGCAGGAACATCACATCTGTCTGACCATGTGACCATGCAGCAATAATGTTTATAAAGGGCTTCCATGCTCCAATTGTCAATACTGATGCAATTAAAACATGGCTGCGCTACAATTTACATTGGCGGAAGTCTCCAGAGGAACTCAGCCAACAATTTCAATGAACGTCTCAGCCTCAATATCCTCGTAATTCAAATCAAGACCTAACTCCTGACTTCTGCTTTCATTCTAATGTTGAAGTACATCCAAACCTGGCCGCAGTGATACAGAAATGGTAGAATGTAGCACTGTAATATATATATAGTGCATTTACGAGGTCTCGTATTTTGCTAAAAAGACAGACAAGAAAGAAATATTACTGAAGCTATTTGTCTTGTACTCATCAGGACAAATGCAAGAATTCTAAATGTCATGTGATCATATCAATTTACACAAGAAAACAGCGCTGACTGGAGAAAGCAATGGGAACCTATAGGCTCCCCAAGCTCCTGGATAATTCACAAAAGCTACAAGGTTCAAACATATTCTGAAACAAAATAAAGAACAGCCGATGCTGGAAATCTGAAACAAAAACAGAAATTGCAGGTTTGGCAGCATCTGTGGAGCGAAAGCAAAGTCAATGTTTTGGCTCCAGTGGCCCTTCTGCAGAACTGATAGCAGCATCACTGGAGCCAAAACATTAATGCTGCTTTCTCTCCGCTGATGCTGCCAGGCCTGATGAGTTTCTCCATCAATTTTTGCTTTTTGTTGATCATATTCTTTATTTTTCCAAAGAATGGATCCCTTTGTATCACTCAGTATGTCACTTCTAGCAAGTGCAAATTAGACCCACTATGAGCTCAAATGATTATCTTAAATTGAAAGTTAGTGTTGCTATCAGCACACTCATGATATTAGAGCAAGTTCTGCCTAATCACAGAATCTCATCCAACAGTGTACATTTTGTTTCAGGTTACATAAGCACAATCTCAGCTGACTTGTCAACTAATCAGCACCTTGTTCTCACATGCTATATATTATTGTGATCACAGGAGCGTAGGAAATAAAAGCAGGCGTAGGCCATTTGGGTTGTGAATCCTACTTTGCCATTCAATCAGCTCAAGGTTGATCTTTTAACTCAACTCCACTTTCCCAAGATATCCCACCTTTGCTATCTTTAATACCTAGAAATATATTGATCGCAGTCTTGAAGTCACTCAATGACTTGAAGCCTCCACAGCCCTCTGAGATAGGGAATTCCAAAGATTCACTGCCATTTGAGTGAGGAAGTTCTTCCCCATCACAATCTTAAATGCGTATTCTGAGACGATGCCCCATGTTTGTCCCCTGATTGTTTAAAATTTGGAATTCTTGCATTTGTTTTGATGAATTCAAGATGAGAAACTTTGGCAGCAGGTCTTTCGTTTCAGCAAAATTCAAGTTCTGTTCTATCAGATAAACTGTTATAATAGATCATTCATGTGGGAAAAAGCAATGACTAGGGTACTGATGGGTTAGAACAACAGCAACAACTCACACTTATATAAGATTCAGAGATAGTAGGAACTGCCGATGCTGGAGAATCTGAGATAACAAGGTGTAGAGCTGGATGAACACAGCAGGCCAAACAGCATCAGAGGAGCAGGAAAGCTGACGTTTCGGGTCTGGACCCTTCTTCAAAATTTTTTTTTTCTGAAGAAGGGCCCAGACCTGAAATGTCAGCTTTCCTGCTCCTCTGATGCTGTTTGGCCTGCTGTGTTCATCCAGCTCTACACCTTGTTATCCCACATTTATATAAGATTATTCAATCTATCAAGTCTACTCCACCATTCAATGAAATCGTGGTTACACAGATAATCCTCAACTCCACTTTCCTATCTTAACTCCATAATCTTTAGTTCCCTTCATCAGAAGCCCATAACACATAAAAGCAAAATTAGGTCATCTATCTCTAAATGTCTTTCAAGTAGCAAAACTTTCGAAGGTGCATCACAGGAGTCCAAACAGGCACAAAATTGACAGTGAACGAAAGAAGGAGATAGAGATAGCTTAAAGCTGTTTAAAGAGACCAGCTTTAAGGAAAGCAGAAAGGTGGCGATAATAATTAGGGAGGAAATTGCAGAGTTTCAGGCTCAGATGCTGAAGGCATGCAGCCAAGGATGGATTAATAAAAAGCATGCAGGAGACCAGAATGAGCAAGAGACAAAAAAAATCGATCATGTGAGGTTGTAGGGCCAGAGAAAGTCATAGAGATAGAGAGAGTTAAAGTGATGGAGGGATTTGAACATAATGATGATAATTTGCAAAGTTTCAGGAGAGGTTACATCATAGGTAGGAGCAGTTATAAATAAATCTGTATGTGAAGTTGGCAACAGTAACATTACTTATGCTATCTTTAGGATTTTCACTAACATGTCCTATTTATCACCATAGTAAAAAAGAAAACGCAATATTTTTCTTGACTGGGTAACGTCAGGAACCTTCCCAATATTTTTCTTACTCATTCCATTATTAATTAGTCATAGTTACTCTGGTGTTGTATCACTGCCATCTAAACTTCAATCTCCAGAGGACATCTATATTCCTTTGCAACATTTGTGGGGGCATTTAAGCTGGAAGATAGCCTTACCAACTGAGGGAACCATTTATTCTGATGGGGTCTGTTAGACGGTGTTTGAGAATTGATCGCAACTCTTACAGCAAATACAATTGTTATGTTCAGGTGTCAGCTCTGCTCTGCTCAATCAGTAGTGCTCTCATCTCTGAGTCTGAAGGTAGGAGGTTCATGATCTAATCCAGAGCCTGAATTTTACACTGCCCTATGGAGTGTGCTTTTGGGAAGGAGCTGTGTATAAAATCAGCAGGGATGGTGGATGATAGTTATCCTCCTGCTGGCATTTAACAGCGAAGTTGTCAGTGACAGATGGGCTCATGAATGCCAAGGCCCAATTGAAGTCTGTACACAGCCAGCACCCGCATTGAGCGGGCACCTTTCCACATGTGAAGACTGATGGGTAAACCTCCTCGCAGGTTCAGGAGAAGCGAGGCGCCCTCCTGTTTTTATGGTCCATGCCAGGTTCTCCACCCATTGAAAGACAACCCTGCTCACATAACCAACTAGGCCATTCCTCCCCCGCAAATACTTACCACCTTCCCATTTCCAATGCAGTGCAACCTGAGTGGCCCCTGCGAACTCCACACACTTGTCTTCAAGCCACCACATCTTCTCTGGTCTGCTGCAGTTCCTGCAATGACCACTGCTCTGAGTGGCGCTGAAAAGAACTGTCGAGTTGCAAGTGTCCAGCAGCCCTTGGGGTACGGACTACATCCCTTAAATGACCTGAAACCCCAAATACAGGCAGTTAATTGCACAGGGAGCGTAACCTACAGTCTGTGTTGCCATGGTTAGTTGAGGCAAGGTTTCTCTCCAATTTCTGACAGATGGATGGGCCCACTGCTGCCCCATAGATTCCCAGCCCCAACACTGAATTCATAATTCAGGATGCCTATGGGAGTGCTGCACTGTCAGAGGTGCCACCTTTCAGCTGAGAGATTAAATAAAGCCCTGGTTGCCCTCTCTTTTGGATGTTTTTGAAAAAGTACAGGGTAGCTTTTCAGAGAGTCCTTGCTAATATTGATTCCTACACAACATTATTGAAAACAGATTGCTTGGTCATTGTAATGTTGCTGTAAGTGGGAGCTTGCTGTATGCAAATTGACAACTGTGTTTGCTAAGTTGCAACGTTGTCCGCACTTCAGAAATATTTCATTGGTTGTCAGAAGCTTGTGGTCTGAAAGTTGCTCTATACGTTCGTGAATAAAAGCAAAATAATGCAGGTTCTGGAAATCTGAAACACAGAAAATGCTGGTGAAATTCAGGAGGTCTGACAGCGTCTGTGGAGAGAAAAAAGAATTAATGTTTTCGAGCCTGGTTTGAATACGTCGTACTGAACTTGAAACATTTCCTCTGTTTCTCTCTGCACAAATACTGCCCTGTTGAGATTTTCATTTACTGTGTTTGTTTTATATAAATGCAAGACCTCCTTTCATGCATTGACATACATGCATATGTGCTCCTTCAACTTTGATGTGTATTTGCAGCCACTCACATACAACAGTACACATGGTAAATGGCATATTATGAAATGTCGAAGAGGCGATGAGTTGCTATTACCTTTCTACTCTCCTGAGATAATGGTTCCACACTCAGGGTCTTCATTTCTAAGACCAATTCAGAACTCCACAAGCTAACACTCCCTGTATGAGACAGTGCAGACTATAAATTATTTGCATACAAGTAGAATTTAACTCATGCATAGCACAATCTGGACAGCAACTATTAACAATTAAAGCAGCCCTTTGATCACAGTAATTCAATGCCTGAAGCTTTCATTTTACTGTAACGGTGAAATATACACAGGCTCCAGACCTAAAAGAATCTTCTGCACTTAATTCAAAACAAAGCTGTGAGCAATAAGTTTATTTGAGGTCTTATGTGATATGAAATTTTTCTTCCTCTATCCAACTTTCTTTTCCTCAAGATTAAATTGTGCTCCTGATGTCAAGTTGTGATCATTACTGTCTGGAATCCAAGGCAAAAGTGAACTGAGGCTATTAGACTGTTCGATTGTGTATATGCATGAGTGAGTGTCGTGTGTGTAAGCATTTCATGTATGTGCCGAAGAGTTTCTGTTTATGTGTAAGCTTTTGTGCATGTGTGTGTGTGAACATTTCTGCAATTGTGTATCCGTGGGTATTTTGTTTGTTATTGTGTGTATTTTTGCATGTGTGATTATTTGAGACACTCAGTGTGTATCTACCTGGTTATGTATTTATATGTGCGTGTGAGCCTTTGCGTATTTCTCTAATGTATGTCTGTCTGCCCGCGTTTGGCTGTATATATTTGTGAATGTGTGTCTGCATTTGTGTTTGTGTGTGTGGCTATGTATGTGTGTTTGCCTGTGTAATTGTTTGGAATTGTGTAATTGCATATTACTGCTCAGTACACTCTTGATACTTGGTGAGTCACAGCTGCCAGTGAACTGAGCCATTCTTAAATCAGGCAGCATCTGGAGGAAAGGAGCAGTCAATGTTTCAGATATTACCCTTCTTCAGGACTGGATGTGGGGATAGGGGGAGCTGCAGATAAAGGGTGGGGCAGGGGAGGCAGAATTGTTGGTAAAAGGTGGACACTGGTAGTAGGAGGGACAAATTCAGTTGGTGGCTGGAAGGGAGGGTCAGCAGGTGGAATGGAAGGGAGGAGGTGGGGCTGGAAAGGGAGCCAGGATATGGGTTATTTAAAATTGGAAAACTGAATGCTGAGTCCTCCGGGCTGTAGGGTGGCCATGTGAAAGATAAGGTGTTATTCTTCAAATTGGGTTCTCCAATTTCAAATAACCTTCCCACCCATCCGCCGGCTCCCTTTGAAGCCCCACCTCCTCCCTTCCATTCCACCTTCTGATCCTCCCTTCCAGCCACCACCCGGATTCATCCCTCCCATTGACCAACAACGTCACACCTGCTACCAGTGTCCACCTATCACCTATCATTCTGCTGAAGCCCCACCCCACACCCCCAGCTTCTTCCACTTTATCTGCAGCTCCCCCTACCCCAACATCCAGTTTTGAGGAAGGGTAATACCTGAATCATTGAATTCTCCTTTCCTACAAATGCTGCCTGGCCTGCTGTGTTCTTCCAGCCTTCTGTTTATCTACCTTGGATTCCAGCATCTGCAGTTTTTTTTTGTTTCTAACCATTCTTAAATCTGACCAGTTCTCTTCATGACACCACTGTTGAGTTTTTCTGTTCTCTTTCCAGATTCATTCATGCACTTGTGAATCCAACGAGCGAAAATGAAGAGTAGGCTATGCCTAGCAGTTGCTGCTTTCCTTGCAGCTCTATCTGCCCCCTCGGTGGAGGCTCAAGGTAATGTCTCATTTCTCTCCAGCCACTCCTGCACAGAAATCATGCAGCAGCACTACCCACGAGCTAACCTGGAATGACGATCAGCCCTTTCTGTTTTCCTAGTGATTGTTTGGGATTCATTTCCCTGGAAATATAATCCTCCTGGAGACTGACTGTAAATAAAACTTAACCTTTCTCTCAATAGGTTCTCCATGAAATCCCTTTCCTTAACAGATCAATCTGTATTTATTGTCATAATTATTTGATTTTGGCAGTGGCTTTCTATTAATATTTTATTTATCCTTAACAGGTTGTGTAAAAGCCCACAGGAATATATTTATATTGTTGCATTAATAAATGTTCAGTGCTATTTACCTGTCACATAACAACTGAGAATTGTTCGAGTACAGTTCAGTTGCCCCATGGATTCAGCTTGTCTGTCCAAAGTATACATTCAACTGTGATATGCTAATGATTTTATTCAAATAATGATTTAATAATTATGCTTTAATTTATTTTTCTTTCCTCAGCATATGAATATCATGGGCAAAGTCGGTCTATAGCACTTGCTGTAAAAGCAAAATCACTGATACAATGAATTAATTTTCTTTAGATTTAGAGATCCTTGCGAAATTAGTCGAAACACAGATAAGAATAAATCTTTCCACAGTATTTACAAAGTCACCAACACACAGCAGATGAATTTTATCACCACATGTTCCACTAAAAAATTCATATTCTCAATCGTTCAGATTACCTTTTTCCTTTCTATTCATTTTAATCACACTTTATTTTAAATCAGCATGAAATGCAGTACTACAGTGTATTAGATGTTATTGAAATATGAGTCCTTAAGACTTGACTTAATATTTAGGAGAAAATGGCATGAATTTGGATAGCTCTTTAGGAAACTGATAACTTGGTGCATTGTAAATCAGATTAGGCAATGTTGTGCAGGAAGGAACCTATCAGGCTATTTAGACTTCTATTCTAATTGGAAATATCATTATGCAACCACACTGAACAGTCTCCAAACTCAAGTGCTGAAAAGTTCACATCAGTCGTTTCAGTTTTGTCAGATAAGAAATGCAGATTGTCTGTCATTGTATGTAGACAAAACCACTGGATGTACAGCAGATTGGAGATGTTCCAATTGGCGATAAAGTACATTCATCCTCCCTGACTGCAACTAATGACCTTAAAAGGCGAGACCCACTTTCTTCAAAGCCACTGGTTAAAGGAAAATTAAAACAGTCAAGTTGTTTGACTTAAACTTGTAGTTGTGTCTTTGGACAATCCTGATCAAAATGATGTAAACGTGGCTTGTTCTAATTAATGTTAAAAATACCGGGCTTCCCCTTTATGGGTTCCACATCGAAGTAAGATACTTTTTTCCAAAATGTTTATGACTCACCATTGATACAGAAATCAAAAAAAAGTCTCAAAGACTTTGCTGTGCTGCTGTGTTGTCACTAACAAAAAAACACTAAATTTTTACATTATAATTATACAGTATATTGATGTCTTCATAGTATATTTCCATCTATTAAATTGGTCCCAACACTGGCCATAAATTTCAGAGGATGATGCAGCACGGGAAGTCTAACTATCCAGTTAGACTCATTCCCTCACACAGTTCTGTGTTCCCCCCATCTAAGTAATTCTGTTTATTATTTATTGAAGTTCATTGCAGATGATAAGAACATGTTCCTCATGCGTAGAAACAGTTTTTCCTTATTTACCAAATGCATACCCTCCCTGACTGAACACAAATAAACATGCCAACCGGTGGTTGCTTCAGGGCTGAAGTCATGACAACAAAATCCATTGGTCACTGAGATAGAGGCAGGATGTGGAAGATTTTGAAATGTTTAATTGTGGTTTGCCAACATTTGGGAATTGTTTGGAAATGCTTTTTTTCCTAATCAGCAAGAGCAATCGTGGGATTACAAATCTTATAGAATCATGCTCTTTTTCTCCCAGCAGGGAATCACTTCAATTAAACCATATTGATTCAGATTTACCAGCGGGGTGTGCTGTTGTGTGTGTGAATGGCATGACCAGCGTAACAAAGTGCAACATTCAGTGTTGTGAAAGTTTGGAGGTTTGCAGGGGATTTGGGGAAAGAAAATTGCCAACATGAGGTTGGTGAGGGTCTGCCTGGAAGGGCAATTGTGGCAGGAAACCTCACAACCTTTAAAAGGCACTTAGATGAGCACTTGAAGTGTCATAACATTCAAGGTTATGGGCCTAGAGCAGGAAAGTAGGACTAGCTTCGATTTAGCTTTTGCAGTACAGACTTGATGGGCCAAAGGGCCTCTTTTGCACTGCACCATTCGATGATTTGGATTTTCAAAGGAGGAGTTGGGGTTTAGGCTGCAGAACCCTCTCTAATGCAAATTCTAAGAGAAGTGAGGAGGCAAAGTCCAAAACAACCATTTGCAAAACAATAAATGCTACTTTGACAGCCCACGCTCCCATCTTGAAGATACGGAATGAAGATACTCCTGGGAACACCGCGTTGACGGGCAAAGGAACAGACCAAAGGTTCCACACAAGAGGGGACGCCGCTTTTTGCACCTTGCATGGACAAGGGAGGCAGCAGCATTTGAACCAGTGATTAGAGGGGGCGCGCAGTATCTCGTACACGCGCTCCGCTTGTGATACGCGCTTTCGCGGGGACGCGCAGAGGGGGAGAAAGTCTCAATTTGGATCGGAGGGCGAGTGAGAACTGTTAGGTTTTTTGTTGGGGGTGGTGCTTTTATGCTAAAAGATAGATTTTCCCCTTCTCATAGTCAGAGAAACTTGAAATCTACCAAAGTCATATCTTAAATATATTACTTTTAAATTAAAAAGAAAACAAATACATTTATGTAATTGCATTTATAACAAGAAAACACACTCCATATTTTAATGATACTGTTAGAAACTGATTATTTCAATATCATTTCCACCGGAGGCGCCAACCTTGCTTGGAAGAAATGGGTTGGAATCTAAGTTCATGCGGAAAATCCTGCGAACGCGTTACGTGATCGTTCAGGAGGCAGGATGATTCGAATCAGGAATCTCTGGACTCATTGAGAAGGAGAGAAACTCCGGAATAATTGGAGTGGTGAATGAGAGTGATTGCATTTGAGTGAATGTCAAAAGAACATTGCCTTTTTTTTTCCACACACACGCATACGAATAATTTCCCTGCAGAACCAAAACAAAAACCATAGACGCACAGACTTCTCCCCCCGCTCCCAGAGTGAGAGAGAAAGAGCGCAGGTTGCTTATATGTACGTGGGTGCTCCGTGCGATTTTAAACCATCTTAATTTAATGTACGCGTCGGATTTTCCACCGAGAAGCGGAACATTTAGCCCTCAGCTCCGTCCTGGGCTCACTGACAGGAGGTGCTGAATGTCTGGACGCACTGACTGACATCCCTCTGCGAATCACTTGCCCCAATTTAAACCAAAAATACACACCCAGGTTGGTAATACTGCTTTTATTTCCACCTAACAATATTTTAATAAAGCAACAACAAAAATGTTCATTAAAAAACTCAGCTCAGTCTTCTCTACCTTTGCATTAAATTTGTCCTGAGCTGTAGATCTTGGAAACAAGAAGAATATTTTACAATGATATTCCATCTTCCTGAACACTAACTACTTTTGAGTTCTCAAGCCTCTATCTGTCTTCATATATTAGCTGTGATTTATGCATGTGTATTAATAATGTTTTGTTGGAAAATACAGCATGTTTAATTTGTCTCCTTTTTTGGTAGCATGGCATTTTAAAATATAAGAATTATTAATTATGTTTGATGTCTTTACTTGCAGCCAAAGTTTAGCATGAGTTTAGCGATTTAAAAAGTGACTCCAGAGTTGAGAATGTAATGCATCTCTATCTCCTCCTATGACTGATTAATAAACACATCTGAACCCGAATCAGAAACACCTCCCAGTGCATGTACACTTCAACATGGAGAATATCATTATAAAATATGTGGAACAGTCTTTTGTGTTCAAGCTTTCATTGTGTGAGGGTGGAAACTTGTGTTACTGCCATCAGTTTCAATCTGCATGAGTGTGAGACACTAATTAATGTGACAATATCAGTCTCTAATCAGAGTTTTAAAATCCATTTGTCGCCGAATGTTTTTTTTTAATTTCTTTTTTTTTGTAACTTTTGTTACAGTGCTTCTGTGTGTAAAGGGATCCCTGTATTTTGCAAGTGTCTGGGGTGGGGAGGTTGGGGGAACTATAGTCTGAATCTACAGGCGTAAGGGGACTTATGAAGAAGACAGAAACTGTGGGCAATTCAACATCCATAACCACCTGGAAACTGACAGGATTGAAGTGCAACCCTGGTTTTACTTCCAAAGCCACAAATTACTCTTCATCAAAATCCCAGGAGAACAACATTGTGAAGTAGTGAAAGATAGACACAGGAGGCTATTCTGTCCATCTTTCAATCCTATTATTAAATGGATCTCTACCTTAATTCCACTTACCTGGCCTCATCCTCCCTTCTTAATATCTGTGCCAAAAATGAATCTCAAGTTTTGCATTTTAAATTGTGTCCATTCCATTCCCTTCCCCATATCAAGAGATTTTGGGGCAGGAGATTCCAGACTTCCGATTCTGTTTGTCTGAAGAAATCACATCTGAATAGCATAGCTCTCATATTAAGCCTTGTTCTTTCCTTTTCCCCAGCAGAGAAAATAGTTTCCCTGTATCTGCCCTATAGAATACCTTAATGATCATATTGTCATTTGGTAGTACAGAACTTGAGTATTGGTCGAAAAAGATAGAAAAACTGTCCGAGTTTTTCAATTTGTACTCATCAGGACAAATGTAAGAACACAAAGTTTTCAAGGCAGCAGTGATTTCTGTGCTGCAGAAATTCTCCAAAGATCCTCAGCCAGTACATTCCAAACCCCCAGTCACTTCCATCTAGAAGGACAAGGGCAGCAGGTACATGGAAACATCAACACCTTCAAGGTCCCCTCCAAGCCACTCATCGTCCTGACTTGGAAGTATGTCACCGTGCCTTCAGTGTCACTGGATCAAAATCCTGGAATTCTCTCCCTAATGGCATTGTGGGCCAACCCATACCAGGTGGATAACAGTAGTTCAAGAAGACAGCTCACCACCACCTCCTCAGTGGCAACTAGGGATGAGCAATAAATACTGACCCAGCCAGCGACGCCCACATCCCAGAAATGAACTTAAAAAAAAATTACACTGCATGAGTAAAGGGTGCCAATTGGTTTGCAAGTCGTCTCTGATAGGTTGAGGTGTTACCATGAGGAATGCACTGGGGATGTGTTGTCGCCACTATCCTGTTTATTGCCTGGACATGTTCCTTTACCTGCAGAATACAGAAGTCACTGCCCATGAATAACAATCAGGCAAATTAGGTTAAAATGCTGGTATGTGGCAGGCATGGGTACAGGAGAGAAACAAACCAAAATAGATACACGGTGAAATACAGGCAGACTCTGATCATATAACAGAAGTACTGTTGTTCGCAACACCCGCGTTTCTTTGTGAAGGTCCCCGTGAATGTCTTGCAGTGTCTCTGGCTGTGGATTATGTGACTGTGAAAAAAGCTTGTCTGTTCAAATGTTGTGAGCATTTCAGCAAGATCTCTCTCAAACACCAGCAGGTGCTTTGAAGATTGCCACTGTTTGGCCTGGTGTACAAATTAACAGCATCTTCTTGTAATTTCTTTCAATACAGAAGCTTTAGCAAATTATCAGAAGATCATACAGTAATGGTATTTATGTGTGTGCATCTTTTAGCTTTTTTAATGTTCAACTGGTGTTTAAACTCAGAGGGCAATTCACTTTGGTTTCTTAACTAAAAAGAAGTTTTATGTTTTTAAAAGAAGTCAAAGTCAGCATTTTGTATTCACATCAACACTGATCTTAAATATATAACCACAACTTTCCATCATTCAGGTTTAATTTAGCATCAGATCTACAATGATTGTAATAATTAATTAAATATAATGACAAATTGATTAAAATGATGTTCAATGTTATACACATTTATTAATTCGAGTGGATGAGAACAACTTCTATTAGTACTGAAGTAAAAGTTATCAAATCTCTTTTTGAATCAGCTTTCAAAAACTGCTTTTGTGAAGTAACTGGAAAATTTGAAATCACATTTTTTGATTGCTGAATTCCTTTTTAAATTATATATATAAACCTAAGAGAACAACTGTTTGCAATTAATCTTTCAAGTTTATTGGAGATGACGTTGCACTAATTGGACATTCTGAAATCCCTAACTCTCGGGCAAGTTGTGAAGTGTCAAGTGTTCTATTCTGGCAAGTAATTTGACAAGCTTTGTATTGAGTGCAGCAAGCATGTAACAACCAAAACTTGTCCCCGGATTGAGTGTCAGATCTTCACCTATTTTTGGATTATTTTGTATCTGTGTAGCTGCTCTACTTGTACTTGGGTCTGTTAATAATTGTTGTTTTATCCTTTTCTGTTTTCTGCTGCAACTTGTAAACTTCCCTGAGTGCAAAACCCAATGTCTTGTGCTCTCCGTGTGCTGTTTATATTTTATGTCAATATTAATTTGTGTTTACGTCAGCTTTTGATACTCGTGTTATATGGTCCTCTCTACTCACCAACAATAGACATCAAACTCCTAATGCTTATTGTTGGAAGCAAATTTATGCAAAGATGTAGGTTTCGAAATGCTTATAGCTGCCATTCGGCCAACTCTGCTTTTAAGCATTGCAGTTTGAACCATCTTTTCATAAAAAAATCTGTTTTGCATTTATCACGTCACGGGAATCCTACCTGAGACTAACGTCTTCCCCTTTGTGACATTTTTCTTTCTGCAGTGGAGCCTCCTTCAAATTTGAAGTTTAAAGTTTTAACTGAAAATAGTGTTCAAATGATGTGGAGACGCTCGCCCACCAGAGTACAGGGGTACAGGCTTACGATAGCACCCACCACTGGTAAGCAAATGTTGTAGCAACTGCCACTGACTGAACAGTGAACTTCCATTACAACACAAATAAATTTCAATTACTGTTTTCGGGAGATCCACACCATAAATCGCTGTCACTTGCCCCACCACAAAATTGTTCTGGCTCAGGAGGGGGCCATTCAGCCCATCTTGTCTGCACAGCTCTTCAAGTGAGCACCTCACCTGGTGCCATACCTCCTGTCTTCCACCACAACTCTGTATGTTCATCCTTTTCAAATAACCTTCTAATTTCCTTTAGGCAGCCTTGACTGAACCTCTCTCCGGTACACCCAGGCAGCGTATTTCATACCCAGATCAGTTGCTGTATGATAGAGATTGTCCTTATGTCACTTTGACATTTTTTAAATCAATTACTTTAAATCTGTGGCCTTTCTTGGGTGGGAACATTATCTCGCTATTTGCTCTACACAGAGTTTTCATGATGTTGAATATTTCAATTGGATCTCCTGCCAGCCGTCTCTTGTCCAAGGACAGTGGGCCCAACTTCTCCAATCTAACTGTATACAGAAATCCCTCACTCCTGGAGCCATTCTTGTAAACCTTTTCTGCATTCCTTCAGCTACCTTCACATCCTTCCTAAAGTGCAGTGTCCAGAAAGTGCCCAGTGCTTTTTGATGGTGAACTGGTATCTTGCATAAGTTCGACAGCACCTCCTTACTCTTGTGCTCTATGATTCCAATAATAAAACTTAGGATACGGTAACTTTTAGAACAGCTCTTCCAACTTATCTTTAATGACATACACACGTATGCACCCAGGTTCCTCGGTTATTTTGTAATTTATACTGTCTCCCCATGGTCGTTCTACCAAAATGTATCTCCTCGTGCTTTTCTGTTTTGAGCCTCATCTGCATCCACACCCACCCCTACAACTACCCACTCCTTCAGCTATACCATCCTCCTCGTGCATTGTACTGATTCTTTGAATTCAGTATCCTGGGGCTACATTTATGGCAATAGAACGCCTTGAAAAAATGTGCTTCTACAGAAATGATGGAAATGTTTTCTTTGTTTGCAAACTGCAACTCAAAAATGCTGATTTAGCTGATGTTTATATTAATATAATAGTGCCTTTGCTGGTTCACGAACAATGTAAGAAATTAAGTTGCATTCAAAGAGAAAAAGGTTTTTTTTTGCGCAGGCAGTGAAATCTGCTTGATGAAATATTTTGTTTTCTTTCTTAACTATTTTTCCCCTCTTTTGATGGTGCTGACCCCTTAATGGGAATGCTTCCGTGGTTACTGGTAGCTCTCAGACTTAGCTTAAAAAAAATGTAAACGAGTCTAGTTCTTGAGTGTGGACTGTGCATCATTCCTCTGGCAATTTGCCCCTTGAAACCCAGGCAACCTTTCCATTTTTTACTAAATTTCTTATTTTCTTCGTTTATGTCATTTCAATTAAGTTGGTTTGGAATGGGTTGCATTTCTTTTGTGATTGGCTTGTTGCTGCCTCCTTTGTAGATACATTCTAAATGAGTGCAGTGAAATCTGTCAGAATATGCAACTTGATGTACGTATGTGAAAACAAATGGGAATGTGGACAATGTTGACTAAGGTACTATATATGGTTGGCATTCATATAGCTCCTGAAAGCAAAAAGCCTACATATCTCTGGCCTCAATAGTGAAGCTTGGCTATTTCATCATGGGGCATGGTGGAGGTACTTGGAACATTAGGAATAAGCCAGGATCCATTTGGACATTCAAGGAAGAATCAATACTGGGGATTGTGGTTGGACCCCACTTGGGGTTTTGTGAGCAGACCTAGGCACACACCTTACATAGGAAATATTGGCCTTGGAGGGAGTGCCACATAGGTTTATAAGAATGATACCTGGGAATGATGCCTGAACCTCAGTTATTAAGCATTGAGGAAAGATTATACAAAGTAGGCTTGTTTTCTCTAGAATTCAGAAGGTTAAGGGGTGATCTGATTAAAGTCTTCAAGATATTAACAGGAAGGGACAGGGTAGGATAGAGATAAACTATTTTCATTTGTTGGGGATTCTAGACGTAGCCTGCAGTCCTGAAAATCTAGGGCCAGAAAGTTCAGGAGAGATGTTGGGAAACAGTTCTACGAACGAAGGGTTGTAGAGATTTGGAACTCTCTTCCGTAAACAGCAATGAATTCTAGATCAATCATTTTAAATCTGGGTGAGGGAAATGGGCCAAAGACAGGTACATGAAGTTTGGCCACAAATCAGCCATGAGTTCATTGAATGATGGCACAGGCTCAAGGGACTGAATGACCTAATGCTGTTCCTATTTGATGGGATTAGCGCAAAGCATTGTTTGATGTGATTAAAGGCTGAAAATTAAAGTCTCTATTTTCCAAGGTGTAGTTAAATCTACTGAGATCATTCATTGACAGCATAATCTTACAATTGACCCTTGTATATGATGATTTCTTTTAAAAAAATGTTATCATGATTTATAGATGTTTTATCCTGACAATAGATCAGGTTCAGAGTGACTCAAGTTGGTTCTCAAGAAGATCCAGAAAGGAGATGAATTTATCTCCTTGGAATTTCACATGGGGAATAAAGGTATTAGATCTTAGAAACTGGAGGATGCCATTCGGCCCTCTATCTTATTCTATGATTGGATGAGATAATGGCTTAACTATATTTTAAATTGATCCACCAAATTTAGCTGTATATGCCTTTTGTTTTTTTTGACCAGCAAAGATTTGCCAATCTCATTGCAATATTAATTAAAATCTAATTTTTGTGTCAGAGCATTATACACTTCGAACGCCATTTGTAGGAAGAATTATTTTCTAAACTCTCTCCTGAATGGCCATCCTTTTCCTAAAGTCCCTCCCAATAGCAATATCCTGAAAACCTCAATCAATTCACCTCTGACCTTCCACATTTCAAAAGGACTAAGGGTCCAACTTGCATTGCAAATATCAAACCTAGATCAAATTTAGCTCTCTTAACAATTTCACTCTGGCTTTCCCAACCTTGTCCCCATTTTGTTTTAAGAACATTAAGAGGCAAGCAGTCATCAGAAGTTTGAGGTATTTGATGTAAGAACACTTCACAATCTATTGCTTGCCACTGTGGGTGAATTATATTTCTGATCCACATCCCCATCTGATCAAAAGGCCCTAGTAAAATGAACCCCAGGTAGAGATTACTTTGTTCATCCCCAAGGGGTTATCAGTAAGTGTAAAACTTGCTCATTAAGAGTAAAGGTGGAATTTACATTTTGCGCATGAAATCGCAAGCCTATTTCTCTCAGGTTCACACTGGGTCTGAGCGCTTGATTCACATCAAACTTGTTCCCTTTTTAAACTTCATCACTGAAGTGATGTTTATAATGCAATCAAGCCTCTGAAATTGGTGTCTGAAATCTTAATTTTCTGGTGTTGAAATCACTGCTAAAATGCTCCCGTTGGGGAAGAACTTGATAAATCCCCAAGATCTTTGAAATGGGAGGATTTTGCGTTTTGATCTGCAAGATTAGGAACTTTAAGTGAGTTGTCAGTCATCAGTGACGGCATTTTCCACTTGCAGTCCAGATGGAGAGGGAAAAAAAGTACAAAATGCATAATTCCATTTCTGATTCTGTAACAGGCATCACGGGAACTACTGCTGCTGGTGTCTAGACTAACTTTTGAAATTAGCATCCTTAGGGAAATGCTTTCAAGTTCATATCCTGCCCATTGCCGCTGATGTGATCTCTGTCATGTACTTAGGGACCTGCTTCTTTTCATTTCGGTTTTACATGTGGTCTCCATTGTGAGAAGTGAGAGCAAAGTAATGGAATGTAGGCAGAATTCCATCATCTTCCTTCCTAATGCATATTCCTTACAGTGCTGAGCTGCTGTATTGGGTTGGGGCAGGGGGAGGTGAGGATGAGGGAAGGTAATAATCTGTTCCAGATGCTGCTTTTTCCATTCCATTTGAGGAAAAAAAAAGCTGGACAGTCTTCAGCATAAAATACAGTCATCTACAGATGAATAGACAAAGAGATGAGAGAAGCCCATTGAACTGTCACCTCTCAGCCCTCCATACCAACCTCTGATCTTAACATCGGATTGCACTTTGAACTTTCCAATGACTGCTTGCCTCTTCATGTTCTTTAAACAAAATGGGGACAAGGTTGGGAAAGCCTGAGTGAAATTGTTAAGAGATCTAAATTTGACCTAGGTTTGATGTTTGCAATGGAAATTGTGCCCTTAGTCCTTTTGGATAATTTTTAATCACTGGAGTTACAGTTAAATTTATGGGAACCAATTAGTTCCTGATTAGATTATGGATTTTGCTTGTTCCAAATCTCGTGGGTTACTTTGAAGTATTATTTGGTTTTATCTTATCCAGCCTATAAATTACCTTACATACCTTGACAGGATTCTCCCTTTAATATCTTCTTTGAAAAGCATGCGGTTGGCTAATCTTCCCTTATAGTCCATCCTCTTTGACTGTGCATTTTCTCCAGTGTGTCAGTATCAGTGTGGTTTTTGCACGTGGCTGGATTGAACCCCAGACCCATCATGACTTCACCAATTTAATGAAACCTTAGCCTAATCTCTGTGAGTTTGTACTGGATTTTTCTGTAAGAATATACTTCAGTGTTTGCTCCTTTACCCAAACCAAAGGTGCTTGCGGCTCCCAGTTTGGTGAACGGGACGAATGGCTTCCTGATTGTATGAACTATCATTCTAAGTTGTCTTGCTGACTTTTTCATTTTACAGCCTCTTTCTCCTTATTTTGTGCATATTTAGTAACTAACATGCACTCTTTACATTTCACAAAAAAAGTCTTACTCCTTTGTCATCTCAGTTACACCGTAATCAAAATCTCTTTCCACAAACCATCAGATACATCAACTTCCTTCACTTATCTCCCTGTTTCAGGATTGTCCACATATCAAATTATTTTTTAGTGACCAGATAAATTATATAGAACATTTGAACCAAAATCAATGGCCACTACTCAGAACCTGTCCTAATCTGGTAAATCTCATAAACCCCAACAAAAACTTACATTTATTGTTTTAAGACCAATAAGAAACCAAGACCCTGTTCTGCATTAGAGTCCTGAAGCTTTATAGTTCAATAAAGAATATTAGAGGATTCGTGTCAAAATGTTCAATTACAAACAGGAGCCCTTTGTCAAAAAAAAGGCAAAGGAAGTTTATCAAGTGGGACTTTCCCTATTTGTGTGCATTTTGGCTATGAGATCAAATTACTATTAAGTAAATATCCACATTCTATGCTTAGAATGCATTTTTGCTTGTTATCTGTGTCTAAAGTGCCCGAATCAAATTAATGTTCACATAAAAGAAGGGTATTGCTTTTAAATAACTCCAGGTCCAGAGGAACTACAATAGTTAACATTTTTTGATTTTGATTTGATGTGTTTTGATTTGATGCCTTAAAGGATATTGTGTTATTCTCACATGTACCTGGGTAGAGTGAAAAGTTTTGTTTTCCATGCAGTACAGGCAGATCATACCGTACAAGGTGCATTAGGGTGATAGAGTGAGGAATACAGTGTTACGGCATTAATAAGCCTCTTATAATGATGGACAGTGCCTTTACAAATCTCCATCACACTTCTTCATGCCTTAAAATACAACAGTGTGTACCTGGCTCAAGGAATATATTTGTCTTTCATAGAACATTGAAAATAGGAGCAGGAGGACCCTATTGGCCCTTCGATCCTAATTTGCTATTCATTATGATCATGGCTGATCATCCAACTCAATAGCCTGTTCCTGTGTTTCCCCAGTATCTTTTGATCTCTTTAGCCACAGGTGCTATAATCTAATTTTTTCTTGAAAGCATTCAATATTTTAGCCTCAGTCGTTTTCCAGTGAATTCCACAGGCTCCACACTCTCTGGGTGAAGAAATTTCTCCTCATCTCAGCCCTAAATGGTTTACTCTTTATCCTGACCCCTGGTTCTAGACTCCCCCGCCATCAGGAACATCCTTCCTATGTCCACCCTGTCGAGAATTACCATATTAGATTTCACTACCTCGGCCACTCAGACCCCAGTATTCTCTCGAAGATAGCAATGCTCGTTACTTTCATTGAGTTTTGGAAAATAACCATCTGATATTCTTTAAAAAGCTCACTTTTCTAAAGCCATCTGTTTTGTTACTTTTGTCCCTTCGATGAGATTGCCAGCAAATCCTGGATTTAATCATATCATCGTCACTGGTCTCCAGACAATCACTATTGTCTCATGTTTTTGGAAATTATCCGACTGAAAGAACCTGATTTAGAGATATATTTCTCAAAACAGCAGTATGTCATAACACACTTAATCACAAAGGGCTTGATCATTTTTTCTGTTGGCTTGGCAAGTCTTGCAGTGACGCCATTGATGCTAATTTTGATTTTGGCCAGTGCTCAGAAATAATGCTAGCTCATAGCAGCGCATCACACATCTCCACATTTTTAAATCCACGAAGGTTAATTGTCATCACCTGTGATTACACTGTTCCCACTTGGTCATGCTTTACCGCACTGCCATTCGGCCTAACAAATGATTGCAGTCCTTGAGACAAATCTACAATGTATTCCTCTTTTCGGCCTCACTTAGAGAAAATGTATTGATCAGTTAATTGATCAGCCTGTGAGGAAGAGCAGGAGGGAGGGTCATGGATTGCAGAAAGAAGTAATCTACCATCGGTTACAGAAATTAGATCAAGCCAGCCTCTTTCTTTCCTGGTGTAGCTTGGCACCAGCATTCTCCTTGCCTTGGGATGTTTTGCTGCTTTAAAAGGCACTATATAAATACACATCTTTGTTGATGCACTTTGAGGACTTAAACAGAGTATCAGCCATCACTCAGTTTGTGGAAAGTTGTCTGAATACAACAGTGATCCTTGGAAGTGTTGCAACTCCTCTTTGTTAAGCCTTGAGACATCACAATATTCATTACAGCCTTAGTCTGAAAATGGTCAAAAGAGCTGAACTCCAGAATTGATGTGAGAATGACTGCTTCTGGCATCAAATTTACCAACAAGCTGATAAGCAACATTTGCTCCACACAAATGTCAGACGATGAACGTCTCTAACAAGAGAGAGTCTAACCATCACTCATTGAAATTCAATGGGATTTCCCTGACTAAATACTCCCTTATCAACATCCTGGAGGATTATCATAGACCAGAAGTTGCATATTGAGGCTTGATGTGTAGGTCAGAGGCTAGACATTTTACAGTGAGTAACTCACCTCCTGCAGGATAGAATTGTGGAGGGGATGGGGTTTGTTGACGGGAGCCAGGGTGTGGGGGGCGTTGTTGAGAAGTGATGAGGGGTGGGTGAAAGGTGGAGGTGACCTCTTTGACTCCATGTTATTGAGAAAAGTTAAAGCCTGAGAAGGTGCTTGTCCCTGATTGTGATCCAGGAGATCATGCTTAAAGATGTGTGCACATCACTGATGATTGAGGACGGGGTCTGCATAGCTCTGTAGGAATAATTTGAGATCAGGCATCTGCTGGGTGTGGCATCCCTGTGAGCAATAGGCAACTTCAATGCCTTAAAGGATATTAGTGAACCAGATGAGCTTTTACAACAACTGATAGTAGTTACCTGATCACCATTCTTTTTCTTGGATTTTCACAGGATTAAAATTACACTATCTGTCATAGTAAGATTCAAATCTCTTGAACATTGGCCTGGGTTTCTGCATTACTAGTCCAGTGACAGTATCGCAACACCACTGCCTCGACTATAACTCCTTAATCGAATAGCTTGCTGACATTTGTGGTTATTTAAGGTTGAGATAGATAGAATCTTGAGTTGGGGAATCAATGGTTCTGGGGAAAGGGCAGGGAAGTGGACGTGAGGAATGTCAGATCAGCCATGATCCAATGAAACGGCAGCGCAGGCTTGAGGGGTTCAAATGGCCTTCTCCTGTTCCTATTTCTTACGGTCTTGTGGTCATTCAAGAACTTAGCTCATTCATAAAAGCTGGTTCCTATCTAAGGCTGTTGCCACACATCTGCCTGAGCCATTCCCAAAGCCAGCAATAAGCTGGACTGAAAACCTGAGGTTGGAGGTCAGTTCAGGAAGGCAGACATGTTGATTCCAGTGTTCCTATTTATAAAGTGCTCTGTGATTTTCAACCCAGTTGATTCCTGTTGTGGTACGATCTGACCAATATTTATCTGTGGAATGTACCCTGGAAAAAAATGGGCTTCTGTTCCCGTGCATTTTCTTTTGTGAGATGGACAGAAATGAGGAAAATGCATGTTAATTTATGAACCTGCTTCCCCAGTGAGAGACTTCTCAAAGAGTGCCTGCATTTGCAAAATCCATTCCACCTCTCTAATGACAGGATGGAGAAAGGAAAGGGAAAAAAAAATTGAGGACTGAAACATAAGCAAAGTGCATCATTATGAGCTGAAGTCAATTTGCATTTCTGCATTTTTGAGCCTGTCAAGTCTCTTTATATCTATTGGTTCTCAAATTAATTGCACGTAACAGCTGTTAAGGTGCAGCTCAGAATCTTTTTCGCTGTGTTGAAAAGTCCAGTGGTAAATTTATTATAACTGATTCTGCTAGCTAGTGATAATTGCTATCTTTACACTTCATCCAATTTCACCTTGGATTTGTTAGTTTCCTTCCAGGCAGGTCAGGTTAAAATTACCTATCAGCATTTATTGTGGATTTATAAAAGATACAAAAAGTGTTCCACTTTTATTCCTCAAAGTGACTTTTTTAGGCTCATATATCCATTGCAATACCGTTGTGTTTTTTTACTATATGCTTTTCTTGTCTTTTCAATGGATCACTTGCTCTCTTACAGTTGGATCTGCAAAGGAAATTATATTACCCCAGGGTGCAAGCAAAACAGTGTTAACAGACTTAATTCCTGATGTGGAATATGTGGTGACGTTAATTGCCTTTGACCGTTCATCAGAGAGTGTACCCGTCTACGGACAACTTACAAGTAGGTACAAACTGCATCTTAAGGCTTAAATATGGGTTAAGGGTGTTTAAGAAAAAATCTTGGTACATGTGTATACACTAACCTTTATTATGTGTGCATCTTGTTTCTATTTATTACATCTTTTACACTAGTTAATGTCCTGATTAAAGAGTAGTGTTAGGTACTGTGGTAGGAACCTGAAGAATACAAGCTCTAATTCTATCAATGATCAATTGTGAAAGTGAATTAAAGAAACCTGTCCTGTCCTGGTCTAGCACCAGATTTAAAAAAAAAGTATGGATTCCAAAATTTGCTGGATTGTTATAGAAAACCTGTCTGGTTCATTCAAATTCTTCAAGGAAAGGAAACAATAGTCCCCTTTTGGACTGTGTGTGAACATTTTCGGGCCCCTCATGGATGAATGCAGACAAGCAGACAAATACTGTGAGGGTCCCGGCTGGCTCAATCAGTAAATCATTAGATTCTTCATCACAGAGTCATGGCTTTGAGCCCTGCGCTATTTCTTGTGTCCTTTTAGGGCTCTTGTAGCACAGTAGCAAGTGTCCCTGCCTCTGGGCTAGAAGGTCACTTTCCACAAGCTCCAGAGACGCGTCGTAGTATCTGTGAACAGTCGGTTAAAATATTTACAATCAGCTGTTACCCATGTTTGTTCGCTTCATGAACCAGCCCACATATTTCAGTCCAGAGTTGTATCGTTACGGTTAATTGTCAGAGAATGAATAAACATTTTTGCTGGTTTACATATTTATTTGCTTCTTTCCTAGTTCAGTCAGGTCGCACGCCAACTAAACGACCGAAAAAAGTAGAAGAACTTTCTCAAAGTAAGTTTGATGGGTTTACTTTCGGTCTCCTTACATACACTCGATGTATAAAAACAGAAGAAAAGTCAGCCACAACATGTAATAATATGATCTCAGAAGGACAAGAGCAGCAGACACACTGGAACACCACCAGCTGCCAGTTTCTTTCCATGTCATGCACCATCCTGACTTGGAAATGTATCACCATTCTTTCAGTGTTGCTGGGTCTAAATCCTGGAACTCTGTCCCTAATGGCATTGCAAAGGTACTTGCACCCCATGGACTGCACTGGTTCAAGAAGACAGCTCACCATCATTTCTCAAGGGCATTTTGAAATGGGCAATAAATGTAGTTCCCACCACTGATGCCCACATCTTGAGAATTAATTTTTGAAGATTCACATTTATTCTAGTCCCAAGGTTCTTAACATTGCTATTATGATCATTTGACAGTGAGCCATGAGAGAAAGTTTACTAGGAAGTCCAGAGGAACAGTGGGATCTGAAGAGAGCAGGACAAGTTAATAGGGTAATTAAGAAGGCATTCGGGACACTTGCCTTTATCTGTCGAGGCATAGATTATAAAGGCAGGGAGGTTAGGTTAGAGCTGTACAGGACTTTGGTTAGGCCACAGCTAGAGTTTTGTGTGTAGCTCTGGTCACCACACAATAGCAAGGATATGATTGCACAGGAGGGGTCGCAGAGGAAATTCACCAGGATGTTGCCTGGGATGGAGCATTTCAGCGATGAAGAGAGGCTGGATAAGCTCGGGTCATTTTCTTTGGAACAGAGAAGGTTGAGTGGCCACCTGATAGAGATGTGTAAGATTATGAGGCGCATTGAAGGGTCAGTAACAAGGCAGCATAATTTTAAAGAGGAAGACAAGAGGTTTAGATGGGATTTGAGGAGAAGCTTTTCACCCAGAGGGTGTTGGAGTTTGGAATGCACTGCCTGGGAAGGTAGTTGAAGCGGGTAACCTCACTCATTAAAAATGTTTGAGGATATGGGCATAGTGTGGGAAAGTGGGATTAGTTTTGGGTGTAGTATATTTTTGCCAGTACAGAATGGATGGGCTGAGGGACCTCTTTTGTCCTGTATTTTTCTCTGATTCTCAGACATATTAACATTGGTTAGCAGAAGCTTCATTGAAGAAGTAGCTTTTAATTTGAGATTTGAAGAGGAGAGATTTGTGAAGGAAATTTCAGAGCTTAAGACCCAAGCAACTGAAGACTCAAATCGCTAAGTGATTAAAAATTAATGATGCGCTGGAGGCCAGGATTTATGTAAGGCGTAGACCTTAGAGGGTTGCAAAATTGGTGGAGGTTGCAAATATCAGGAAGGCCTCAGATAAGTTTGAAGACAAAGATGAGAATTTTAAGCTTGAGGAGCCGCTGGACAAGAGCTAGTGTGGGTCAGTGAGGTGGCGATGGGTGAATTGAACTTGGTGTAGGAGGATCTGGGCACAAGGCTTGTGGATGACCACAAGTTTACAGACTTTGGGAGGTGACAGGCTCACCAGTAGAACTTTGGAATGGTTGAATCTGTAGGTGACCTTCATCAGATGTGGCTCCAAATTGTACATGAGGATGAAGCCATGTTAGGATCTCCATTGTTGTCGTGTTGGCTGTTTTGCTTGTTGCTGCTCGGAAAAAGTTGCTCCCTATGGTCCTCATGTCTTCACTTGTAGCGTTGCCTGTGAGAGCACGGGATGGCTGCATTCTTGAACACTGAGAGCCAGTTGCTGTAGCATTGATGCCAATGGAATTTTGTCATCAATGAGTCATGACACATGTCGACCTGTCTTTGTGCTCTGATAATGTTGATATTTGTGGGACTTTTAAACTGTGCTGTGAGATTAAGTCTCCAATCAGTGAAACCCCTTTGACAGAACAGCGCATTTAGAGCAATTGTTTACAGAACAGTGCTGGACACTGTCTGGCATAAAAGTGGGAGCTGGAATAAATCAGTTTACCTCAAAAACAAACCACATGTTGTTAATAGTAAACCCAGATGTGGTTAATTGCATTTCTAATTCATAGTGTGTGTGTGTGAATTCTTAATCTTTGGCAAATCACTAAGATGAAAAGGAGAAGATATGAGATAACAAGCATGGGGCTGGATGAACACAGCAGGTCAAGCAGCATCATAGGAGCAGGAAAACTTGACGTTTCGGGCCTA
>JAHRHZ010000018.1:2068075-2159377 GCA_024137785.1 Ginglymostoma cirratum
TTTCCTGCTCCTATGATGCTGCTTGACCTGCTGTGTTCATCCAGCCCCATGCTTGTTATCTCGGATTCTCCAGCATCTGCAGTACCTTTTATCTCTCATCCTCAACATCCTGTTGACTCTCCTCTGCAACCCCTCCAGTGCAATCACTTCCTTCCCTTGCAGGCTTTTCAACAGAGTCGTACAGCGTACAATCCTCTGACAGAGGTCTTTAAGATCTTGAAATTGTAGATGAAAACAAAGTATTTCCATTTGTTGGAAGTTGCGACCAAAGTTATGGTCAATAAATCTAAGAGTATTACTAATAAATTCAATTGGAAAAGTCTTTATTCAGAGAATGGTGAGAATGTTGAAATTGTTACTTCAGGGAGTAGTTGCGCTGAAAGACATACATATCTTTAATGGGACGAATGTAAACATATGAGGGAGAATGGGTTGGAAGGACATGTTGATGGAGTTAAATCAGTGGGAGGAGGACTATGTAGGATATGAACAGCAACAATGATTATTTGAGCCAAATGGCCTGTTTCTATGCAGCAAACCCAATGTTCCATGGTATCTATGAAGATCTGACTTATCACGAGATGACCAAGAGGGCTGTTAACAATTTCTTTGTATCAGGAAAATAACTGACAGTGGATTTTATCTTTTGATCCCTGCAGAATGTACCCTGGATGAAAACACAGAAGCTGACGTTGTTCTATTGGTAGATGGCTCCTATAGCATTGGACTGAGTAACTTTGCTAAGGTCAAAGACTTCCTGGAAACCTTGGTGAAGACATTCCAGGTTGGTCCCAACCGCATCCAAATTGGCCTCGTTCAGTACAGCCGGGATCCCTACACAGAGTTTACCCTCAATAGACATCAAACACTGGAAGATGTGCTGAGGGCTGTGCGGACTTTCCCCTACAGGGGAGGCTCCACCAACACTGGAAGGGCCATGACTTATGTGAGAGAGAAGGTCTTTGTCCCAGAGAAAGGAGCTAGGCTCAACGTACCAAGGGTGATGGTGCTTATCACAGACGGCAAGTCCTCCGATGCCTTCAAGGCCCCTGCCTTGAAACTGCGAGATGCAGGGGTGGAGATCTTTGCAGTGGGCGTCAAAGATGCAGTGTTTAATGAGCTCGTGGCAATCGCCTCACCTCCTGAAAATACTCACGTGTACCAGGTGGATGATTTTGACTCCTTCCAGCGAGTGTCAACGAAGCTGACGCAGACCCTGTGTCTGAGGATTGTGGAGGAGGTGAAAGCCATCAAGGCAAGGGGTGAGTGAGTGAGCAAGTTCATTGCTACAACCATTCACATTACAATTCATGGAGCAAACTGACCCTGTACTCAGAAAACAAAAGAACTGAGATATAAATTTGTCTCTGGCATTGGCATGAAAGAGGTGGTATCATTTTGACTGCTTGTTATACCCAGTCTCTCCTTGGTATTGTACGAATGGAACTAAACATTGGGCAGGGCTTATATCAGGTACCACAACCCAAGATTAATTACTACTCAACTGCTTGTTTTGCCCAAAGATTCAATGAAAAGTGTGTTAAATTTTTCAAAAACCCGAGCCAGACACATTTCAACTGTTCCCACAGCTGTGAAATAGCACCATCCAATATGATCACAAGAATCTTGATGGACTTATGTAAAATTTCTCCATTTGCTATTTGATAAACTTATTAATCCATTCATTGACAGTCTGTCAACATCCATCACAGTCCCTGTGCTGTAGTTGCATCACAATGCTGTTTAGGGAGGGAGGTCCAGAATTTGAACTCAGCAATACTGAAGGAATGGCAACGTAGTTCCAAGTCAACATAATTCAGTAGCTTAGAGGGGAACTGGCAACTGATGGTGTTCCCATACATTTGCTGCCCTTGCCCTTCTAGATGGTAGCAGTCATGAGTTTGGAAGGTGCTGCCTCAGGAGTCATGCCAAGTCACTGCAGTGTATCTTGTGTAGCCACTGTGCATCAGTCTTGAAGGAAGTGAATGTTTAAGGTAATGGATGGGTTGCTGATTGAGCAAGGATGGAGTCTTGAGTGCTGTTGGAACTGCAGTCATTCAGGCAAGTGAACAGTATTACATCACACTCTTGACTTGTATCATGTAGATAATGGACAGGCTCTAGGGTGTCAGGAGATGAGTTACTTGCTGTAGAATTCTCAGCTTCTGATTTGTTCTAGTGGCCGTGCGGCTTGGGTAGTAATTGATTCAGTCAGTTTTTTGGTGGCTGAGGACCCCTCATATTTGGTGTTGTAAGATTCAGCTAAATTAGCAAATAACTCTCTCAACTATGTTAATAGGCAAATTGGTAATATCACATAATGCTAATTCAAGGCAGGAACACCTTACTGTTGACTATTCAGTGTGATTTCTTTTTATAGAAGAGAGGGTAATGAAATTTGCAAAGAGTGAACCTTCCGATTAACAGCGGGGCTTGTCTTTGAACGATCAGCTTTTGATTTTCCTTTTGCCTTGTTGATAAGTGTTGGTGTTCAAATTAAGCAATCCTGATCCAGCAAGAGAACTGGTGTGTTAACACAATGTGTAATGACTAGAAGATATAGGAATAGAAGCATGCTATTTGGCTTATCAGGTCTCCTTTGCCATTCAATGAGATCATGTCTGATCTGACTATCCTCAACTTCCTTATCCCCACAAGCCTTGATTCCCTTGCTGATTATAAAATTGACTATCACATCCTCGAATATGGTGATGCTGTTCAAGTGAATGTGAAGGTGCAGATCTGTGGAATCAAAGATAACTCATCATTGAAAGCCTTCACGCTGCACAAATAATCATTGAAAATTTAAAAATAAGGACTCGCCATTCCACTAAAACCAGTAAATAATTGGTGTCTCTTTCTCTGACTATAGCCTTCACGGCAGCCACGGATTTGAGGACCTCAGAGGTAACATCTCGTAGCTTCCGAGTGAGCTGGATTGGAGCTGGCCCAGATGTCCTGTCCTACCTGTTGAAGTATAAAGTGGCAGCAGGAGGTGAATTCACCTCCATCCAAGTGCCTGAGGACCAGATGACAACAGTCCTGACTGACCTCCTGCCTGAAACGACCTACTTGGTCAATGTGATTGCAGAATATGCTGAAGGCAGCAGCCTTCCTCTAGAAGGACAGGAGACCACTCTTGAAGGTATCGTATGGCTGTTGTCTACGGGATTGGAGTGGTAATTATCTACAGAATAAGAGTGTACATGCTACCATCAGAAGTGTGAGAATTCAGTCTGAAGATAAAATGCAGGCAACAGTAAAAGAAACTGTGATTGTTATAAAGGCACGACTACTTCTCTAATGTCCTTCTGAAAGAAGGATATGCATAGATATAGCAACTTTCATATCTACTGGAAATCTCAAAGGGTTTTAGTCAGTGGCGTACTTTTTATAGTGTAGTTCCTATTGTAATCAAAACATTAATGCAATATTTTCTCCTAACTGTCCTCAAAACAGCTACCAAGGCCGGCTAGAATGGGCAGCAACCCCTCAGTATGGGGAGGTGATTTCATAATTGCTACCTGGGCTAGTGTATGGGCAAACAACACTGTTCAACCACTTTATTGTCCAATTGACCCTTGATAGAAAGGATGTCTTTGTATATGCATGAATCTATATTCACACCACATAAATGCCAAGCAATGGCCATCTCTGATGAGATAATCTACCGAAACTCAGCAGCATCTGTGGAGAAAGAAAATGGAGTTCATGTTTTGAGTTCAACATAACTTCTTCATATCAGGGACTTGAGGCATTAGCTCTGTTTCTCTCTCTGAAGATGATGCCAGATCTCTGTTTCTCCAGCGCGTGATTTTTACTTCAGATTTCTAGCATCTGCAGTACATTGCTTCTGTTAAGATAGTCTTTGAGCTTCTCTTGATACACTGCTCCCGCCATGCTTTGTTTCCACCTGAATTGCATCCACATTAATAATGGGCTAATTAAAATCCCCAATAATCACTTCTTGATTGTTTTTAGCCTTTCTCAGAGCATTTTTTGCATATTTGCTATTCTATTTCCTTACGATTGTTTGGGAGCCTGTGGTACACTGCTAGCAATATGATTACCCCTCTTGTGATTTTCAGTTCAAACCATATAATGTGAATGTCGGGTTTTATGCAAGTGTGTGGCCATAACTGAGGTGCCTTCAGGTGGGACTGGCATGCTGTTCCTCACTGGTCACTCAGGTACCCTCTTCCCAATCTTTCACTGGTAACTGCCCCAATTTTAATGATGCTGATGCTTTGAGGGCATGTTGCATTCTTTGAAGGTGTGCATACATGAAACTACAGCCTGTTCACACGGCTTCTGCCACAAAAGTGAAATGAATTTGACCTCAATGGTTCCCCAGACTATTCCATGACTTCTCACCCCATCGCACATCAGCATCCATCTGGAGACGCTGTGCATGTTTCGTGCTGCCTATGTCCATTCTCCCCTCTCTGTTGCCTCCCAGCAAGAGTGACATTTGCTTCTGCACATTGAATTTGCAGTTTGCAATTTGCAATTGTAGCATTTCATCTCCTTCTTCGCTTCAAAATAAAGTTTCCAAGGATCCTTCTTTGTACTTTTAGTTCCCTGTGCTAGCTTTGTTCGCTACAAAGAATATTAAATATCTTTCTATCTATGAGGAGTTTCATTTTAAGCAACTTAACAGTATTTACTGTATTCTGTACTAATTAACATTTCACAACTCTTCTCTAATTCCCAATTTTCTCCCCTTATCTCTTGAAAAGAGTAATTGCTAAAAAGAATAGTTCTAGGCTATTGGAACTCTCTGCTGATGCTCCTGTGAAGACTTTCAGAAGAAAGCTTGCACGATGAATATTCATCTGTGATTTTATAATCTTGCCTTTATCCCATATAGTACTTCCATAGACAAACTTACAAAGTGTACAAAATCCAAATGTAATCGCACATGAATATACACAGATGCCAATGTGTGCACAAGCCAACAATGCATAAACATGCGCACACACAAACACACAAGTCTACACACACCAACATACGTGTGCAGTCCAACATACATACACACCAGCATATGCACAAACTAGCCTATACACAAGCAAGCCAATACAAATATGGACATCATGAACACTCAATTTAACACCCTAACAAGCAACCGTGCCAAGGTACATATGCAAACAGCATTTTCCAGCTGGGTGGAGTCACTGATAATTTAACACAGACAGGCAAATCGCTTCTTCGTATTGCTTATCTGAGATTCTTTGACCAGTTCAAACACTCAAAAATAACTCCTGAGATCAAGTAATCAAACCCATGATCTCTCCGATTCTGTACTTCAAACCGGACCATCCATTAACTCAACACTATTACCAAAATGCTCATTGTTACTGTTTATATTATTGGCTTCTGTAACTGCTGACTTTCATGTCAGTTTAATCTAGACTTTAAGGTGGATACAGAAAACTCAGATGAACTCTGAGATGTGAAGGCTCCAGGGGCTTACTGTAATCATCCCCTGGCAGCCAACACCAAACAAAGTTGACTCATCTAATCTCACTGATGCCACATTCTCTGTCTCCTGCTTTGTAAATGGTCTGACCTTGGGGTAGTGAAGGGAAAGGAAGAATTGTTATCATTGCTGCCAGCAAAGCAAAGCATCAAGTGTCTCTTAGATTAAACCGAAAGAAAACAACAGAGCCAGTCAACTGTGAAGTTTAATTGGAGGAAGCATTATAAACCACCACTTTGAATCAACATCGCAGTGACTCGAAGAGAAGGCCACATCTGTTTGATTTAAAAAAAGGTGCAGTTCTTGGATGGAAAACCCACGTAACGTGCATTTACCAAATAAAATCAGACTAAGCAAAATGAAATTGCTTCAAGAGGGGTTTTCACAAGAGGTGGAGCCATACAGATTCTACCACTGGATTGTGTCCTCTGCTGAACTTGGATTCACACAAATCCTTTCAATGTACTTGCCACTGCCTCACCCTTGTTCCCAAGGTTAACATAAACCCTCAGCGATTGGTGGATGCCTTTTAGATCTCAGCTTTGTATGATCTGCCATTCAGCTCTGATCATGGGTGATCTGTAGAGATTTCTGTAAACCCAATGAGTCTATAACCTAGCCTCAATACTTGACTTAGGTTTTCTGAAAGTACTCAGTGTGACAGTGTAGTGATGGGAAATCTAGACTGGATGAAATTAGGTTCCATTGTGAATAGTTATGAAACCAATCCCAGTAAAGATCGGGTGGCACGGTGGCTCAGTGGTTAGCATTGCTGCCCTACAGCACCAGGGACTGGGCTTCGAATCCAATCTCAGACGACTGTTTGTGTGGAGTTTGCACGTTTTCCCTGTGTTTACGTGGGTTTCCTCCTGGTGCCCTGGTTTCCTCCCATCGTCCAAAGATTTGTGGGATAGGTAGATTTGCCATGCTAAGTTGTCTATAGCGTCCAGCCTGGGAAATGTGACTAGTTATAGCACTTGGACGAATGGGATCAAAGGTTATGGGGAGAAACCAAGATTAGGCTATTGAGTTGGACAATCAGCCAAGATTGTGAAGAATGGCAGAACAGGCTCGAAGGGCCAAATGGCCTCCTCCTGCTCCTATCTTCTATGTTTCTAGGCAGGGTTACAGGGATAGGGTAGGGGGTGGGTCTGAGTAAGATATTGTTCGGAAGGTCATTGTGGACTTATGGGCCGACTGCCTGCTTCCACACTGTAGGAATTCTATGATTCTAAAAATCTATAGTTTTGCATTAAAAAAATGTGCAATTTTTAGTTCTTCACTGGAGGTAAATCCGCCACAAAAGTTGCTGGATTTTTGTTTAAACTCACCTGGCTCTCATTAGCCTCGTTCAGGGAAGGGAACTTCCTGCTCTGATGCATTCTGGCTTCTGTGTAAATCTAATTACCCTCTGAAATGAGTAGATGAAGTCACTCTGGTCAGTTCCATGCCACTATAGAGAGATAGGGCAATACATTTGATGAGTCCCACATTTCAAATATCAAGTTTATCAATAGAATGTTTAGTGTGGTACAACTGAGGTGTACAGAATTCTATAGGGTTTCTCTGCCTTGCATGTACCAAGAGATTCTACGTTCTTTGCCCAGTTCAAATGAAACACAAAACATTCATATTTTCTCAGCACTATTGCTTTATGAGCAGTGTTCATTCATAACTAGTGATATTTATACAACCTTCCAAATTAACCTCAAATACACACAGGATATCATGGCTACATTAATTTATAGTGCTTCCGGAACATAGCTGTTACTTTTAGGTGTAAATTTGTGAAAGTTATTATTTTAAAACAAGTGTAAACCGACAGGCTAAACTGTTTCAAATGTGTCAAATGCTTCTGGCACCATGTAAACTCTTTCACAGTGAAGGGTCATCAAATGAGTGTGTATTATTTCTTGACACAAGCTACCTGGGAAGGTCTCAGGTTTGGATGATCATGTTGAATGAATGATAATGTTTTGACAACCTCTTGGGTACACTTATCCAATTTCGCCTACACCAGAGCTAACCTCCTCCAAAGAACCACAGAGGTTTTACAGCACAGAAGGAGACCATTCAGCCCATCCTGCCTGCATTGGCTCTCCAAAACAGCATTTCACGTTCTTGCCTTCAGCTATGACTGGATTCCTTGACTCCATTTAAATGTTTTTTAGAGATGTTAGTTCAGTTTTTATTTAATGCATGTATTACTCTTGAAGTGTAGTTATTTATTATCCAGTCATTCTGTGGAAATCAGTTAATTTCTGCAATTTATTTTGATGACAATCATCGTTCCAAATCCCTTGATCATATAATTTTGTCTCTTTGATTGGAGCATTCACTTCCTTATTACTGGTTTTAATAACACAACCAGCAGAGCCCAAAATAGACCTAACAGTCATTTTCCCTGAACTGGTTAGCATCTGCTCTCTGGAAGTGCACAAGGAGCCAGAATTGGTGAAAGCTCTTGAAGGGTTGTAAGACTACAGAAGGTTACAGAGGTCAGGGTGGATAATAGGATTTAAATATGAGATTGACAAGTTCAAGTAGAGGCATTAGACCAAGAGGAGATATTGAGTATTGGGGTGATGGTGAACAGGACTTGGTGCAGAACAGCATTAGGGCTGTAGAGTTTAGAATGAGTTGAAGTTGGTGACACACTCTCCTGGAGAGCCTAAACCCAAACAGTAAGTTGGGGTAGATCACATAACTTGTCCACTTCATCACAAGACTAGAGTGTGGGGAAGAAAAATGAGGATAATGAGAAATGTCATTTTCTGCACCTTTGCTGTCAGTGGATAATGTTGACCAGAATCCGGTTTTTGTGATTAATTCACTTCTGCAAAAGGTCAGGATTCCATGAATTATTAAACCTTCTCCTGGAACAAGCTGTCTTTCCTATTGGCCCTGTGGGAGTATGGGCACCATAGAATCATAGAATCCCTCCAGTATGGAAACAGGCCATTCGGCCCACCAAGTTCACACCAACTGTCTGAAGAGCGTCCCACCCAGATTCATCCCCCTACCCTATCTCTGTAACCCTGAAATTCCCATGGCTAATCCAAATAGCCTGCATAAATTGGACACTACAGGCAATTTAGCATTGCCAATCCACATAATCTGCACATCTTTGGACTGTGGGAGAAAACCCGAGCACCCAGAGGAAACCCACGCAGGCACAGAGAGAATGTGCAAACTCTACACAGACAGGCATGCACCAGATGGGCTGTGACTCACCACCACCTTCTCAAGGGCAGTTAAGAATGGGTAACAAATTGTGGCTTTGTAGGTGATGCTGACATCCTGCACTCTATTAAAAAAAAAGGAAAATCATTAACAGTAATCTTGGGTGACCTCCATTGCATAATTCATAACCCTATCTTTCTTCCTTCCTGTGAATATACAATACACTCTCTACCTTCCTGTATAATTTCCGCCATTGCTTGGAAAGGCTGTGAGGTTAATGTTAGAATCCACATCTGTTTTGTTAGAAGTAAATAAGTACGTGCCAACTGATATACTAAAATATTTACCATTTTTCAGACTTATTTATCCAATCCCATAAAATCTGTGCTACTACAAGCCTGGTCACTTAGCTATCATGTCCAAATTTTGAGCACCACTTACATCTTGGGTACCTTTTGAAAGGGAGAGAGCTTGAATTACGTCTTGTACTGAATGAAAAGCCTTGTCATTGGCGTTATTGAAAATCATTTTTTGTAGAAGTGGCTTTAATGTTATGTGAATGTGTGAAACTTCTGCATAAATAAGCATCTATCCTGTTAATAATCAATCCTGCAATCCATTTACTTTATTTACGTACAAAAAGAGCATAGTTAATTTTGTTTTTCCATTTTAAAAAATAAATTTGTCAAAGGACTCATTGCAGCTGGCTTAGATGCAAGTAACATTATTTTGGCTCCAGTTGTTGGTGTCACGGGGGTCTATAAACATATTTTGGCAAACCAAACACTTGAACATCGTACATAAATCATGTAACAGTCAGTAAGAGAAGCTTCTAATTTACCCCTGTACTAGAGCACAGCAGCTTAATGCGCTGACTGTAATTTGTAACTCTGACCTTGTGATGCTTTCAGATCACATGGGGAATCAGACATTATGTTGTTCATGCATTTTGCCAAATCCATTGCATTCACTTGTGGCTTACGTAATGGTATCGCGTACTATCCTAGTACAATATTTGAGCACCCTAGCTCTCACATGATTGCTTGTTTGGGGCTGGGTATGTTTATGCGCATAAGTATAGGGTTCAAACAGATAATCAATTATTCGAAAGACCATCGGATAAAGGACTTGAACAGGAAGAAATTGCAGGTCTATGGTGAAAGAGACGTGGGCATAGTACTAATTGGAGAATGTTTTCAAAGACCCAGTACTTGCCAATTGGCCTTCTTCTTTGCTCTAGAATTCTAGAGTTAATTCTTTTTTAAGGGCCTACTGCATTTTATTAAGGCCAGCTGTCCAATGCGTTGGTAACTCAACTTAAAGGTAGAAAATCTTTCATTCCCTGGCTATGGTTGCTGATTCAGGATATGATGCTTGCAATAAACTTCCCAAAATTAAATCAGATTTCAGTATCTGCACTAATTTACTCCTTCCCACAATTATACAGGAGGCCAGGCTACGTAGAGGATTCCATTTCTAAACCTATTTATGGAGAACTTAATCCTTAGTCAGTGAACAAACTTTATTGCTTATTGTAAAAACTTAAGACTTAGCTTGGTTGGAGAAACAATACTTGGGTCTTCCTAAATTTGGTCTGAATTTTGTCATTTAATTCTAAAGGAAGTGTGTAGAAAAGTAAGAAAGTGTTGCTGCAACTGTAGAAGGCATGAGTGACACTGCACCTGGAATATTGCAGACAATTTTGGCCCCTTTACTTGTGGAGGGATGTAGTTGCAATAGAGGCAGTTCAGAGGAGGTTCACAGATTGACTCCAGAGATGAGAGATCTATCTTATGAAGAGAGATTGAGCAGTTTAGGCCAATACTGTCTGGAGTTTAGTAGAATGACAGAAGATCTAATTGGGGTAGATAAGATGCTAAAGGGGACTGACAAAGCAAATATAGAGAGGATGTTTCCTCATGTAAGGCAATCTAGAATGAGAGGTCACAGTTTTAGGATGAGCGGTAGCAGATTTAAAACAGAGACAAGGAGAACCTAGTTCTCTCAAAGGGCTGTAGACTGTTAATCTACATATTGCAGAGTGTGGTAGATGGTGGAACGTTGAATAAATTTAAGGAGGAGATAGACATATTTTTAATTGGTAATAGGTTGGAGGGGTATGGGGAGCAGGCAGAAAGTGGAGTGGAGGCCGAGAAGAGAACAGCCATGATAGTATTAAATGGCAGAGCAGGCCGAACGGGCTGAATTGTTTACTCCTGATGCTAGTTCCTCTGGATTTAAATGTTCTTAAAAAAGCAACGCAATTAAGAACGGAGCCAGTTTTTTTTTCTTGAACACGCGGGACACATGTTTAAAGTTTTTAGTGAGATATAAACCTCTGAAATTAAAACTAATTGATATCTGACTGAAATCTGGACTATCATTGCTTTTTCATTAATGTATCCCATAGTACTCTGGGCTGCCTAATGCGCCCTGGTTAGCGAGCAGTAGCAACAGGCCACATGTCGTGAAATGGTGCATGAATGATTCTGACTTTTTGCCTTAGGTTTATGTAACCTAGCCCCTTAACCAGGAAACAATATTTTCCTTGCCATTAACAATGATGTTTTTTCTGTGTTTCACCATAGAGGTCGGGTCACCGAGTAACTTGGAGGTATCTGATGAAACCACAGACAGTTTCAAGGTCAGATGGACTGCTGCTCCCGGGAATGTTCAGCAATACAGAGTGGAGTACAGACCGGTTTTGGGAGGCGATAGCAAGGAAATAATTGTTGGAGGTCTGGAGACATGGGCAACCCTCCAGAACCTGCTCCCAGACACTAAGTATTCAGTGCAGGTTATACCTGAGTACCGAACGCTTGTTGGTCAGCCACTGATTGGACAAGGCACCACTAAAGAAGGTACATTTTACAAGAAATTATTGAATTAATAAATGGGAAAATTTAATAACCTTGTCAGAATAAATTTTAAAAAAGCATGTTTTAAATTGGATTCACACTACAATGGGGTTCCGCTTGTCCCAGATGGCAAGATCGTGCTTAGTTAGACTTGGGACCTGCCACCATGCTCTGCCCCTGAGAGTGGGAGAGAGTAGCAAGCCAACCCTGACTAAAATAACAGCGCAGGATGAAACACCAGCAGTCAGCCCCAGACCTGCCTTCTGTCAGAACGCAAATAACATAAATGCAACAGTCATTGAGCCAGTTAAATCCAAAACATCACAGCCCAACAGCTGTACTGTTGATAGAAACTCATGCAACAATAAAATAATAATGCCAGTCATTTGCTGCTGGTTCTAATCCTGAGAGCAGCCTCTTGAGGACTCTTGTGGAATAATTAATAATTAGATCTCTTTCCCTAGAAATTAACTGGTGGGCATCATTCATGGTTAGGGTTGGGTAGAGTGACATCACCAGTGTGGTTTAGTTCTTACAGCAGCTGAGGTTACCATGAATATCCCACCTTCTCAACCTTCCCCTTGTCTGAGGTGAGGTTACACACTGCTTTCTACTATCATAAAATAGACTTAAATTACTCCACCACAGTTATTAATTGCTCTCAAGAAGAACACAAATAAAGGACAAATGACTCTTCAAGACTGCATAGGTCAGTTCTATCATAAACTGTACCCAATCCAGTTAACCCCTTGAGGTAAGATTCTGAAAAACCTTGCTCCGTCCTTAACTCCTCCAAAGGTAGATGAGGTGGAAATATGGGATCACGTGGGACGTTAGACCATTTTGACAGATTGCTGCTCTTAGTGTGAAGTCTCCCAGGTCTGATTTTGTAGGATAGGTGATTAGGAAACCAGGAGCGTGCTCTCTGTCAGAGACCATGATGAAACTGGTGTCAGCACAAGAATGAAACTGGAACTAAATTGGACCATCCTTTTATAAACATTGCAGTAAGAAATAAAAACAAGTTAAGAGCTACTTGAATTGTTTCAAGATGGTTACCACATCTCTGGATGTTGCACAGTGTCCAAATATCGTTATGATTGTTTGTGAAATGAGCTGAAATTCTGTGTTTCAATTACTGCATCATAATCATCCCCAGGTACCTGCGATTATGTTTAACATATGTGTTGTTGTCAATGGAAAGGGATGAGTGGAAAATTACATAGTGTTATGATTACTTAAATCTGGTCATTTTCATCATGTGAAACTTTTAACAATTTTATCTGCCAAAAATTATAACTTGTTACCAAAGGAATAGTTCATAGTTTTGCATTTTTGGAGATGTGGGGAGGGGGAGCAGGAATGTTGGGCACAATGGAAAGCTCACAAGAGTGTTGTAAGACACAGAATAGTGGGGCAGGGGTTGTAGACTGGAGTCCAACACAGTGCCAGGAACAGGGAAGGAAGAAGTTTCTCTTGATGGATCAAAAACATTAACAATTCTTACAGCTACTGATTCTTGCAATATGGGGAATGGAAGGGAATTCTGCGATGGGTTTAGTGTCCAGTCGTGAAGACAACAGAATGTGTAGGAACAGGCAATTTCAGGGCACTGGTGAAATCGACTTCTGGTTAAAACATAAAATAAAAACAGTGTACATTTTTACGAGTTTCTTGAAAGAAGATGTTAATTATCCAGCCCAAAACTGGGCAGATAAAAATGTTAATCAGCTCCATTTTATCTCAGATTATGTGCCAATACATCATGAAAGTGACCGCAAGTTTCTTCCCCTGAGTTTTGACACATGCTAAAGACAAGTGAGATCAAAAAGACATTGTGGAAAGACTTGCAGTTGTACCAGCTACAGCAAGGATGTTTCGAGGTCACAAGGTTCTGGATTTAAGACCTGAGCACAAGATTTCAGGCTAACATGTCATTGCAGTACTGAGGGCCTGCTGGACTGCCTGAAATGCTGAAGCCACGAATAAACTCTGTGGCAGACAAACAGGAGGCTGGAGGAACACAGCAGGCCAAGCAGCATCTGGAGGAAAGGCGCAGTCAATGTTTCAGGTATTACCTTTCTTCCAGTCCTGCTGTGTTCTTCCAACCTCCTGCTTGTCTACTTTGGATTCCAGCATCTGCAGCTTTTCTGTATCTGAACTCTGTGATTGGATTTGAAAGATCTCATGGCACTGTTTTGATGAACAGCAAGAGAGACTTAACCATTGAGCGCTGGGAGCTTGTTGTGCATGTTCCCTGCATTACATCAGTGACTACACTTCAAAAAATACCTCTTGACTCTAAAGCACTTTGAGACAGATATTAGCGCTGAAAAAAGGGACGTAAATGCAAATCTTTCCTTTCTGTTACTTTCTTTCAAATCCTTAGGGCATCCTAAAGCACTCAACAGCCAATGAAATCCATCCATACTCATTGCTGTCATGAATGTAGTGACCAGAGTATTTTTTGCCATTCTTAGTTGCTTCTGAGAAGGTGGTCATGAGTGTGTAGCAAGCCCTCAGAAAGAGCGAGGAGACTTATATTTCCCAAATTATACCTTATTGCGTAAAATTGGTAAAAATGCATTCCAAAATGTTTCAAGTTGAAATTTCAGAAGTTGCACTAGAATTCAACTCGTCTCCATACAGCATATTCCACTCTTATCATCGAATCATAAAATTGTACAGCCCATTGAGTCTGTACCACCAAAACTACATGAAGTCAGTGCTAGTCCCACTTCCCAGCACCAGGCCCATAAGGGCTTCAATGCAATAGTCTTATGATATAATAGTCTTAATATTTACAATAACTATTCCATGTCAAGCATATACAGGCTGTTGCAAAACATTTTGCACTAGAAATTAACTCTTCTCCCTCCACCATATTTCCATTCAGAGGCACCTCAATACAATTTCATTACTCTTCATGTTCACCATCCACAGTTCTTGTTAAACATAAAGCCTACAGGGTTCTATAGATTCAAGGGGTTGGAGGGTTAGGTCTGTATGGATTGCTGTTCAGAGGGTAAGAGTAAACTTGATGGGCCGAATAGCCTGCTTCCACATTGTAGGGATGCTATGAAACTCTTTGACTAAGGAATAGGTTAGGCGCTCTTAAATGGAGCTTGATCCCATGATTCCCTCTTTTAGACGATTCAATTCCTGAAGCAACCTAACACCAAGGAACAGGCAAAAGCATGTTGCTGTTTTTAAGTAAAACTCAGCTGAGTGCTTTCTCAAATTGCGAGGTAACAGAATACTTTACAAAGCGGCAACCGATGCATATTTCCTTTGATGTTTAAAAGTTGCATGACGTTCACACTCAACCTTTTGAATAGTCCCTCTGCAGAACCTTTGGGCAGATCACCATTAAAATGTGAAGCGGGGATATGTTTCTGTGTGTTATTGTGCTGTGCGTTGATGTATATGTGTGTGCAAGCATGTAAAAAGAAAAAAAAGTGCTGTTCATTTTGCATGGATAATTAGCTACATAGTCACAGAATAGTGTTTGTGATAAGATGAAGGAACCTTAACATGTTGACTGATTCGGTGAGGCTGGCCAGATGAACCTAATTGCTTCAGTTATGTTGGTGGTTAGAATGTTGCAGTGGGTTAGGGCTCTTGCCTCTGATTGTTATCCGGTTAACGTTAGACCATTAGACCAGAAGAAATAGGAACAGGGGTAGGCCATTTGGCCCCTTGAGTCTACTCCTCCATTCAATAGGATCATGCCTGATCCGACATTCCTCACATCCACGTTCCTGCTCTTTACCAGTAACCCTTGATTCCCTTGACCTTGCTGCTCATTATGATTTCAAGCCATATCACTAGCAGTTTGGAAAGTTGACTTCAGCTTCAAAATATCTGGAGGCAAAGATCTGGTGCCACTTAAAGTGGACATGACACTGTCCAGCAGTCATAAAAATCCATCTGATTCCCTGTCCTTCAAAGAAGGAAGGTTTCCATCATTACATGGACTGGTTTATAGAGTCATAGAGCAGTACAGCATGGAAACAGACCCTTCAGTCCAACTCATCCATGCAGATCAGTTATCCTTAATTAATCTAGTCCCATTTGCCAGCATTTGGCCCATATCCCTCTGAACCCTTCCTATTCATACACACATCCAGGTGCCTTTTAAATATTGTAATTGTACCAGCTTCCACCACTTCCTCTGGCAGCTCATTACATACACGCTCCACCCTCTGCGTGAAAAAGTTGCCCCTTAGGTCTCTTTTATATCTTTCCTCTCTCACGTTAAACCAATGCCCTCTAGTTTTGGACTCCCTTACCCTGGGGATAATACCTTGACTATTCACCTTATCTGTGCCCCTCATGACTTTATAAACTTCTTTAAGGTCACCCCTCAGCCTCCGACGCTCCAGGGAAAATATATGACTCTAGATCAGAAGAAACGTGGTTGGATCTTTACAACCGTCTGAAGCAAATTCTTCTCATATGCATCAAACCAGCAACTGTGGATGGACATTAACAGCCAGCGGAGACACAACTCCGGAATGAATAGAGAATGGAAAGTAAACAGCTTGTTGAAACTGAATATCTGACTTGTGCTTGATGAATGGAAACTTGAGTGAGGTCCTTGAGGGTAAACCTAGAAGGCAATCTTAGTTAACTCAGTACCATCAGCAGAGAAAGGGAGAACAAGGCAGATAAGTATGAATATTGAAAGAAGAATTCAGTTATAAGGGAATTAGATTGGGAGAAATCATTTCACAGAATGAAAGAAGGAGATGGAATGGGGACAGGGACAGACTGTGCACTGAAGTCCTGACCTTGGAACATTAACAGCACTCCCTGCATTGTTTGAAGATTAAAATTTAAGCAACAAGCATGGATTCTGCAAGGGTCTGCTTTTTGTTTTGCAATGCACTGCCAAATGAGGCGATCAGGATCGAGAATCATCCTTCTCATTGCAGCTGGCGAACGACGAGCTAATGGAGCTTTAGCCAGCTCCAGCGTGCAGCCTCCTGGGATCTCGGCAAGTCTTTACAAAATTGTGGAAAGATCACTGAATAGCAATGGCCAGCATGGAAAATTGAATGGTTTTTACATTTTTCCTTCTTGACTAATAGTCATGATATCACTACCCATTTTAATGGCCTACTTATAAGTACTTGACAAATCTTGGATAAGTTGAATGTAAGGATTGATGCAGTTTCTTTGCAGACTATCTTGTACACTCATTAGCTGAGTGGCTGAATGCTTTTGGCTTTGAGTTGTGCACGAGGCTGATTTTTATTTTTGCTGTTGTAATCACAACATGATACAGCCGTGCAGCGGTCATGTTACTGATCCTTGAGGCCTGGACTAATAATCCAGGGATTGTGACTTCAAATCCTCACATTGGTGCTTTGAGAATGTGAATTAGGCTTACTTAAGTAAAATAGAACTCTGGCATCAGTATATACTGTTGAAGAACCCAACTAATGCCATTACCTGGTTTGGGCATGCTCCTTTACCATGCTGTTAATTCTTCAGTATTTTTCAGAGTGGTTAAAAAGCTGGGAAACTCAGGATGAAAAATAAATGCTAGTTTCAATGCCCAAGAATAAATAAAAAATTGTTTTGAGATTAAAATAAGAATGTAGAGACTCCAAACATGGTGTATCCCATTATGATGGAAGGAGCCTTGACACCTAAAGGTTCTGGATTAGAGACAATTCTTAACTTCACAGTTCTACTGGCAGGGGTGAGTGGTGATGGTGATAAGGGAGTTAGGAGCTGGTAGAGACAAGTAACAACCAGGTATTACAGCAAAGCAAAGCCCAGTGGAAAAGTTATTTCTGGGTCTACTTGTATAGTTGGAAATTTTGACTGTGAAAGGAATAGCAGAAGTTGGAAACCAAGTGGGTAGTAGAGGGTGACAGCACTCATATAAAACTTTAAGTGGGGTGAGAGGTTAGAAAAACACATTTGCCTAAGGATGGGGAGGGCACTGGAAAACTCTCAGATAGTTGATTTGAGGTCGGTTGGTCGCAATAAATTTAGCTGGCTTGATATCAGCTGGGAACATGGTGCAGGTTTTCAAGTTTACCATACTGCAGTGGCTTTTCATAGCAGTTTCAGGAAAGAAGATTGCATTCCCTAAGACAGCAAATCGAAAGTGGTTGCCCAGGAGGGAATAATCAGACTTAAACTCTGGTTGGAATGGGTTGATGGGCCAAACGATCTTCTTTCCTACCCTGAGTTTTCTTTTTGTATTTAAAGCCTTGGTAGAAGCTTGGTTCAAGTCTAATGATTATTTTTTATCTGAGTTGGTGTTTGATCTGCTAAAAGATACAAGGAGTGAGAGAAAAACAGAGTAAATTGAAAAAAGTATATATTAATCATCTAAATAGGACAGAGGAGCTCAGGTAATTGTGTGCAGCACTGGGATTCGGGTTTTATTCACTGATTTTAAATTGGAGAAACACATTTATTTGTCTTATGATATGGAAGGAGAGCAAAAGATTTGCCATATTCTTATGGGTCATAATTAAAGTTATCAGTAACTCACCAAGCTTCCTTCGTCAGTACTTTCCAAGCCTTGAACTCTATTCCCGAAGGTCAAGGGCAGCAGATATAAGGGACCCTCACTCTGTTCAAGTTCTCTTCCAAGCCACACACCAACCTGAAACTGTTCCTTCACTGTTGCTGGATCAAAGTCCTGAAACTCCCTCTCTGACTGTACTGAGTGTATCTAGATCACATGGATTGCAGCCATCACCACCATCTTAAGGGCAATTGGTGGTGGGCAATAAAATGCTGGCCCAGCTAGTGATGCGCACATCCTAAGCATGATCATATAAAAGCATTAGAATTGCATCGTTCATGAATCGGATAAATCTCTCTGTTTTTTTCTCTCTCTGTCTCTTTCCCACTCTCCCTTTCACTTTTGAACCTACTCCATGAATCTTTGTCACTTTCTCTCACTCTCACCTCAAATTGGCAACACAGGATCCAGGTTTAAAGGATTAGTCCTTGAGGGCAGGCTGAATAAATCTGGTTTGTATTCCCTTGACCGTTGTTAATTAAGAGGTGATCTACCCCTGATTGCTGAAGATCCCAGCTCCTTGGGCAGAATTAGCAGAGGTGTTCATGTTTAGAAATGTTCTACGACTTGAGCCAGAAGAAATGGTTTCCACTTGAAGGAGGGTTGCAAGTAGAATGCACAGGTTGAGTATCAAAAACAGTAGAGAGAAGAGGACGTCTTTTTTACACAACGAGTTGTTCTGATCTGGAATGCACTGCCTGACTCAGAAACAAGTATGCTTCCAACTGAGTCACTGTCAGCATCATTTCACTGAAACAATTGACTATTTCTGTTTCTTTCAAATAATGCAGTCACTTTTTGGCAACAAAAGTTCTGACACTGGCTGAAGATAAGGGAAGCAAGATTATGTGTGGTCCTCCAGATGCACTGACCCTGTGAATGGTCATTTCCCCCCACTATGGCAGGGCAGTCCTAGCTTTGCAATCCAATGGAAGCTGGAGTGAGAGAAACACTGATCAAAAATAAGATAACCGCAAGATTTAAATCTTTATGCAAACTGGGCAGGCAGAACTGTTATCTTTGTGCATTTGCCACTTTTCCATTGGGTATATAAATCTTCTGAAGTTAAAAAAAATAAATATCTTTTGGCCTTGTCAGAATGGTATGTAATTTGCAGTTACTGTGTGCTCTCATGGCCAGGATTTGTCAGTTGAAAGCATGTAGCTTAAGTGGAACCCACTGAGCTTTGCAGCAGGGCTCATCAAAACTCTGGAAAGTGTTTTAGGGAGTCTTAATGAGATCAGCAGACATAATATTTCACAGTAATACTCAAATTCTATGAAAGTGCAGACTAATCTTCCTAGCAGATGGATTCGCTGAAAGGCAGTTCTTCTGGCTGGGTGAGGTTGCACAGAATAAAGCAATGAGTTAACACTTCTCGGAAGATTTGCCTATCCGCTGAGGTTTGGGACCCTGTCTCAATTTTAGGTTGTGTCGTGTTTATCGTCTTGTCTTCTCTGCGTCAATCTTTGTTTATTCCACTGCCCCGATCTTATTTTCTCCTCTCACACCAGTTGCCATTCCCATCTCTCTACTGGATAGATGTGCGACTAATGATTTCCACTCTTGAGTCTTATGAAAGTTAAAGAACAAAGGCCTTGCAAATGCCTTATCCATTTCTGTGGGCACTTATCTTTAACATGAACATTAAGTTCAACACAATAAATCTACATGACTCTTAAGTTGAACAATCACAGTTATATCACCTCCAAATCTCCAAACTTCCAGGGAATAAAAGTCAATTTTGGCTTCAGTAATATGTCAATACAATTGAAGTCCTCCACCTCTGGTAGCAATCCAGTGAATATCCTCTGTGCCTGCTCCAAGGCTTTAACACCCTTCCAAGTGTGCCCACGGTTGGTCACAACACTCCAATTCAGACTTAATTACTGTATCATTAAATGTTTGATGTAACAATAGTCTGTTCTAACAGAATTTATTTGGTTAAGTATGTTCAGATCTTTGGCTGTAATAGTGCCTTCAGTTTAGACACATGTAAAATATAAGGAAACTGTAGCTCCTAGTTTGGTAACTAAGACAAAACATGTTTACGTCAGTCTTAAAATAAAAAAATGCTTATATGACAAAGGATTGACTTTTTTTGTCAAATAATTCAAAATTGGCCTCAAAATCCATTCATAGAATAAGTGTCAGAGTATTAATAAATAAAATAAAACTGCCTCTCACATTTACTGTTTTAGTTGCCTTCATTTTATTAACTCAGGTTTAGGATTTGTACTGACAAAAATGGGTTTTAAACTTAAGATGGATTATGCATAATAAATAGAAGCAATGTACCAACTTCAACTGGATTTAAAGGCATCTTAATAACATTTCATAGCTGAGGTTACACAGGAGTCTAAAGATGTGCAGGTTAGGTGGATTGGCCATGCTAAGTTGCCCTGTAGTGTCCAGGGATTTGCAGATTAGGTGAATTAGCCGTGGAATATGTGGACTTATTAGGGATGGGATGGGGGCTAGGTCTGGGTGACATGCTATTCAGAAGGGTTGGTGCAGATGTTATGGGCCAAATGGCCCCTTTTTGCACTGAAGGGATTCTATGATTTTGTGTTTAGTGTCAGGGACTTGCAGTGAGCCTGTTGTATTGTGGGACTTCAGTCGGATGCTCTATGTTTAAATGTATATTGGTTGCCATCTGGATGTTATATTAAATTGGCTTCTGAATCTGGACTCCGCTAAAACATCTGCACAGATACCTCATATATATATATATATTCACAGTTTGGCACTTGCAAGCTATAAAGATACACACGAGGTGTGGAGAAATGAACGCATTTGAACTGCTGAGTTGAGACCTGGAGAATTGCGGAATGCGTCACAGAAAACTAACAAAAATAAGATTATATCAGAGATAAAATTATGTTGCTTTGGTTAAACTGGGGACCCTTTCTGGGTGTTTTGAGATCACTACAGGGTGCAGAAACTGAAAGGGCTAAATTGGACTGTTTCAAGACATCCTACTGAGTATACCTGTGGGAGCGACTATGAGTCTTATTGTTCAGGGCAGGCATCGTTCCTGCAGAGTACTTTCTTGCTTTTCTTATTCTGGTGTCGAATGCACAGGGATTGGTTCAGTTGTAGATAATTTTGAGGGAAAATTGGACAAGTCTTTGAAACAGAGGAATGTAACAAGGCCGTGGGGAGGCAACGTGTCTCTGAGATTAATTTTGGATTGATACAGCGAAGAATCACTCAAAACGTACTTCTTGCGTACTGCAATATTTGGTGGTTTAATGGGCTATTTCCCATTGCCCTCTGTTGCCAGTTCTGCATGAAGAAAGTTCTTTGACCATCCTGACTGGGAAGGGACAGTGATGCAGCAATCATACCCTATGTTAGTAATTCAAAGGAACAAGCCAAAGCTGTGGGGTCAATGGTTCAAAATTCACCATAGCAGCTGTTGGAACTTAAATTCAGTTCATCGAAGTCTGGAATTGAGAGCTAGCCTCAGTAACAACGATCGTCAATACTTGGAAAAAAACCCACCTGCTTTATGAGTGTCCTCTAGGGAAGGAAAACAACCATCTTTGCACAGTCTGGCTTTCATGTGAGTGTGAACCCACGGCAGTGTGGGTGACCCTTAACCAAGCAAGCCATTCAACTGCTGCCTTTGCCAGGAGTGCGTGCGTGCTATGCAAGAAGAAGCAACCTACAGTACCACACAGCCTGGAAAATTGTCTGGAGTGGATGTATAACCTTAGCGGCTATTGTCGTACTCAGCTGAGCCAGATGACATGCCCATGCACACAATCACACCAGTGCACACTGGTCTCTGCACACAGAGCAGGTAGATCTTGACTTTTAGTCTAATTCTAATAATGGGCGAAAGGAAATCTTCCATGCTTGGTTTGCATTGTTCCATAGCCAATGCTAAGTAAAAGGAGGCTGATTATGCAGCCCGTTTCCTTCACAAAATTGCGCAAAGTCTAAAGTTGCACCAAGCAAGAACTTATTGTTTGTCAAACAGGTTTAAGAAGCAGCAGTGTGAATGATTTAGTGGGATTGCACGTTGAAGGATAATTACAAATGGATCGGTGAAATTGGAAGGCATTTGGCTCCTAAGCTGTTGGGAATGTTGAAATCACATGGCCAAAGAAGGCAGCCAGTCAGGAATGAGTAATGAAGCATTTAAAATGGCAAAGGCATCTTTTACTGCAGCTTGGCATTAGCAGGGAGAAAGACTGTAGAAACTTCCCTCAGAGATTAAACAGGCTGGGTAGAGTCCACGATAAAACAACTGTATATGGAAGCAACAGAACTATTGGACTGCAAAGCCCTTTTTTGTTCCATATTTTTCTTTGCTGCTTTACGCACGCAGATGCAATCATGATCCAACTCCTACCTTCAAGGAGAAAAATGCCTTACATCTCACGCAATTAAAAAAAACACATAATCCCTTTGAGTCCAAGCAATCACATTGTCAAAATACAACTAAATGAAGAAAGGTACTTTGCGTGAGCAAGATCATTTTGCCTTTGCCCTTTCAGGCAATGAATATATTCCAGATAATTACATTCTCATCTTCCCTGACTCTTCTGTAAACGACGTCAATCTGTGTCCTTATGTTACTTCCCTCCAGCAAATAGAAGCAGTTTCTTTGTCCCCATCTACTCAATTAAATCCTACATTGTACTGAACACTTCAAGTGGTTTGAGAATTGTTGAATACATTATATATATCTTCATCTGCATTCGTGGGTCTTTCAGGAAATGTCTCTATTTGTTGATCGCTGACAATTGGACTTGCCATGGTGGTATTGACTTGCCGTCTTAGACGGCTGCAACCCATTAGGAATGATGGCCTAGTAGTATTTTTGCTAGCCTGTTAATCTAGTGACCCAGGTGGCATTCTTGGGATCTGGGGTTCAAATGCTGCCATGGCACCTGGTGGAATTTGAATTTAATAAATGCAAAAGCCTCATGAAATTATGATGATCAGGAAACAATGCTGGTTATCAGGAAAATCCATCTACTTCACTAATGTCCTTTAGAGAAGGAGATCTGTCATCCTTACCTGGTCTGACCTACACTTGACTTCAGGCCCAGAGCAATCTGGTTGAATCTGGGTAATTCAGAAATAGTAAAAACTGCCGATGCTGGAGTCAGAGATAACACAGTGTGGAGTGGAGGAACACAGCAGGCCAGGCAGCATCAGATGAGCAGGAAAGCTGATATTTTGGGTCAGGACCCTTCATCAGAAATGGGGGAGGGGGTCTCTGAAATAAATAGAGAGAGGAGGGGTGGGGCTGGGGAAGGTAGGTGGGATAGTGACAGGGTAGAGAATCTGGGTAATTAATATTGGCATAGCCAGTGATGCCCACATCCTGTGAATAAATAAAATCAAAAATGTGGTGATGTTGCTCCCAGAACAGTGTTAGCTAGGGGTGTTCCAGGATTTTGACTCAGGCAACTGAACAATCTCACAAGCACAGCTGAAGGAGACGTCCAATTCTACAGAGTAAATCTGATAAATATTGTTTCTGGAGCAGTGGATGAGTTTGTTGTTATAAGGTCAAAGGTCAGCGTGTTAGATCTGCTTCCTGCCCAAAACTGCCCATTTGTCTTCTGTTGTTGCTTCAGTAGAGTGTAGTACAGAACAAACAGAGGGAAAGGAATTGGAAAATCTGACAACTCAAATGTAGAGTCTAGAAAGGCAGGAGGTATGAAACAGTCAGTTATTCAGATGCAGAAGAGAAGGAAGTTGGAGAGTTGAATCGGTATAAAAAGTATATTCAGAACTCCTGCTTCATTCATAGGATGTGGGCATTGCTGGCATTTATTGCTCATTGTTAACCATCCTTGAGAAAGTGATGGTGTACGCCAGTTCAGCCACTGAAGATCATATGGTTTAGATTTTACCCACAGTGCTATTAGGGAAAAAATCCCAGGATTTTCATCCAGTTGTGCAAGAATTACAATATGTTTTCAAGTTGGGCTAGCAAGTGGCTTGGGGGGGATCTTTGTAGATGGTATTCTTACAGGTCAACTGTTCTTGTCCTTCTGTAAAAGTATAAGACCGTAAGAAATCGGAACAGGAGTAGGCTGTTTGGCCCCTTGAGCCTGCTCCACCACGTAATTGGATCATGGCTGATCTGACATTCCTCACGTTCACTTTCCTGCCCTTTTCCCCGTAACCTTGATTTCCCGACTGATCGAGAATCTATCTATCTCAGGCTTAAATATCCACAAGTACTCTGACCCATAGCTTTCTGTGGCAAGGAGTTCCAAAGACTCTTCAATCCTCTGAGAGAAGAAATTCTTCTTCATCTCAGTCTTAAATTGGTACCCCTTTATTCTGAGACGATGCTGTCTGGTCCTAGTCTCTCCCATGAGGAGAAACGTTCTCTTGGCCTTTAGCTTGTCAAGCCCCTTAAGAATCCTGTGTGTTTCAATGAGAATTGATAGAGGTCAGGAAGTTCTCATAGGAGATTCCTTCAGTGAATCTTAAGGTTGGCACACATTGTAGACACAGTGTGCCATAGTGGAGGGAGTGAATATTGAAGGTAGTGGATGTGGTGCCAGTCAAGTGGTTTGTTGTACCCTGAATGATGTAGAGCCTCTTGAGTGTTGTTGGAGCTGTATTCATCCCGGGAAATATTCCATCACATTCCTGTCTTGTGACATGTAGATAGTGGACAGACTTTGGGGAAATATAAAATAAATGACTTGCCGCAGAATTCCCAGCTCTAACCTGCTTTTGTAGTTACAGTATCTATATGACAAGGGGCATTTGTGAGCTCAGTTGGCAATCAGCTTGATTGCAATGCAGAGTGAAGCCAATAACGTGTGCTCAATTCCTACACTGGCTGAGATTATCATGAAGGTCCTTCCTTCTCAGTGTTGCCCTTCACCTGATGTGTGGAGACTCTCAGGTTAAACTCATCACCAGCTGTGTCTCTCTAATGAGAGAGGCAGCACTATGGTCCTATGGGACTATAGTGATTTTCCCTTTATTTATGTGACTAGTCCAGTTCAATTTCTGGTTAATGTGGCTGATCTAGTTAAATTTCTGGTCAAACATTTAAATTGGTAAGATGGTGTGGATTTGGGAGCGCTTACATTTGTTCCAGTAATGAAATGAAGAGGGATGGTGGAAGCATTGGGAAAGCCAGCATAATGCAGTAAGCTTGAGTTCCATGAAGTGGCACCTTCAGTCAGAAGATCATTAATGAAGTGGTGTTGGTGATAGTGAGCTCAACTTGAGCAGTGTGTCTTAAGGTGAGCACACTTAAATAAAGTTAAGCAGAATCAAATAGCAAAAAAACAAAGCGGAAGAAAATATAAATGCTTACAAACCATGTGTATTTGAATTTATCTGATAAGATATTCATCAGTGAAAGCATTGTTAAAGCTGATTATGAAACGTAATGACTCGAATGCAAAGATGATCGATCTGATTCTCACCTTGCACTGATCTGTTTGTTTCTTAGCACGTGGCTCAGCTCGTAATTTTGTGACTGAAAACATTACACCAACCACAATCGATGCTTCGTGGACTTCAGCTCCAGGCAACGTGCTCAACTATCGAGTCACCTGGAAATCTCTCTTTGACGATGATAGTGGAGAGAAGTGGGTCCCTGGATACAGCACCAAAACAACACTGGAGAATCTACGGCCAGAGACCAAGTACCAGATCATGGTCTATGCTTCGTATGGCAGTGGGGAAGGAGATCCACTTGAGGGAACAGAAACGACTGATGGTACAGTAAATCATGCCAAGACCACAAGTCTTACATTCTATAATATAACGAGTGTCAACCGGTTCATCTTTTGAATGGCTCCTTTGCAGACCTGTCAACATATTTTTCAAATAAAGCAGAGAGCTGCAGATGCTGGAGTTCTGAAACAGAATCAGAAACCATCAGAGAAGCCCAACAGGTCTGATAGCATCTGTACAAAGTCAAAAGTCACACAACACCAGGTTATATTTCAACAGGTTTATTTGAAATCACGAGTCCCTTCACCTGATGAAGGAGCAGTGATCAGAAAGCTTGTGATTTCATATAAATTTGTTGGACTGTAACCTGGTGTCGTGCAACATTTGACTTTGTCCACTCCAATCCAACACCAGCACCTCCACATCACAGCATCTGTGTGAACAGAGAAACATAGTTCACGTTTCGAGAACAATGACTCTTCTTCAGAACATATTTTTAAAGTTAGGATGTCCTATCCTATTGTCCAATAAGCCCCCAAATTCTTGATTTTAGAATGTAATGAGAGAAATAATCCTTTCTCTTTTTAACTCATTGATTTCTTCACTACCGTTGAAGTGTTGACTTGTGTCCTGTTTGACAGGCACTGCCTATGTTTCAATAATGTGCATCTGCAGGCAACATTCAAGCCCTGTTCTGGTGGCTTTGCAGACATCGGTGATATCACAGCCAGGTCTGGTATTGCTTATACATGTCACAATGCACATGTGTGTGCCTGCCTATGAGGAGCTTTCTGAATAGCCATCAGGATTATCTAACATTGATAGTCTTCTCCTTTAGCTTGGTTTTCTGGAGCTGATTTGGGTCTCAGTTGGCTAAGATCCACCAACATGGCACTGACTGATTATCCATTCTTGAACATCCCTGACATGTCCACTTTCTCAATGATCAATACTTAACCGTATCAACTTATTCAGCAGATAGGACCAATCTATGTATATTAAACGGAATCTTACTTTGTGCCGTTGTATAAAACCTGTGAGAGCAAGTTGGCCATTTGCTTTACATCTCTGCTGAATGTTACTATTGTCAGCAGAGACTCACTGCGCTCTCTCAAGTGCAGTGTAAAATGTTCCTGCAGCACCATGTTGAGGAAGACCAGCAGAATTTTCCCAGTATCCTAGTCAATATTTATCCCTTACCTAATAACTTATAAGTAGATGACCTGGTCATGACTCTCTGTGGGAGCTTACTGTTTGCAGTTTGTTTGCCTGTTTTCCCTACATTCCCTGCATTTCCAGTACAGAGGAGATTTATAGAGTCATACAGCATGGAAGCAGACCCTTTGGCCCAACTCATCTATGCCCACCAGGATTCCTAAACTGAAGCAGTTCCATTTCCCTGCGTCTGGCCCATATCCGTCAAAACCTTTCCCATCCAGGTACCTGTCCAAATGTTTTTTTAAATGTTGTAATTGTACTTGCCTCTACCACTTCCTGTGGCAGCTCGTTCCGTATATACAACACCCGCTGTGTGAAAAAGTGGCTCTTCATGTCTTTCCCTTTTCAACTTAAATTCATACCCCCTAGTTTTGTACTCCTCTGCCCTGGAGAAAAGACCTTGGCTATTCACCCTACCTGTGCCCCTCATGATTTTATAAACCTCCAAATGGTCAGCCCTCAGCCTCCTACACTCCAGGGGAAAAATGTCCCAGCCTATCTAGCCCTTCCTTATAACTCAAACCGTCCAGTATCGGTCACATCCTGGTAAATCTATTTTTTGCACCCTTTCCAGTTTAATAACATCCTTCCTATAGCAGGGAGACCAGAATTGAATGCAGGACTCCAAAAATGGCCTTACCAATGTCTTGTACAATCACATGATGCCTTAACTCCTGCACTCAGTGCTCTGACCCATCATTTACCAGGATGTTGCCGGACTAGACAGTGTTAATTATGAAGAGAGATTGCACAGACTGAGGTTGTTTTCCTTGGAGCAGAGGAAACTGAGGAGAACATGATTGAGATGTATAAAATAATGAGGGGAATAGATAAATTAGACAGGATGAAACTTTCCCCCTTCGTGGATGGATCAATGAGCAGGGGGCATAGATTTCAAGAAGGGGCAGCAGGTTTAGTGGAGATGTGAGGGAAAATATTTTCGCACAGAGGGTGATGGGAATCTGAAACTCACTGCCTGTAAGGCTGGTAGAAGCAGAAACCATTGTAACATTTCAGAAGTATTTAGATGTGCACTTGTGATGCTAAGGCATACAAGGCCGTGGGCTGTATGAGATTAGCATAGTTATGTCGGTGCAGACTTGATGGGCCGAAAGGCCTTGTTCTGTGCTGTACATGTCTATGGCTCCATTCCAAAATGACCAAACCGACTTTTCAAAAACAAAAATCAACTCCAACATCTTTCTCTTTCTGCTGTTGAACAGCTACACCAGAGGCCAAGACCGTGACTGTATCAGACGAGACAGTCAACAGTTTCCGTGTGAGGTGGCAGCCAGCACCAGGCAAAGTGCTGAACTACAGACTCTCTTACCGACCAGCCAAAGGAGGAAGGACCATTGGCACCAAGATCCCTCCTCACCTGACCACCACCATCCTAAGACGACTCAATCCTCAGACAACATACAATGTCTCTGTCATTCCGATGTACAGAAAAGAAGAAGGAAAATTAAGATCGGGACAAGGAACAACAGGTGAGGCAGTGGTCTTTGAGCTACCTGAACTGGGGTTTAAAAGGTTTCTGAGTAGTTATGCCCAAGCAGCAAGCCTTGCATTTAACAGTTACTATGTTCTGTTTCTGTCGGTTATATGTCCAAAGGTAAAGTCCTCATAATTTATAAGACTGTAAGAAATAGGTACAGGAGTAGGCCATTCAGCCCCTCAAATCTGCTCTACCATTCAATAGGGTAATGGCTGATCTAACATTCCTTGCATCCACTTTCCTGCCCTTTCCCTGTGATTCCCTGACTGATCAAGAATCTGTCTGGCTCAGCCTTAAATATGCATAAGGACTCTGCCCTCATAGCTCTGTGTGGCAAAGAGTTTCAAAGACTCACAACCCTCTGAGAAAAGAAATTCACCCTCATTGCAGTCTTAAATTGGCACCCCCTTATCCTAGTGGACTACTTTCTCATTAGAGAGAGAGAGACAGTTGATGGTGATTTGAACTTGAGGGTCACACACGTCAACAAAGGGGAGGGTTTGTGAAGTGGCTGTTCATTGTAATCTCAGCTAGTGTGGCATTGAACCCATGCTGCTGGCATCACTCTGCATCACAAACCAGCATCAAGCCAACTGAGCTGCGATACAATTAAAGGCTTGTCTTCTATTGTCAGGCCAAGCACTTGAACACACAATCCAGCCGACATTACCATGAAGGATATGCTTCACGGTTTGAGGAGACATTGAGCTGAAGCCTGATCTGTCCTCTCAGGTGGATGTTGAAGATCCCATGGCATTATTCCAAATAATGTCCTGATTGATATCCTGGACAAAATTTATCTCTCAGTCAACATTGCAGAAATGCAGACTGTCTGGTCATCACTAGAGTGCTGTTTGTGAGCTCTTGTTATGCACCTATTAATTGCTGTCTTTTCTTTCCCATGACGATGGACAATGACTGCTTAAATAAAACATCTTCATCCAATAGCAGTTTCTGTGCTGAAGTGCAGTGAAAACAAATTCTGCTGCTTTGAATTCTACTGGCCATCTGTAAGGCCCTTAAATACTTACTTCAGTTCTGTCAACATAGATTGGCATAGCCTAATGTTTGATTCTCTGCCTCTCCTAGGAAATTCTCCAGGCTGCCAGATGGGTTGGGAGTATTGGTATCATGTTGACAAGACATCATAACTATGTGGGTCACTCTGGGGAGTGTTGTTCTGTTCCTGCCTGCATTCTAATGTACTGAAATTTAGTAAATTGCTTTAACACGTTGCATTTAGTAACATTTGTGATGATTTCAGTGACTAATATTGGATTGTTTTCCCCTCTTTAACAGCCTCACCATACAAACCTCCACAGAACTTACAAACCTCTGAACCTGCCCGGACGAGCTTCAGAGTGACCTGGGAGCCGGCCCCAGGGGAAGTCACTGGGTATAAGGTCATCTACCATCCCAGGGGAAGAGAAGAACAGCAGGGAGAAATGGTATTGGGGCCATACGATACAACCGTGGTACTGGAGGAGCTGAGGTAAACACAAAATTGAATGTTTTCTTGTTTGTAAACGATTGATCTTTTAGAACTGAGATGAGGAGGAATTACTTCAGCAAGTGATACCTTCCACATGTATAATGTCTTGTCTCCTGTGGAACACATTGCCACAGAAGGCTGTGGAGACCAAGTCCGTGAGTGTCTGGAAGACAGGGATGAATGAGTTCTTCATTAGTAAAGGGATCAAAGTCTAAGGGGAGAAGGCAGGAGAATGGGTTGAGAAACACATCAGCCATGGTTGAATGGTGGAGCAGACTCAATGGGCTGAATGGTCTAATTATGCTCCTATGTCTTATTGCTAGAGGTGATATACAATGATGCTAATGTCACCAGTTTATTCCTTAGACCGTGTGTGGGAGATCATGGAGGATTGCTTCTCACCTCCCCCAATTCTTTGTTTGTCTAGGGACGAACTTTTGGAACGGTTTAATTGATTGATTGATTTATTGTTACATGTATTGGAAAGCAGTGAAAAGCTTTGTTTACGAGCAGTACAAGCAGATGATAGTAAGCCAGGATGTACAGATCTAAGGCTGTAAAAAAATCGTAGACAGAGGCATACAGGTTACGTTGCACAGGGTGTGCGCTAGGCAAGATCAATATTAGCAAGGTCAGTGTTATTTGAGGCTAGAGAGTCCATTCATCAGGCTGATAATGACTGGGAAGAAGCTGTTCCTGAACCTGTTCAGGCTTCTGTATCTTCTGCCTGACGGAAGAGATTGTAGGAGGCCATTACAGGGATGGGATGGGTCTTTGATGATGTTGGCAGCCTTTCTGTGGCAATGAGCCATGTAGATAGAGTCCATGGATGGAAGGTTGGTTTCCATGATGGTCTGGGTTGTGCACACCACCTTCTGTAGTTTCTTATGGCCCTGGGCAGAGCAGTTACCATACCAGGCCGTTATGCACCCGGATAGTATTCTTTCAATGATGCGTCTGTAGAAGTTGGTGAGGGGCCTTATGGACATGCCAAATTTCCTGAGTCGCCTGAGGTAGAAGAGGCGTTGCTGTGCCGTCTTGACTGTTGCACCTATGCGGGAGGAAGAGGTATTCATTCAGCCAGAGATACCCTACCAGATGTACAACCACTTGTCTCTCTCTTTAATGGACAAAGATGCCTGTGGTCCTTCATAGACTAATTATCACCGACCAGAGAAGATCTGGAAATATGGTTAGTTGAGAGGTTGGATTAAGGTCTCGAGATCCCCTACTTTGATTTTACTAACTTCGTAGAGCAATTATCAACGACAGGCTAGCTTCCTGCCAGAAATAGATGAAAGTAATCAGGATGGATATCAGTGAGGAGCACAGGTTTCCTCTCTGTAAATCAACTATGATGAAGCAAGGACCGTGTGCTCAGGATATTTACACATTGCTGCAATGATGCACTACCTTTTTTTAAACACATTCATGGATCGTGGACATTGCTAGCTAGGTAAGTATTTACTGTCCATCCCTAACTGGAAGGTTTGAGCTACAAGGAGAGACTGGATAGTCTGGGACTTTTTCCCCTGGAATGTCAGAGGCTGAGGAGTGACCTTGTAAAGGTTTACAAAATCATGAGGGGCATAGATAAAGTAATGACCAAGATCTTTCCCTAGGGTAGGGGAGTCCAAAACTAGAGTGCATAGATTTAAGGTGAAAGGGGAAAGATTTAAAAGGGGCCTGAAGGGTGACTTTTTCACACAAGATAGTACATGGAACAAGCTGCCAGATAGTGTGTGGAATCGGATTTCCCCTGGGATTCTCCTACTCATCTTCCATAGCTCTGTCAGGAGACTAACGCAATTCCTGGAACAATGGGATACTTTTTACTCTATCCTCCTAAGATTGCTGAAGCTCTTACACTGAGGCTACAGGGAAGAGTAGGGCATTCTAACCTTATTTTTATAGTTTCCAGGTTTGTGGAGCTAAATATTTAAAATGCAGATTACCCATGTAATTATGTCATGCTGAAATTACACACATCTACCAGTGGAGCTGCTGTATCTTCACGTACTCAGTTTTGTCTATCCTCTGCTGTATTTAGTTTTTTTATTTATTCACAGGACAGTGGGGGGGGGTGGTGGTGTTGCTGGCAGGGCCAGCATTTATTGCCCATCCCTACTTGCCACAGAGGGCAGTTAAGAGTCACCCACATTACTGTGGGCCTGGAGTTACGTGTAGGCCAGACCCAGTAAGGATTGCAGTTTCCTTCCCTAAAGGATATTAGTGAACCAGATGGGTTTTTCCAACAATCGACAATGGACTCATGGTCATCATTAGACTCGTAATTCCAGAATTCAAATTCCACTCTCTGCCATGGCAGGATTCAAGCCCAGGTCCCCAGAACATTACCTGCGTCTCAGGATTAACAATCCAGTGATAGTATCTCTAGGCCATTACCTCCTCATTAAACTTCCTCAACCCCTTGAACACATTCTTGCCCATAACTCACTCCCATTTATCCGTTATTCCACATGTAAACCCTATCAATCTACCCATGAGATGATTGCTGCCTACTGAATTTCTGATATCTGTTTCTTTGCAGAACATTGATGGTTGGATTTGTGGTCCGATCTTGATGGGCCAAGTTTTAAAAATTGGTTGTTCAAAGGGAAGTAAAATCAGACTACTTAGAAATGATGTGTTGATTTGCCTCAATAAGTTTAAGAATTCATTTACGCATTGTCAGTGGTCTCAGGCGACTCCTGTTTAATCATGCAGAACTCTAAATTTTTACGTATCTTTTGTGTTTAAAATTCGGCTGTTTAAGCTCTTCCAAATGTGTACGATTGGAAGGAGAAAGGCCAGACCTTTTGTAATTTGCCGTATTAAATGTTATTTGTATGGAGAATTCTGGGTAAAGAGCCAAGGGCAATTGTTCACCCGGCCTGGAATAGGATAGAAGGGGAGAATGATATAAAGTAGGGAGAGGCGACATTCCCAAGTTTGAGATTTCAGTGTTCACTCTTGTAAAGTACTCTGATTGTGGGGTAATCAAGCACACTGCTTGACCTCACAAAAGTGCAGAGAGCCCTGATGAGATCAGAGACCTTGAAAATATGCTTTTTTTCCCCTCTTCTTCTTATTCATAATAAAACAGCAGCAGTGAACTGAAACTGAATAGAATCATCGTTACTGACTTGGAAGGAGTGACAGTGATGAAAGAATGATTGCAGCCCAGTTTGGGAAATGTGGTGGCTGGTTTGCATTACTCTCTTTGCTGCAAACATCTTCTTTTCATTACACTCTGGTTGACCAAATTGCCTTTCTGCCAGTCCTTGGTTGTCACTTCACCGGAACACAAAGGTCCCCGTGCCACCAGAAACGATTACAGGTTGACCTCCTACCCCACTCGATAGCCATCGATAACTGTGCCCTCCTTTTACTGTGTAGAAAACGCTTACTGGTTGCTTTACATGTTTTCCATTAGACCATGATGTCACTGTTTTCATATTTTCTTTTAGCTTCATCCTTTAATTTTTTTTAAAACTCAGATTACTTTATACTTAAGTCACCTCCCATTGGTGCAATTAAATATCAGTGTTCCATATATTTGCTAAACTATGTTACCAGTTACTTGATTGAGTGGGGAAGGTAAAGCCTGAAACAGATTTTGATGCTCATGAGGGAGTTATCATATTTAAACATTTATTTAATGCTGTTTTGATTGCAACCATTTGGAGTAGTTTGTCAGTCAAAGGCCCTCGGTGCTATTAAAAAGAGCCAGATACAGAATGCCTGTAGAATATTGTATCATATTCTCATGGTGTTCTCCATACATAACAGCTCGCTCGAAAGCTTGTCTTGCAGATGAAGCTTTGCTAACCATCTGGTTCCGGCAGAATGATTCCTTTTATTACATGTTTTGTCAATCTGTTCCGAGTTGACCCTAAGCTGAGCTGATGACTGTGCATCCTGTCTGGTGCCACAATCACCTGTCTCCCCTTCCGCAAAGTTCTCCCCTCCACCCCTGCCTGAGATCATCTACTGCTGAAACTCTTGTCCATGACCATCTCACTTCCAGTTTCAGCTATTCCAATGTTCCCTTGGCTGTACTTTTCGTCCTCCAGAAATCTGAGCTCATTTGGAACTCTGAATCATACTACAGAAGGGGCTCTTTGGCCCATCAAGTCCGTACTGCTAAAAATATACTCTTACCTGCAATAGTCCCACTGTCCTGCACCAGATCTACGGCCTTGAATGTTACTTCAAAAGTAATCCCAGTCAGACTCAAACCTGTAATCGTCTGTTCTCAGTATCCACAGAAATACCAAACCCCCTCTCACTCATCACCTTTATTCTCACTGGCCCCTGCTACCGCCAGCACCTCAGATTTAACAATTTCAGTTCTGAGGAAGGGTCACTGGACCCAAAACGTTCACTCTGATTTTTTGTCATAGATGCTGCCAGACCTGCTGAGCTTTTCCAGCAACTTCTGTTTTTCCTTCCTGATTTACAGCATCCACAGTTCTTTCGATTTTTAACAATTTCATAGTGTGTTCGAATGACCTCAGCCCCCATGAGCCCCTTCATCACTCTACATCAAACCCACGCATCTCAACCTCCAGGATATCTGTGCTCCTTCAGTTATACAACCTTGTGCATCTCTAATTTTGTAGCTGTGTAGCTTTCTGAATCCTGAGCTCATAAATTCCCTCCCTAAGCCTTTCTACATCTCTCTCCTCCATTTAAGTTGATCCTTTTAAAATTTATACTGATTGGTCAATTACCTGTGTCTCCCTGTGTGGTGCGATGTAAGGTTTATTCGATAATGCTCTGGTGAAATTTCTCAAAACTCTGAGCAGCTGGAAGGGGAGATCAGAGATAAAGGGGATGGAGGCAGATAGGTTGGTGGTGGAGGAGGGGTGGAGGTGCAGGCAGGATGCAGGAGGCATTGTTCCTCTCAGCTTCTCCTAAACCACGCTTAAAGGACTCCGCCCAACATCATTCCTAGCTGCTGTGAGAGAAATTGTGGCAGTTCCGGTTGAGACCATATAGAAAGGATATGGAGGCTTTGGAGAAGGTGCAAAAAAAGGTTTATCAAGATGTGAGAGTGGATTGGCTGTAAGGAAAGGTTGGACAAACTCAGATTGTTTTCACTAAAGTGTTAGAGGCTGATGGGTGACCTGATGAAAGTATGTAAAATTATGAGGCGCATGGATAAGGTGGATAGTCAGAGTCTTTTTTCCAGGATGAACTGGAAAACTCTAGGGCAGACGTTTAAAGGGAGAGAGGGAAAGCTTAAAGGAGATTTGCAAGGCAGGCTTTTTTGTGTAGAGTATGTTAGGTACCTGGAACGTGCTGCCTGCAGTGCTGGTAGAAGCAGATACAATGGCATTGTTTAAGAAGCATTTAGACAGAGACATGATCAGGTAGGGAATAGTGAGACTCAGACCATGTGCAGGCAGATGGGATTAATTTAGAATGGCATCATGGTCAGCATAAGCATCGTGGGCTCTGTATTAGAGCTCTCCTATTCTATTTTCTATGTTCTGAGTGTTTTAGTCCAGCAATAACTGTACATTAGGATAATGAATGCTGAGTCCTGAAGTAGGGTCACTGAACTCGAAACAATAATTCTGTTTGTCTCTCCACAGATGCTGTCAGACCTGCTGAGTTTCTCTAGCAGTTTCAGTTTTTGCAGTAAGTGCTAGGTCTGGGGATTGAGTTGCGGGAGTGACTACTCGTCAATGATTTTTTTTCTCCCTCTCTCTCTCTCTCTCATACTCTTTTGGAATTATTACCAACTGGCTGTAGGTGTTGCCTCACGATGAAGTATTCAATTTGATTGCAAGGCAAACATTTTGATATGAACTATTATGTCAAATTGTGTTTTATTTCCAGAGCTGGAACCACCTATAAAGTGGCTGTTTCTGGAATGTTTGAGGGCGGAGAAAGTGCCCCATTGTATGGGGAAGAACAGACGACCCTCTCTGATGAAGCAGTGGAGAAACCTCTTGGACCACCAGGTAATGAGTTTACTGATTGACCAGTGACTTAACATGAAACTTCCCTCCAAAGCAGCGACATGTTAGATGTTGGCACTAATGGGAACATAAGGATCCCATTCAACCACCCAAACCTGACTTGGAAACCTTCCTGTACCTAGAGGTTCATGGAGCAGACACAGCACATGCTTAGGTCTGTGATCTCTCAGTTGTTTTCCCTGGTGAAAGTCAGATGCCTCAAGTGTCACTGACCAGGAGATAGAAAGAACTGCAGATGCTGGAGTCAGAGACGACACAGTGTGAAGCTGGAGGAATACAGCAGGCCAGGCAGCATCAGAAGAGCAGGAAAATTGACATTTTGGGTCAGGACCCTCGAAACATTAACCTTCCTGCTCCTCTGATGCTGCCTAGCCTGCTGTATCCCTCCCGCTCCCCACTGTGTTATCAGTGACCACGAGTCTTTCTCAATCTCTCAAAACTACCTTAGGCATTTAGGAAGGATTTACAAAAAGACAACATACCAGTAAGTTCTAAACACACCATCAGTGGCCATCAGGTCCTCAAGTGGGACTTGAACCTGGAGCTTCTATCTGAGAGTCAAGGCACTACCCACTGCATCATAAGACCTCCCTTGCTTTGAATCTGATCTGCCATAAAATTATATCATAGCTGACCTGAATCTTAACTCTATTGGTTCTATAATAGCCATACCAGACAAAAGTCTTCATGTCAGCTTAAATTTTTCAGTTGACATCATCTCAAAAACATTTAAGAATTTAATAGTAGAATTTTTAAAAAGTTATTTTTGTAAGTAGGTAATTTACTGGATATAGAATGAATGGAGTGATGAGTAGCAAGATAGATGGATAAAGAAGAATCTTTTAAAACTAGATGTGGTTCATGCACATGGGTTTTCAAAAGTCATTTGACAAGCTATCATGAAAGGCTGTGATATAAGGAGGAGCATGGCTAAAGGATGGGTTAGTTAATAATTAGTTATTTACCCAGGAAGCAGCTATTAGTGACACTCACATCCTTTCTTTTGGGATGGCAAGCTGTAATTGTGTGAGGGCTACAGGCATCACTGCTCGCACCTCAGCTTTTAAAACTTATATCAATGACTTCAATGTGGCGACTGAATGCACGGTAGCTAAATTTGCCAAGGAAACCAAGATTGGTAAGCAAGTAAAAGCAAAATACTGGAGATGCTGGAAATCAAAAACAAAGGTGGAGAACACTGGAGAAACTCAGCAGGTCTGGCAGCATCTGTAGAGTGAGAGAAACAATGTTAATGTTTCAAGTTTGTTCTGAGTGAGACTCAAAATATTAACTCAGTTTCTCTCTCCACAGATGCTTCCAGACCTGCTGGGTATAATTTGCCTTTTCAGTGTTTGTTTTGGTAAGAGGTATTAGAGAGTCTTAAAAGGGACATGGACTGCTCAAGAGGGAATGCAACAAAATAGCAGATGCGATACAATGTGGGAGATGGTAAACTTTGGCAATATGTTATTTAGGTGGAGGAGGGTTGCAGCAGAAGGTACAGAAGGATCTGGTGGTTCCGGTACATGGATCGCAGTAAACTAGTGCGCAGTTACAGCAAGTGATTGGGATACAAATAGACTATTGGTATTTCTTGCTAGGTACGTAGATTGTCGAAGTCGAGAAACTTTACTGAAGCTATACAGAGTGTCGACCACTTCTGGAGTACTGTGTACAATTTGGTCTCCTTATTCGAAAAAGAATATAATTACATTAGAAACATTACAAAGCGTGTTCATTTGATTTATTCCTGGGATAAAGAGCTTTTCTTGTGTAGAGAGTTTGAAGAGATTGGGCCTTTTCCCATTAGAGTTTGGAAGAATGAGAGGTGATCTTTTTGAAAGATATAAGATTGTGAAGGGGATCTTCAGGGTTGATGATGAACATATGATTCCCCTTGTGTGGGAGCCCACAACTAGTTTTAACGTAAGGCCTCTTTCTTTTAAGATGGAGATAAGGATGCATCTTTTCTCTCAGAGAGTCATTTGCTTTAGAAATTTTCTTCCCCAGAAAACAGTGCAGGCTGAGTCATTGAATTTAGTCAAACCTGAGTTAGATAGATTTCTGTGCAATGTAGGAGTCAAGGCTTATGGGAAGCAGAACAAAAAGTGGAGCTGATACCACAAGATCATCCATGATCTTACTGAATGGTAGAGGAATCTTGAAGAGCCAAAGTGCTTACACCTGCTCCTATGTCCTATTTTCTTATGAATGTGTTTGTGTGACAATGGTTTTATGTTGTCTTGAGGAGCTTTTACAACAAATGAAGATGTTAAAGAGATGTAGAATTTGATCCATATTCATACTTCTCTTAAGCTTTCTTCCCAATTCTTCCAAGGACCTAATCCTGAAATCTTAATCCTACTATCATTGCCAGGCAATCAATTTATATTACACTGAACAATTTGCTGGTTAATTTCAGCACATGTCCACTCACCACCCTCTGAAATATGGGAGAACGAGGGTTTGGGCGGGGGCTAGGTGCTGAAAGTGCAACCTCTGGACCTACCTTCTTTGATCTTCACTAGATCCACATAGACCCTTACTGAAAGAGATCAGGAAACCACTTTAAATATAGAATACAGGTTTCAGTGATACCATTGGCATCTGACTACAACCTTAACCTCAGACTAGAAAGGTGCACTTTACCTCTCAGTCAGGTCAATGTTGTCAGGGTTTTTTATTGCTGCCTCCATGGGGGCTGGCTGTCATGGGAACTGGGGACTCTCAGCCATGGTTATTGGACCAGTTGCATGTTCATTTATCACCAGAGTGTACTGCTGTCATCCTTAGTACTGCCTACGGGGGGAGTTCCTGAGCACCTTCAGTGCAAAGAACTCCAATTGTCATTTGTGAGAATAAAGTAATAAAGTTAGGACATTGTGCATGTGTGCGAGTGTGTGTGTGCGCACGTGCACACACACATATGAATTGAATTCCCTCAGACTGAGATCCAAATTCTGTCCTCTTATGAACATTTAATACACTCATATGAATCTCTCCTCTGCACTCTGTCAATGCAGATATGAATGCCTGTGCAGAGGTGAATTTCTGTGCAAATGTTTTCATTAAATCTAACTTAATCGAGTCAATTCTGCATTTTAAACAGTGACCCCACACTTCTAAAGTGGCAATAAGATAGTCACAAAACTAACTGCCTCAGAGTAACGAAGTCAAATTACATTCATATATGCCATACTGTTGCATTTGGTTAGCTCAATTAGCTGGATTGCTGGTTTGAAATGCAGGGTGATGCCAACAGCTTGAGTTCATTACCCACAGAGGCCGTGATTGACACAAGGGCTCTCTTTCTGAACCTATTACCTCTTCCTGATGAGTGGTGACCCTCAGGTTTAAATTTACCAGCGGCTATTTCTGTCTGCTGAAAGAGTAGGGCTATGGTAACTTCATTGCATTCCACCATATCACACTGACTGTGATGCTCATAGATAATATTATAAATATTTCATAGGGGATGATATTGAATTATGTTGTATGTCAGCAATTATTTTGCTTCAGGAGAATTGCCCATCACAATTCTAAACTACAACATACGTGACAAATAAATGGTGTCCCAATCCTGTTCCAATATAAGTTGTCCCAAAGAATACTCAGACGAATTGCATTAGCTTTATTGTCACATGTACTCAGTGCATGTGGTGAATTGTTTATAAGTCACCACTTACAGCACTGTCTCAGCTACAAAGGCATCTAGGTACAATTCTTCAGTTACAGATTAGTTACAGTGTAATAATGTCACCAACCCTAGGTACAATCCTTAGTTCAGAATAAAGAAGTGAAGAAAACAAAAGTTACATTACATCTTTACACAGTATAGCCATAGGTCAGAAAAACAAGCTAAGTTAAAAAGACAGACGTTTCAGTCCCACTCCAGGGGCTCTCCATAGCAGCCCAGCACAGGGGGTCTCCATGTGGTCTGACTGCTGGCTGTCACCTCTGGGCCATTGCCACCAAAGGTATTCTAAACTCTAGCATGCATTAGAGTAGGAAAACATTCACAGTGTGTGTCAGGTATTTCAAACAGCTATGCTGTCATATTTCAGGCAGGAATAGGTTGTTGCACATTCAGCTACTGACTGCAAATGCTTAAACCTTCCTCCAGTTTCCATGCCATTGAGTGGAACGACTTGCCTTACCTCCAAATATTACTAGATACAAACAGTGGACAGATTCAGGGCTTACTGATTAAAAACTGTAATTTAAGAATAATAGATTCATTTGAATATAGGCTTTGGAGATCCCACTCAGAACAGTAGAATAATCAATCTTCAAAGCACTGAATTTTTCCCTGTTATCGTTTTCTCTGATTCCTTTACATTCGGATATTAACCTGTTTATTTTAAATAAATTGATGTAACACACTGAAGTAATGAGTGTACTAAGTGCTTGTATGGGAAATTTGGAAGTCTGTTCTAACTGTTGCAGAGTTTAGCAGTGTAGCTACTAAGATGCCTTTACCACTTCAAAATATAAAATTTGTTCTTTTTTTTCCAGTCATGAGCATGTACAGTCTATATGTCGCATATGGACCAGAGACTCTAATGTTTATTTATTCCTTTGTGAAACCGTAACATTTTCAGTTTTGACATTTACACAGGAGACAACCTTCCTCCACTCCCGTTCCCTTTTGATTTTGCAGCTAGCACTATATACCTGCTTACAATATTCCAGCCAATGAAAGCAGAAATCGTACATGAGCACAGAAGAAACATATTAAGCTATGGAGTGGATGTTTCTTGAAATTTCCAAGATGGGTACAAATGAGGCCAAAGGCTGGAAGTCATTGCAATATCAAGTAACCAGCAATTATGTGGATTGTCATGAAAACAGCAAAAAAGAAAGACAAACAAAATGTTGTTGAAACATATGCAAGCACTCTATGCATTTAAATAAAAATTCCCCTCAAACCTTTTCTGTGTCTTGTCATCTTTGGTGTTTGTGCAATGCAATCCTTCATATTTTCATCCCGTTTTCTGGAGATTTCTGCCTCGAGTTAAAGGGAGTTTTTCTATATTTTAGTTTGTTTATGACAATAATTGGAATTCTGAAATCTAGGAACTGTTTTTCGCCTATTTGTGTTGTGTGTTCTCATACAGAAATCACGGACATATATGTAACAATATTAACCTACATGAATTGAGCTATAATTGAGTGTTTGACTTACAATTCATCACTTTTATTGATTTTGATGTTTTTACAGTATTTGATTTGGAATTGGACACAATGACTGCTTGTTTTTGAATTCGAAGGATCTTCAAAAACATTGGGTGACTTTCAGCAGGATAGCATTAAGGGGACAATAGTTAACCCAGTACAATATCCCTTATTCAAAATGAGCTGGTGAGGAAGATGGTAATCCAAGGCTGTTCATAGTTCAATTGCTGGAAGCAAGGAATATTATATTTGTACATTTGGCAATCGATTTCTAATAGTTTTGTCCTTTTACATTACAATCTGCTTCACCCATTGGAAAAACGCATTAATAATTCCGCATTACTTCAATTTCCAATTCAAAAATCTTAATTCAGTATTAAGTTTAGAATGTTATTATTTGTAGTTCTATGCTCGGATTACCATATATCCGTCTACCACTGTCCAAGGTGTTTTAGCTTTAAAGGGGAACAATCTTCATTCAAAAAATAGTTGCTAAGATTTGTTTTCTGGTCTGCTTAAAAAAATGAGGCACAAAGATGTGAAATGTAACAAGAAGTGTCATTGTGTTACGTGTATGTGATGGCATTGTGTGGCAAAAGTGGCAAAAAAATTGTTTGAACTCTTGTCACGAAAGCAATGCCAATTATAACCCCAATTTCATTCCCAAGGTTGATAGAGATTACTTAATGTTAATTGCAAAGGTGAGCATAACAGCAAATTTCAACCTGATTTGCTTGTGTTTCTTAGCCAAATTCTGATGCAAATTGTCTTTTATGTTTTGTTAATTTATACATTTTATTGCTAAATAATGGTATCTGCTGCCTAACGTATACATTTTTCTCCTTTTGAAGTAGGTTAAAATTTTACGCCAGAGGTTTGTTCTTCGTAGTAACTGTTTTTCACTGTGACAGGGCTGCAATGTACCACTAAGGCAGCTGCTGATATTGTGCTGCTCGTGGATGGATCTTGGAGTATCGGGCGACTTAATTTTCGCCAGATCAGGAGCTTCATCGCCAAGCTAGTTCAAGCCTTCGACATTGGCCCAAGAAGAGTCCAGTTTGGTGAGCTCTTGCAGAATCCTCCTTGATTCTGTCAATTTGCTATTTCATTTCTCCAAGCAACAAAGTAAAATGACATGGCTTACTGTACTGCCTGAATGTTCTTAGGTCTGACCCAGTACAGCGGAGACCCAAGGACCGAATGGAACCTGAACCAGTACAGAGACAAGAAGAGTTTACTCGATGCTGTAGAAACTTTACCTTACAAAGGTGGCAACACCTTAACAGGTAAGCTATTTTATCCTGTGGATCTGGATGATCTTTTAGAAACATAGACCATTCAGCCTTTTGAATCTGTGCTGTCTTTTAGTTAGTTCACAGATGACCTGTAGCTGATCATGACTTGAACCAGTCTCTAACGAAGACTAACTATTACAGAATCACTGCTTCTACACTGTCTCCAATGCATTCATATCCTTCCTATAATGTGATGCCCAGGATTGTACGCAATACTCCTGCTGAGGTCTAACAAATGTCTTAAACAAGTTGGACATCACCTTCTTGCTCTTCCACTGAATGCCCTTATCAATAAAAACAAGGATACTGTGAGCTTTACTTACTGCTCTGTCTAAATACCCTGCAACCTTCAATGATCTGTACACATATACACTTAGCCCCCTCTACTCCTGTACTCACCCGCCAGAATTGTACTCCCTATTTTATATTGTCTTTAAATGTTTTTCTGACCAAAATGCATCGCCTTACCCTACTCTGCATTGAACCTCATCTGCCAATTATCCTCCCACTCTCCCAACTTGTCTAGGTCCTTCTGGAGTTCCACACTGTCCTCCTCACAGTTTACAATTCTTCCAAGCTAAGTTGGTTTCCCCAAACCTTTACCTTTTTTTTAAATTCATTCGTGGGATGCGGGCATCACTGGCTGGGCCAACATTTATTGCCCACCCCTACTTGCCCCCCTTGAGAAGGTGGTGGTGAGCTGCCTTCTTGAATCGCTGCAGTCCATATGCAGGACCCACAATGTCCTTTGGGATGGAGTTCTGTGATTTTGACCCAGCCACACTGAAGGAACACACGATGGTGAGTGGCTCGGAGCGGAACTTGCAGGTGGTAGTGTTCCTAGGTATCTGCTGCCCTTGTCCTCTAAATGGAAGTGGTCATGGGTTTGGAAGGTGCTGTCTAAGGAGCTTGGCATGGGTTTTGTGTCTGGAATACCTTTGTTGTAGCGCTAAACACAGCCTGTACAATAAGCGTGGGGGAGCCATACCATCAGACACAAATTTCCCCAATGCACATCACCCCTTGTACTCAAGGCCAGATCATCAGTCTCTTCTTGTGACGGCTGACCAGATTATAGCGCAAGTTTAACCTTTCTAACTCTGAGGTGGGGTCAGTGATCTGTCTGCGCAGCTGTGAATTCCCCCACTGCCTATTGATGCATTTTTCGAGACCCATGTTCTAATCTCTCACCTAGTAAATTGGAGCAGAGAACATCTTTAACCAAAGCTTTCAACCAATTCCCACTCTCAGTTTATTTCTCAATGAATCCTCTCTCAATAATTAATACAACTTGCTCTTTTTTATGTGATTCTGTCAATGTTATTTTCAGGCATGGCTCTCAGCTACATATTGCAAAACAACTTCAAGGCTGATGCTGGTGCTCGTCCAAATGCGCGTAAGATTGGTGTCCTCATCACTGATGGCAAGTCACAAGATGATGTTGCCATTCCCTCGGAGACTCTACGCAACATTGGAGTGGAGCTGTATGCTGTTGGTGAGTTGACGTGGTGTGTAACAGAGTGTGAAACTGGAAAGAAGAGAAGGTAGTTAAAGTTATTGAGGATAACTTGGTCAAAACAGTCTGTGCAGAAGATTTTCTAAACTCGACCAACCAAGGATGAATGTTGTATCCTAAAGTATAGTCGAATTTTTATGAGAAGCTGACACTTTGATACCAAACTTTCTTTCCATTTTGTAAAACTAAGTTGAATGTCAAACGTCTATGGAGGGACTTAAACTTGCATTCTCTAGATTGCTAGATCAGTAATAACTGCATTGTTACCATATGTATCAGTATTAATACCTGCAATATTATTTCTAATAAAATGACTTTGCAATGGGTATGCTTTGAAGAGGTAGTAGAAATCACACCTTGTTAGTTTTAGTATTGAAGTTAGATATACAATTCTGCTCTGAATACTGAGCATTGGAAACCATCCGTCAGTATTCACTGTAGCCATACTGCAGGACATTAGCCGGGGCATTGGATTGCTAGCCTGGTTACATTTCAATTATATCGCTTTCTTGAGTACAGGCTGTTATCAAGTCTGATGTTCTTCCTTAGGTATTAAAAATGCGGATGAAGCTGAATTGAAGCAGATTGCGACTGACCCAGACAGCATCCATGTGTACACTGTGGCTGATTTTGCCCTGCTCGTCGAAATTGTTGATGACCTCACCACGAACCTCTGTAACAGTGTCAAGGGGCCAGGTACGAAATATCATTCCAGAATTTGATTTTACCAAGTGCTGTGCAGAGAATCATATTGCAGTAAAGTGTCCACTCAGCCCATCGTACCCTTACTAGGTCTTGGAAAAGGTTATCTAATTTGTCCAACTGCCCCTTTAGCCTTCCAATTCCTTTGGTTTGAAAGTATTTCTATGATTCTCTTTCAATTCAAGGAGTCAAAATGGACTGACAAAGTTTCAATTTGCTGCCTGCTATTAGATGGTTTTATATAGTCAAGACTGTACTATGTCAGGTGTCAGGTCTCTCGGTGGGAGAGCATTTCGGTGATAGTGATCACAATTTCCTGACCTTTACTATAGTCACAGAGACGGATAGGAGCAGACGGTGTGGGAAAGTATTTAATTGGGGGAGGGGGAATTACAATGCTATTAGGCAAGAACTATGGAGCACCAATTGGGATCAGATGTTCTCATGGAAATGCACGACAGAAATGTGGAGGTTGTTTAGGGAACAGTTGCTACAGGTACCGGATAGATTTGTCCCACTGAGACAAGGAAAGGATGTTAAGCTCTAGGAACTTTGGATGACAAGACATCTTGAACACCTAGTCAAGAGGAAGAAGGAAGCTTACTTAAGGTTGAGGAAGCAAGGATCGGACAGGGCTCTAGAGGTCTACAAGGTAGCCAGGAAGGAAATGGAGAATGGACTCAGGAGAGCTAGAAGGGGGTATGAGAAAATCTTGGCAGGTAGTATCAAGGAAAACCCCAAGGCTTTCTATACTTATGTGAGGAACAAGAGGATGGCCAGAGTGAGGGTAGGGCCAATCACGGACAGTGGAGGGAACTTGTGTGTGGAGTCAAAGGAGGTCCATAATGAATACTTTGCCTCAGTATTCACCGGTGAGAGGGACCTTGACGTTTGTGAGGACAGCATGAAACAGGCAGATATGCTCGAACAGGTTGTTGTTAGGAAGGAGGATGTGCTAGAAATTTAGAAAATCATGAGGATAGATAAGTCCCCTGATCCAGACGGGATATACCCAAGGTTGCTATGGGAAGGGAGAGAAGAGATTGCTGCCCCTTTGGCAATGACCTTTGCGTCGTCTCTGTCCCCTGGAGTAGTGCCAGAAGATTGGAGGGCGGCAAATGTCATTCCCTTGTTCAAGAAAGGGGATATGGATAATCCTGGAAATTACAGACCAGTTAGTCTTACTTCAGTGGTGGGCAAATTATTGGAGATGATTCTGAGAGATAGTATTTATGATTATTTGGAAAAGCACAGTTTGATTAGAAGTAGTCAGCATGGCTTTGTGAGGGGCAGGTCATGCCTCACTAGCCTTACTGAATTCTATGAGGATGTGACAAAACACATTGATGAAGGTCAAGCAGTGGATGTAGTGTATATGGATTTTAGCAAGGCATTTGATAAGGTTCCACATGGTAGACTCATTCAGAAAGTAAGGACGCATGGTATTCAGGGAAATTTGGCTGTCTGGATACAAAACTGGCTGTCCAATAGAAGACAGAGGGTGGTAGTAGGTGGAAAGTATTCAGCCTGGAGCTCAGTGACCAATGGTGTGCTGCAGGGATCTGTTCTGGGACCTCTGCTCTTTGTGATCTTTATAAATGACTTGGATGAGGAAGTGGAAGGGTGGGTTAGTAAGTTTGCCGATGAAACAGAGGTTGGTGGAGATATGGACAGCGTGGAGGGCTATTGTAGGTTGCAACGGGACATTGACAGGATGCAGAGCTGGGCAAAGAAGTGGCAGATGGAATTCAACCCAGAAAAATGTGAAGTGATTCATTTTGGAAGGTCGAATTTTAATGCAGAATACAGGGTTAATGGCAGAGTTCTCAGCAGTGTAGAGAAACAGAGGGATCTTGGGGTCCACATCCATAGATCCCTCAAAGTTGCGACCCAAGTTGATAGGGTTGTAAAGAAGGCGTATGGTGTGTTGGCTTTCATTGGCAGGGAAATTGAGTTTAAGAGCCGTGAGGTTATGCTGCAGCTCTATGAAACTCTGGTTAGATCACACTTGGAGTGTTGTGTTCAGTTCTGGTCACCTCATTACAGGAAAGATGTGGAAGCTTTAGAGAGGGTTCAGAGGAGATTTACCAGAATGCTGCCTGGACTGGAGGGCAGGTCTTATGAGGAAAGATTGAGGGAGCTAGGTCTTTTTTCACTGGAACGAAGAAGGATGAGAGGTGACTTGATAGAGATTTACAAGATGGTGAGAGCCATAGATAGAGCGGATCGTCAAAGACTTTTTCTATTGACTATTATGAGGGGGCATAATTTTAAAGTGACTGGAGGAAGATACTGAAGGGGAGATGTCAGAGGTAGGTTCTTCACACAGAGAGTGGTGGGCGTGTGGAATGCGCTGCCGACAGTGGAAGTGGAGTCAGATACTTTAGAGACTTTTAAACGACTCTTGGATAGGCACATGGTGGATAGTAAAATGTAGGGTATGCAGGGTAGATTGATCTTAGTAGGATAGTAGGTCGGCACAACATTGTGGGCCAAAGGGCCTGCACTGTGCTGTACTGTTCAATGTTCTGTGTTCTATTTTTTATGTTCTATGCTCTGTGGTTACAGCTTGGACTAGGCTTCTCACTTTGCGCATAAGTTTATGAGGTGCATGGAATTTGATATATCAACAATGGAGGAATGATAATATGTATCCAATTCAGAGAAGCATGGAACTTGGAGAGGTATTTGGAAATAATGGTGTTTCCACTAAGGTCATGCTGCCCTTGACGTCCCAGATGATGGAGGTTGCAGAGTTTGGGGGGTGCTGCTGAAGGAGCTTTAGCAAGATGCTTGGGATTGTCCATCAGTCAGTTTGGGAACCATGAGAAATGGGTGGGTGCTAAGCTAGTCGGGTGAGTAGTAGAGGGATCTACTCATGTTCTGTCTTGCCATTTGCTGTTGCAGGTGACTTGAATCCTCCAAGAAACCTGGTTACCTCTGAGGCAACTCATCGTTCCTTCCGGGTAACGTGGGATCACTCTGATTCAAGCTTTGATCGGTACAGGGTGGAATACCAACCAGTGGCTGGAGGGAAACCTGAAGAGGTTAGTTAACAGCTTTTCAAGTGTTATGTAAATATTAATGAAGTCAAATTGAGACAACTGTTAAGAGGTCAAACTTTGGTCTATGCGGTTGTACATTTATTTATTTTGTATTTGATCCCTCCTCCTGCCCCACACTCAGCACGTTGTGCCGTGTGAGCATGCTGTTGCAGGAAAGTCACCCAACTGTATATTCAAAATGTATGTGGTCTTTCTAGAGTTCACAGGGCTAAGAGAGAGTTTGTTCTGACATTGCTACTTGTGAGTTCAGGCACCTTCAAGCGTCAGCTGTGATCATTGTGGACTCTATGATGATGTAATCTAGATTGGGCTCAAGCTGGAACGGACTCCACTGTATTGGGAATGCAGCATCAGAGTGACACATGAGGCCCACACCTCTTTCACAAGTGGTGCAGATACGTTATGGTTGCTGTCACTCTGTGTGGCTGCAGTAATGAATGCAATTGTGTTAACTTCGTCTTCTACTCTTTCAATAAAAACGTGAAGCCATCTCTTACAAAGGGAGTTTCATGTAGCCATTATGATTGCCAATAAATATGAGTCAGAATCAAAGAGTCAAAACTATGTATTGTGTAGGGAACCACATGTCCAGCCTTCCTCCCTTTGTTTGCCTTGTTTTACTGTCCCCAGTTCATGGCCATATTTGGATGATGGCAATATGCTCTTTCAGGTGTTAGTAGGTGGAAGAACCAAGACCACAGTATTGACAAACCTGCAGCCTGACACGGAATATGTTGTTAATGTGTACGGATTACTGGAAGGAGAAGTCAGTGAACCTCTTATGGGAACAGAGACCACACGTGAGTCAGATATTATCTGCTTGTTTTTCTTATATTACAAGGTCCATGTAACAAAAAAAAGTTTGTCAAACTTTTAAGATTGTTTTGTTTGAAATCATTTGATTGTAATGGCAGAACACCCATCGAAACTTGGCTTCAAGCTATTTGTGACTGTTGATGCAGTGAAAATGATCCAGCACTATCTTACCTGGCATGCTTCCCTAAACGTGCAAACAAAGAGATCTGCCGTACAATTTTTCTGGTGCCTCTATAGCTCTGTTTTATGTCAGGTATTTAGTATCAGTATATTCAACAAAGAACTGATGCAGGGAGCAGAGCTAGTAAAGTTAGCTATGCTCTTCAGCGCGCAAGTTGAGGAACATTAATGGGGCATTGCAGAGGGAGCTCCACTCTGCAGCTTGCTAGTCATAGAGTCATAGAGGACTACAGCGTTGAAACAGACCTTCAGCCTAACCTGCCCATGTCGGCCAGTTTTCAGAATTAAACTAGTTCCATTTGCATGCATTTTGGTCCATATCCTGCTCTGCCTATGTACTTGTCTACTACAGAGATCAGTATATCTCTGTTGAATATACTGATACTAAATACTTGACTTAAAACAGAGCTATAGAGGCACCAGGAAAATTGTATGGCAGATCTCTTTGTTTGCACGTTTAGGGAAACATGCCAGGCAAGATAGAGCTGGATCATTTTCACTGCATCAACAGCCACAAATAGCTTGAAGCCAAGTTTCGATGGGTGTTCCGCCATTACAAGCAAATGATTTCAAAATGATGAAATTGTACTCCTTCCATCACTCCCTCTAGCAGACCATTCCAGACGTTCACCACCCTCTGTGTGAAAACAATTGCCACTATGGACCCTTTTGTGTCTCTCCCTTCTCACCTTAAACCTATGCTGTCTACTTTTAGGTTCCCCTACCATGGGGTAGAATTGTTGTCCATTTACCCTATGAACTGTGCTGCCCCTGAGCAGGGAAGTCATTGACTCTGACACTCACCTGGTGATGGTTTTCCAGCAATGATGTTCAGCCTCTTGCCCTCAGTGTCATTGTAGAATTGAGGGAGATCAATATTAATAAGAAATGGTGCTGGGAAAATTGATGGGATTGAAGGCCAATAAATGCCCAGGGTCTGATAATCTACATCACAGAGTACTTAAGGAAGTAGCTGTAGAGACATTGGATACATTGTTGGTCATCTTCCAGAATTCTATAAACTCTGGAACAGTCTCTGCAGACTGGAGGGTGGCTAATGTCACTCCAATATTCAAAAAGGGTGGTAGAGAGAAAACAGGAAATTATAGACCAGTGAGCCTAACATCGGTAGTGGGGAAAATTCTAGGTGAATGAAGGGGGATCTCAGAGACTTGTAAAATTCTAACAGGACTAGACAGGGTGGATGCAGGGAGGATGTTCCCGATGGTGGGTGTGTCCAGAGCCGGGGCCACAGTATGAGGGGTAGACCATTTACGACGGAGATGAGACGACATTTTTTCACCCGAAGATTGGTGAGCCTGTGGAATTCATTATCACAGGAAGTAGTTGATGCCAAAACATTGAATGTACTCAAGAGGCAACTAGATTCACACTTGGAATGAATGGAATCAAACGTAATGGGTAGAAAGCAGGATTAAGCTATTAAATTGGACAATCAGCCATGATTGTGATGAATGGTGGAGCAGGCTTGAAGGGCAGAATAGCCTCCTCCTGCTCCTAACTTCTATGTTTCTGTGTTTCCCTGCGACACTTTGCCTAGGAATTTCAAGGCTCTTTTTTGCTAGTCAGAAAATCTGCCTCAAGATACTTGAGAATGAACTGGATGTCAGATACTACCATTTTGTTAATTGACAAATTGTTTTCTTCGCAATTGCTCCTTTGTGATTTTTCAATTCTTTTTTGACAGTGCCCATCCCTGGTGTCAGAAACCTAAATATCTACGATGTTACCCCTACCACGATGAATGTCAGATGGGAGCCAGTTAGGGGTGCCTCAGGATATATGCTGCTCTACACACCAATTAATGCCAGTCAGCCAACTGCACAGAAAGAGGTATTGGAAAATACAATTTAATTTCCTTGGCTCCTTTAGTGTTACCTGTCAAATTCCATTCAGCTGGCCGTTTGGTCAATTATTTGCTCTAACCAGCTTCTGTGAGATCCAAGATTCTGTATTTTACTTGTGTATGGACTGAGTAGAGAGACAAAGAAGCAATTTATCATTTATTCTCAGGATTAGTGTCATTGGCAAAGCCAGTACTTATTGCTCATCTCCCAGTTGTCCCTGAGGAGATGGTGGTTGTAGTAGAAATTCTTCCTCAACCGCAGGGACTTTGTCAGTTAAGTAGCCTGTTAGGCCACATCTGGGGAGCTAAAAGCCAACCACATTTATGTGGGATTGGAGTCACAAATAAACTCAGCTCGGCTACTTCCCGGGAGACGTTTATTAAAAGAGTTGGATTTTGATGAATATTGACCTGTTTTACATTGAACTCCAATTTGCCAACTACCACCCTGGGAGTTCAATAGTTTGTGAGGGTTATTGGTCACGTACCATAACAATTATGCTACTGTAGGTCTATCCTCGCATAATACTTTTACAAAACAACGGGTGCTTCGGTAATTTATTTTATTCTCACAGTTTCAGGTACAAAATGGCCCGTCCCTGGCGCTGTGAGGTAGCAACTAACCACTGAGCCACCGTGCCACACTGTGTATACCGTCAACGTTACTTTATAAAATTAATAATTGCCACTAGTTTCCAAAGCCAGATGATTGATTTATTGCATCTAGATTCCCATAAACTGCTGTGGTTGGATTTGAACCCATGACCTAAGGGTCTCCATATTGGCCTGGTGACATTACCACCATAACATCATCTCCCAAGTCCGCCTTGACATTTAGGGAATTTAAATTCAGCTAACAAACCAAACAATTTTAAATAAAGCTAGGATTAGTAACAGTGACATTACAATGAAATTATGGTTAGGTGAAGTGGATGGAAGATGCTTCCATCCACTTCACCTAACCATTCATTGTAATGTCACTTCACTTGACAAAGGAGCTGCGCTCCAAAAGCTTGTGGTTTCAAATAAACCTGTTGGACTGAAACCTAGTGTCATGTGACTTCTGACTTTGTCCACCGCGGTCCAACACCGGCACCTCTACATCATGAAATTAACGGATTGATACATTAAAGTAAATCAGTTTCACAATTGTCCCTTTCGGGAAGAAAATCTGCTATCCTTACTCAGTCTGATCTGCCCATGGGGGGTTCACAGCCACAGCAACACACAACACACAGAGTTGACCTTAAGTGTCCTTTGAAATGGCCAAGTGACCCATGACCATGACTCATCACCACCTTCTCCCTTCTCAAGGAAAAATGAAGGAGCGAAGAAAGTAAATAAGATCACAAGGAATTGGAGCAGGAGTAGATGATTTATCCCATGCAGCCTGCTCCATTAACCAGTAAGATCTACTTGCTCCATAATGTCTGACACCATAAAGGATTTTAAAAAAGTCTGTTTAACTCAACTCTGAATATATTCAATGACCTCCACAGTTCGGTATGAAAGAAAATTCCAAAAATTCATGGACCCTCTTTTCCATTTTAAAGAGAAGACTTATTTTTAAACAATACCCCTAGTTCTGGATTCCCCTATGAGAGGAAACATTTTCTCAACACCTATCCTGTGAAGCCCCTTAGAATCTTATATGTTTCAATGAGATCACATCTCATTCTTCTCAACTCCAATGAGTACAAGCCCAGACTGCTTAAGCTATCCCTGTAAGAAAATCCCTCCATTGCAAGAACTTTTTCTGAACTGCTTTCAGTGCAATTGGTGGTGGATAAAGAGAATGAATGGGAGGAAGAATTGTGTACGTGTATACATAAGGTCAATGTGTTTGAAAGTGTTCTCAGCCAAAAATACTCAATACTCAGCTTGTTCCTGAGGCCCTTGCCTTCTTCTATCCTCATGCCCTGTCTGTTTGGTTCATCTCTTATGACACTGAGGAAAAGGAACTCCCCTCCGTGCAAGACTTATGCATTAGTTTAAGCTGTTCCAAGTTCCAAGTTGTTCCAGGACAGCTATGAACACTGGCTGTAGTTAACATGTTTGTTGGATCCCCCAGGTATTTCTTATCTGTAAGACAAATTGACTAGTTTGGCTAGCCACCATCTTATTCAGCTTCATCCCAATTACAAATCAATTGCTGGAAGTAATTAACCGCACCAGCATGAGATAGCCCAGATTCAAAATAGCCTGCCCACTCATTTTGAATCCAGTCAAAAGTCACTTGGCTGTCAACTCTGACCCAGACATCACACAAGCTGAATGAAACGGGGAAGGCAAGAGTAGCTGCCCTCACCTTTAAGACTACATTCAACCAAGTGTGGAATCAGTGAATCCTTTTGCAATGTAGGGTAACTGTTGGTGGTAGGAAGCCCTCTCATTGTGGGGAGACAGTGACATAATAGTAATGTGATTGGATTGGCCATTCAGTGCCGCACATTAATACTCCAGGGCCACGGGTTCAAATTGCACCATAGCAACTTAAATTCACTTAATTAATTGATCTAAGATAAAAGCTAGTCTCAGTAATGGCAGCCAGGAAACTATGATTGATTTTTGGAAAAAAAAATTCTTGTTCACCCATACCCTTTGGGCAAGGAAGTCTGCAATCATTACCCATTCTAGTCTCCTTGTGACTCCAGACCCACAGCAATGTGAGTCTCAATAAGTCGCTGAAATACCTGAGCAAGTTCAAGGGCAGTGAGGTATGGGCAACAAATTGTGGCTTTGCCAGTGATTCCCACTTCCCATGAGGGAGTTAAGGGAAGAATAGTTCTGAGTTGATGAGATTGAGAGATGCCTATCATACAGCCCCAGAGCATCATTGTTGGAGCCAAGTGCTTTCGGACCTTCCATCGTGATCTGCTTCACATGACTTTTCTCTGATTCTGCGTTATTCAGCTCCATTTATAATGCTGTCCAGAATGAGACAGCCCATTCCATGCTGGACAGGATGTTGATGGCACCCCGGTTTGCTCTGTGTAAAAGAAGGAAGCGTTTGTCCTACAGTTTCCAATAATGACCGTCTCAAAGCGGAGAAAGTTGAGTCTTCTCCCCTATCAACAGTGTCTTAGGGGTGAATTGAGGGGGATTGGATCAACCATCATGGCTACATCCAAGGCAGTAGCTGTGAGCTCCATTCATCTTCCACCTTATATGCTCACTCTTTGCCTGGATAAATACAATCAACAATCCCTAAAAAGCATTGCACTGTGTGCTCAAGGACAGTTAAGAATGGGGCAATAATTGTTGGTATCACGAATGATGCTAATATCCCAGGAATGGATATAAAAAAGAATACAGCAACTAGTCACTCTCGCTACCACGACCACTAATCATTATTGCACTGCAGTTGTAGTATGGATAATCGGTAGGAGTCACTGCATTAACTCATCCACGTTTGCTTACTATTGGGCTACCTTTCCCATGGAGAAGGACGAGAATTGCAATGTTGTTGGCACAGTGTCCCCTTGTGGGTCACAATCCATCCTGACTTGGGTGCATATCATTGCTCCTCCGTTGTCATTGGGTCAATGTACTGGAGGTTAATACCACAAGACCTACAGCAGTTCAAGAACAAGGCCAATCAGTACTTGCTAGAGATGCCACTCTCAACAGAAAAACAGATTATTAACAGTATCCAGGCCTGACTGATATATCATTAATTTGCAGGCCTGCCTCCCGTGATCTTGATATCCAGCTCAGTGATATGATGCCTATATATATAGCTCTCTGACCTACCTACCTCCTGCAACTTTCCTCAAATCTATTTGAAATTACGGCACACATTCTGCCCCTCGATTAAGGTGTGGCGTCGTTGAGGATTCAATCATTTTCTTTGCCTTAACAATATAATGACTTAATAATAGTTTTGTTTGTGATGGTTAACTATTGTTGAAAAAGTTTGCACTTTGATTGTGAGGGGGAACTGATGGCAATGCCATTGGAGAATTAATCTAGAGATTCATGCAATTTTTCTGGGTCATGGGTTCAAATCCAATCGTGGCAGATGATGAAATTTGAATAAAATAATCTAGAAATAAAAACTAGCCTCATGATGACCATATAACTAACCATTGTTGTAAAAGTGTACCACTAATGCCTTTTAAGAAGTAAATCTGCCATCCTTTACCTGATCTGATTGACATGTGACTCCAGACCTAAAACAAATTGGTCCACTCTTAACTCCTCTCTGAAATGGCCCAGGGAGTCAATCAGTTTGAGGGCAACTAGGGATGGACAACAAATGCTGGCAATACCCACATTCCATATGAGAATTTTAAAAAATGCTGTTAAAGAACGGTTTGCTTGATTAATGTTCTTTTTCAGAAAACAATGAGCAACAAGCAATGTCATTGACAGTGAAACATGATCCCGAACTACAGACCCACAGGATTTCGTCCTGTGTTAAGAAACAGCCAAACAGTTTCACTCGCCGTCTGCCTTATATCACATACAGTTTTATTGCTCAATCGCAATCTTTAGTCATAATCTCTCTCTCTTTTTAAGAGATTTTAAGACTTGCAAATATTTCCCCGTTTAAGTGACATAGCTTGTGAAAACAGAATTATATATATACCAAGTGGGCTCATTAAACTTTAGTCAAAACTTCTCTGAAAAGTTTACAGAGTGCCTAACACATCATTGTCTGACCCTGTGCAGAGCATAAGCAGCACTTCAACTCCACTTTTGGCTTTGGCATGAATCTCACTCGGGAAAGGCATTGTTGTCAAAGGGATAGGGAGGCCAGCCACAGAGTTAATGTTGGTCAGCATAATTACGTGATTTATGTCTTGGGCTCTAAGAAATGCTGAGTAACAATTTATTGGAGGACTGCTTCAGTCCTGAATTGTCAGCGTTGGCTCCATGTCAGATGAGATTGTGGTTTCAAGTCCCTGCCCCAGTGGTTTAAGCATATAATTCAGGCAAGAAGTTGGAAAATACTGAATCTGAAATGAGGTGTTAAACTATGCCCTTACCAAAAGACTTTGTGCTATTTCAAAGAAAGCGTTGGGAAATTTTCCATAGGTCCTGCTTAATATTTAAAAAAAAACAGAAAAAGCTGCGGATGCTGAAACAAGAACAGAAATTGCTGGGAAAAGCTCAACATGTCTGGCAGCGTCTGTGGAGAGAAATCAGAGTTGACATTTTGGGCCCAGTGACCCTTCTTCAGAACTGATGGCAGCAAGGGAAAGGATGTTTTATATAGAGGATGAGGTGAAGGAGGGGGAGAGAAACAATAGGTGGAGATAGAGTCCAGAGAGAGAAAAACAGTTGGACAGGCAAAGGAGTGGGTAAAGGTCAGTTTGGGGAATGAATAGCTGCTAATGGGGACTATTGATGGCTGACAATGGGTTGTGTGTGGTAGCACGCCATGTGATGACAAGGCCTGATGTATGATGAAAGGCACTTAACTCCTAAAATTACTAAACTCAGTATTAAGCCCAGAAGGTTGCAAGGATTCCCATGGTCAAAATGAGGAGATGTTCTTCCAGCTTGTGCTGAGTTTTGCTGGAGGATTGCAGCATAAAGATATGTTATCTTTAACATAATAGAATTTAATGAGCTGCCTGGCTCCAAACTGGTTTTATCCTGTCAACAAGAGAAAACCCACTTTAGAGAGCTACTGATCAATCAGAGGCCTGTGTTTCTTAATCACTTTGGGACAGAGACATGTGACATTGGATTGGGATTTAGTAAGTATTAGGGGGTTCTTTCAGGACCCCAGCTGGCAGGCCCAGGCAAGATAGCTGGCTGGGGTAGAGGGGTATGGTTGTGACGCCTGTTGGGGTGTACAGGTTGAGAGGTCAGTGGGGCGAAAGCCACCTGGTTAGGAGTTGGAAGGCAGCAAAACCTCAGAGAAGATGTTTGGTGATTTTTGAGGGATCTCCTCTCCTCTAGCCCAGCACCAACCCATCATGGTGGGTTGATGACACCTTTCCTGTCACTGGTTAAATCCCAAGGGTGGTGGAATGAGTCTTTTTTGGGAACTACTTGCCTGCTGAAGGGCTACAATTGACCATTTCTGAAGGGGGCACTTGACAGCACACGGACTGCTGGTGTAAATGTGGTGTTTGGCCGGGATAGGTAGGAATGAAACAGGCAGGCTGGATTTAACAAGTGCCCTTTGCCCCTCCTCCAAACCTGTTGAAGTGGGTACTCAAAGTGTAGCCCATAATCGTGGGAATATGATGGAAATAGGGAAAAATGGCAGCCAATTTCTGCACAGCAAGCTCCAGAAGCAGATAATCTGTTCTTTAATGACATTGTTTGCGGGATCAATATTACTCGCAGACATATTCAACTTCACTTAGTAAGTGTCACACAGAAGGTCTGTCAGATAGAAAAACTAGGATTGATGTGTGAAATTGTCATCAATTTCATTGTAATTTAAAGTGAATTTTTAATAATGCTGCTCTTCATTCTTTATCCATATTATTTACAAATGCTTGATATTTTCTCTTGCAGTTGAAAGTTGGCCCTGATAACACCGATGTGAGGCTGGAGAATTTATTTCCCAACACTGAATATACCATTACAATTCATGCCTTGTACGGTGATGTTCCTAGTGATCCATTGAGTTTGCGAGAAACTACCTGTAAGATATTTTAATTACATCGCCTCTAAAGCTTGCAGATTTTCACTCAGTTCTGCATCTACCTTTCAGCTTGGTTTTTAAAAAGAAGCAGCTCAAGGGAAGGTGTGACATTTACAGAGTTGAATTTGTGGCATTTGAAATTTGAGGATCTCCCTTTTCAGTAAAGAAGTTGATCCATTTCATTGAGCAGAACATCATCTTTGTTAAGCAGTTTCACACTCCAGGTCATGCAGGTGGAAGCTGAAGGATAGACAGGGACGAGGTAAAAGTGACCAGGCAAAATTATGGTGGAAAGAACTCAAGTTGAGGACCTTATACTCTTTGGATGATAGGAAATCCATTTGGAATTGGAACTGGAGAAGCACCTGTTTTTCTCTGCTGAGCTCTGTTTCATTTCTGTCTCCACAGTGCCACCGGCTGGACCCCGCAATATCTGGTTTTCCGATGTCACGCACAGTAAAATGCGGGCCCATTGGGATCATGCACCAGGCAGAGTGCTTAAATATATGGTTAGATACAACGAAGCGGGTGACGAGAATGTCAAGGAGGTGAAGTGACATATTCGCATGCAGAGTTATATGAATTTTTTAAAAAAATTATTTCTACATTTGTTGCTCACTTTATTTTAAAGAAAAAGATTTAAAGAATCTTAAATGAGGGGATGAAGGGTTATTGGGGTAGGTGGAAATACTCAGATCAGTGGTGAAGTAGGTGCAGCAGGTTAGATGTAGCCAGTAACATAAATCAAAGAACGGCTTGGATGCTGCAGACAAGCATAAGCCAGAAATTGCTGGAGAAATGCAACAAGTCTAGCAACATCTGTGAAGAGAGATTGATTAATCGCTTGATTGACTTACTGTCATGACTACCAAAGTACAGTGAAAAGCTTTGTTTACAAGCAGTACAGGCAGATCACAGTAAGCAAGATTGTACAGATCAAAAAGACTGAGAGGCATACAGGTTACATTGCATTGGGTGTGTGCTAGGCAAGATCGATGTTAACAAGATCAGCAATATTTGAGGCTAGAGAGTCCATTCATCAAACTAATAATAGCCAGGAAGAAGCTGTTCTGGAATTTGCTGGTTCATGTGTTTAGGCTTCTGTACCTTCTGCCTGATGAAAGAGGTTGCAGGAGATCACTGCCAGGGAGTGACGGGTCTTTGATGATGTTGGCAGCCTTTCCATGGCAGCAAGCCAAGAACAACGAACAAAGAAAATTACAGCACAGGAACAGGCCATTCGGCCCTCCAAGCCTGTGCTGATCCAGATCCTCTATCGAAACCTGTAGCCTATTTTCTAAGGGTCTGCATCACTCTGCTCCCTGCCCATTTCATGTATCTGTCTAGATACATCTTAAATGATGCGATCGTGCCCGCCTCTACCACCTCCGCTGACAACGTGTTCCAGGCACCCACCACCGTCTGCATAAAGAACTTTCCACGCATATCTCCCTTAAACTTTTCCAGTCTCACCTTGAAATCGTGACCCCGAGTAATTGAGTCCCCGACTCTGGGAAAAAGCTTCTTGCTATCCACTCTGTCTCTACCTCTCATGATTTTGTAGACCTCGATCAGGTCCCCCCTCAACCTCCATCTTCCTAATGCAAATAATCCTAATCTACTCAACCTCTCTTCATAGCTAGCACCCTCCATACCAGGCAACATCCTGGTGAACTTCCTCTGCACCCTCTCCAAAGCACCCACATCTTTTTGGTAATGTGGCAACCAGAGCTGTACACAGTATTTCAAATGTGGTCGAACCAAAGCCTGATACAACTGTAACATGACCTGCCAACTCTTGTACTCAATAGTCTGTCCGATGAATGAAAGCATGCCATATGCCTTCTTGACCACTCTATCGACCTGTGTTGCCACCTTTGGGGTACAATGGACCTGAACACCCAGATCTTTCTGTGCATCAATTTTCTGCAGGGCTTTTCCATTTACCATATACTTCGCCCTTGAATTGGATCTCCCAAAATGCATCACCTCACATTTGCCTGGATTGAACTCCATCTGCCATTTCTCCGCCCAACTCTCCAACCTATCCATATTCTGCTGCATTCTCCGACAGTTCCCTTCACTATCTGCTACTCCACCAATCTTAGTGTCATCTGCAAACTTGCGAATCAGACCATCTATACCTTCCTCCAGATCATTAATGTATTATCACAAACAACAGTGGTCCCAACACGGATCCCTGTGGAACACCACTTTCACTGTTCTCCATTTTGAGAAACTCCCTTTGACTACAACTCTCTGTCTCCTGTTGCCCAGCCAGTTCTCTATCCATCTAGCTAGTACCCCCTGGACCCCATTCGACTTTACTTTCTCTATCAGCCTACCATGGGGAACCTTATCAAATGCCTTACTGAAGTCCATGTATATGATATTTATAGCCCTTCCCTCATCTATCAACTTTGTCACTTCTTCAAAGAATTCTATCAAGTTGGTAAGACATGACCTTCCCTGCACAAAACCATGCTGCCTATCACTAATAAGCTCATTTTCTTCCAAATGTAAATAGATCCTATCCCTCAATATCTTCTCTAGCGGCTTCCCCACCACTGACATCAGGCTCACTGGTCTATAATTACCTGGATTATCCTTGCTACCCTTCTTAAACAAGGGGACAACATTAGCAATTCTCCAGTGCTCTGGGACCTCACCTGTGCTCAAGGATGGTGCAAAGATACCTGTTAAGGCCCCAGCTATTTCATCTCTCACTTCCCTCAGTAACCTGGGATAGATCCCATCCGGACCTGGGGACTTGTCCACTCTCATGCCTTTTGGAATACCCAACACTTGCCCCCTCCTTATGCCAACTTGATCTGGAGTAATCAAACATCTATCCCTAACCTCAACATCCGTCATGTCCCTCTCCTCAGTGAATACCAACGCAAAGTACTCATTAAGAATCTCACTCATTTTCTCTGACTCCTCGCATAACTTCCCTCCTTTGTCCTTGAGTAGGCCAGTCCTTTCTCTAGTTACCCTCGTGCTCCTTATGTATGAATAAAAGACTTTGGGATTTTCCTTAACCCTGTTTGCTAAAGATATTTCATGACCCCTTTTAGCCTTCTTAATTCCTCATTCCAGATTGGTCCTACTTTCCTGATATTCTTCCAAAGCTTTTTCTGTTTTCAGTTGCCTAGACCTTATGTATGCTTCCTTTTTCCTCTTTGCTAGTCTCACAATTTCACCTATCATCCATGGTTCCCTAATCCTGCCCTTTCTATCCCTCATTTTCACAGGGACATGTCTGCCCTGCACTTTAATCAATCTCTCCTTAAAAGCCTCCAACGTATCAAATGTGGATTTACCCTCAAACAGCTGCTCCCAATCCACGTTCCCCAGCTCCTGCTGAATTTTGCTATAGTTGGCCTTCCCCCAATTCAGCATTATTCCTTTAGGACCACTCTCCTCTTTGTCCATGAGTATTCTAAAATGTATGGAATTGTGAGCGCTATTCCCAAAGTAATCCCCTATTGAAACTTTAACCCCCTGGCTGGGCTCATTCCTCAACACCAGGTCCAGTATGGCCCCTTGCTGAGTTGGACTATTTACATACTGCTCTAGAAAACCCTCCTGGATGCTCCTTACAAATTCTGTTCCGTTTAAACCCCTAACACTACGTGAATCCCAGTCAATGTTGGGAAAATTAAAATCTCCCATCTCCACTACCCTGTTACTTCTACGTCTTTCCATAATCTGTCTCCATATTTGTACCTCTATCTCACGCTCGCTGTTGGGAGGCCTGTAGCACAGCTCCAACATTGTTACCGCACCCTTCCTATTTCTGAGCTCTGCCCATATTGCCTCACTGCTGGAGTCCTCCATCATGCCCTCCTTCAGCACGGCTGTGATATCCTCTTTGACCAGTAATGCAACTCCTCCACCCCTTTTATCTCCCTCTCTATCCCGCCTGAAATATCTATATCCTGGGACATTTAGTTGCCAATCTTGCCCTTCCCTCAACCAAGTCTCAGTAATAGCAAAAATCTAAACCCCTCCCTCCTGCACCATCTCTCAAGCCACTCATTTATCCTGCCTATTCTTTCATTTCTACTCTGACTAGCACGTGGCACTGATAGCAACCCTGAGATTACTACCTCTGAGGCCCTACTTTTTAACTTGGCTCCTAACTCCCTAAATTCTGCTTGTAGGACCTCATCCCGTTTTTTATCTATATCATTGGTGCCTATATGCACCACGACAGCTGGCTGTTCACCCTCCCCCTTCAGAATGTCCTGCAGTCAATCTGAGACATGCCTGACCCGGGCACTTGGGAGGCAACATACCCTTCGGGAGTCTCGTTTTTGACCACAGAACTGCCTACCTACTCCCCGTACAATTGAGCCTTGTAAATGGAGCCCATGGATGGAAGGTTGGCTTCCGTGAAGGTCTGGGCTATGCTCACAACCTTCTGTAGTTTTTTATTGACCTGGGCAGAGCAGTTGTCACGCCGGCCGTTATAGACCTGGACAGTATGCTTGCAATGGTGAATCTGTCGAAGTTGGTGAGGGACCTTATGGACATTCCAAATTTCCTGAGCCACTTGTGGATGAAGACGCATTGTTGTGCCTTCTTGACAGTCAATTAACTCACTTGGTTGAGTAGTTTGTGATGCAGACTGATGCCAACAGTGTGGTTTCAATTCTTGCACTGACTGAGGTTGCAATGAAAGTCCCTGCTTCTCAACCTCTCCCTTCGCCTGAGATGTGTGAAGAGCTAATGTTTCGAGTCCAGTGACCCTTGTTCTGACCTGCTGAGTTTCTCCAGCAATTTCTGTGTTTGTTGAAAAGTAAGATGCATTATTGCAACTGTGCAGGACATTGATAAGGTTGCACCTAGTGTACTGAATATGGCTTTGGCCTCCAGATTTAAGGAAGGAAATCCTTGCATTAAAAACAATTCAGAGAACGTTCTCATGGCTTATTCTTGAGATAAAGGATTTCTTTTAAGTGGAAAGGTTGAGCAGTCTGGGCTTGTCGTCATTGGAATTTGCAAGAATGAGAGATGATCCTATTTTTACATAAACGTTTCTGAAGTGCCTTGACAGGGTAGATGCTGAGACAATATTTTTGCTTGTGGGGGAACCAAGAACTAGGGGGGAATGGGTCTTCCATTAAAGATGCATATGTCATTAGAGAAGGTCATTAATCCTTGGAATTGTGTATCCCAAAGAGGAATGAAGGTTGGGTCATTGAATGTAATCAGAGCCGAACTCTATTTTTGATTTACAAAGGGAGTCAAACGTGATAGGCTGGAAGATTGAGTTCAGCCAGAATCTCAACGAATGATGGGCAGGCTCAATGGCCAAATGGCCCATTGCTGTTCCTATTTTTGATGACCTTTTGTTCTTACAACAATCCAAAATTTTAATTGTCACTCTTATTAATACAACATATATGTTTCTAGATTTGTAATGAGAATTCAAATTATCAAACTTTCCATGGGGAGGTTTGAACTCCCATGCTCTGAATTATTCATCCAGGTTTCTGGAGAATTTGAATTTGAGTCAAAAAGTATCTCTAAATAAAGATGAGTTATGCTGATGTCCAACCAATGGTTTCCGAAGGAAGTCCATCACGATGTTCTCAAGGGACAACAGGGGATGGACTAAATACCCATCTTGCCAGTGATGACCGTATTCTGAGATCAAGTAATAAAAATGGCCAACATATTTGCCTCCCCTGAGAGGGTGGTGTTGGAGTGCCTTCATAAGTTGCTAGTTAGGCAGTCAATTTGCTCAGTTGGCTAGATGGTTTGTGATGAATAGTGACAGCACCAGTTTGGGTTCAATTCCTGTACTGACTGAGGTTATAGTGAAGGTCCCTCCTTCTCAACCTCTCCCCCCGTCTGAGGCGTGGTGACCCTCAGGATAAACCACTACTAGTTGTCTCTCTCTAATGAGTGAATGGGACTTTTAATTTGCCAGTCTCAGTCTGATACAGCTGAGAGTGTTGCTAGGCTAGGTCAGAGGGGAGTGGTGACGCAAACCACAAGCTGTAAAAACAAGACTCAGAATTAAAGAGAACCATGATTACGATGGGTGAGGGGGATGAGGGGTGGAGGGGGAATAACAGGTGGTTTAAAATATAACACTAGCAAGACAAAGTGAACTTAGTCTTGAGTCAAACCGGGGAAAAGCATATCTATTAAACCAGATCGTACAGTATTTGAAACTTGTCATTAAGTAACTCAGACATGACAAGAAGCTTTTTAGAACTTTCTCACACAATTCTTAGGTGAGTTTGATGGAGAAGGAGAAATAAGCTCCCGCTGTGATCTCCAGCATTTGTTATTTTCAGTACAGATTCCAGCATCTGCAGTAATTTGCTCCCAATAGACTTCTTCCGTTGTTCGTGTCTGATCTTTATATTGTATTTTGCTACAAATTTACTCTCTTACCCAAACAAGCGTAACCGTTATCTTTTCTTTCACCCGATAGGTGGAAATCCCCGGCAATGAGAACTCGGTGCCACTATCAGGCCTTGTGTCACAGACAGAGTATAAGGTTGCAGTTACTGCAATACATGACCATGGCCCCTCAGCTCCCCTGATTGGGAGAGAAAACACACGTAAGTGAGATGCTTCAGTCCAAGTATTGAGAGCTTCCCTTGAGCCTATAACAAATCTTATAACTTCAGTCACACTGAGAAATAAGAAAAGTTTTGATTGTTCATCTTTGAGCAGGGAAGTTTAGGAGGAGATCGAATGGGGGTGCTCAAAATCATGAAGCACTTTAATGTGATAAAGGAGGAGAGATGGTTTCCACTGGCTGGGTCATCAGTAACCAATGGATAACAGATTTTAGATGGTCAGCAATAAAAGTAGAAAAGAGAAGGTTTTTTTTTAACCCAGGGTGTTATGATCTGAAATGTGCTGCTTGAATAGTTGGTCGAAGCAAGTTTAATGGTAGCTTTCAAATGGGAATTAGATAAATACTTAGAACCTTAACATTGTTACAGCACAGAAAGATGCCATTTGGCTCATCATATCTGTGGGTTGTTCTTTATCTGAGTAACTCAGCTAATCCCACTCTCTAGACATTTCTCTGTGCCCCTTCTCATATCTTCTATTTGAATAAATATCCAATTTCCATTTTTCCCCGGGCGTCCCTGTCAATAAGCCACTGAAACCTAACTACAACCACGGCGGCCACCCCACAAATTCCCCATGATAAAGCAATTATCCAGTGCCCCAGAAAACATCTTATTTTCCCCAAACATATGTCTCCCCTAAAAGTGACCAAGGAAGTAGTTAGTCTTCCTTGGAAGTAGTTAGTCCCACTGGGTGAAATTTGGTGCTCTTCACCATGACAGGTTGGGTGAGGGGGTGATATTTAATCAGCTGGCTGACGAGTCTGCTGCAAAGGTCCCCAGATGGCTACCCACCCAATACCAACTGAGGATTTCAACTGGGTATTTAATATCTGCTACAGGGCCTCACCATACTCCTGGCAGGTTCGAACTCAAAGATGTTAGAGATTTTCCACACTGGAAACTCCTTGAATAAACATAGAGTTGTAGGAATGTACAGCATGGAAACAGACCCTTCAGTCCAACTCGTCCATGCTGACCAGGTATCCTAAATTAATCTTGTCCCGTTTGCCAGCATTTGGCCTATATTCCTCTAAACCCTTCCTATTCACGTACCCTTCCAGATGCCTTTTAAATGTTGTACTTGCACCAGCCTCCACCACTTCCTCTGGCAGCTCATTCCATCCACGGACGATCCTGTGTGTGAAAATGTTGTTCCTCAGGTGACTTTTAAGTCTTTACATGTGCAAAGTTGCTTGTAGGCTCCCCTTGTGGGAAGCAGAGGGTTGTGGTTGAGATGGTTGACAGTAGTTAGGGAAGGTGAGGCAGTTCTGTTGCACAAAGTCACTTTAGATTGGGAGTACCTAATTGAAGGAACTGATATCAGAAAGTAAGAAACCCCCTGCTGCCAGCCCACTCATCACCCATGACCTCCAGCCATGAGTATCCTCTAGATCCTACTTCTTCACTCAGCTATAGCCCATGTCCCAATAATGGCTGTAATACTGTCAACACCAGTGCTTTCTCTGTGTGCCATTGCTGCAGTTCAATAGCTCTGATCGGCCAGCATTCCCCAAGGTTATTGATCCAGTTTAATACCCGAATGGTGGTTGGAATACCCTAACAGAGGTGACAAGGAGGCTCTCACTGTCTCTGCAGCCTGGGAACAAGACCCCCTCACACCTACTTTCAATAGCATCGGCTTGTTCAGCAGGTAAAATGTTGGGTAGAAAGTTCTCATCTGCATCCGTTGCATACTTGATCAAGGAATGGTTAAGAACTTACTGAAGTTCCTCCAGTGTCTGAATGTTCCATTTACCTAATGCAAGCAACCATTATGTTGAAGTGGGCAGAATTCAGCGGAAACTGGAAACAACGTTATTTTCATAAGATACAGTTTCCTTCTCATCAGATTCCTCAGATTTCCCAACAGTGAGATGAAATCATTTTCATTTATGAGATGTGTGATACTACCAATGCCAGTACTTGTTGCTTATCTCTTATTGCCTTGGAAATGACAACTGTGAGCCACCTTCTTGAACTGCTGCAGTCCTCAGAGTACTTCGGCACAGTGCTATTACGAGGGAATGACAGTGAAGGAGCAGCAATGTAGTTCTAAGCAGTTTATATCACCAGTGCAGTTCTAAGTCAGGATGGTGTGTGTCTTGGAGGAGTGGTGTACGCGTGTGTCTGCTGCCCTTGTCCTTGACATGGGTTTGGGAAGAACTGTCAAAGGAACCCAAGTGAGTTGTTGCAGTAAATCATGTGGAAGGTACACACAGCTGTTACTGTGCATGGGTGTCGAAGGGAGTGAGTCTTAGTAGTTGAGGTGCTGATCAAGTTGACAGCTTTTTCCTGGATTGTGTAAACATTCTTCAGTGTTGGAGCTGCACTCATCCTGGCAAGTTGAGAGTATTCCACAATATTCTGAGCAATGCTTTCCAGACTGGAAGTATGATGAATGCGACATCCTGTGTCTATCCCTGTAGGGCTCTGAAATTAATAAAGATGTCAATTTACCACTTTGGCACTGGTCCAAATGTGTAGTGATATAAACTTCAATACTGTTAGAGATCACAGGGTAAGATAAAAACCAGAACCTATCCCCAAATGACTTGCGAGGCACTGAAAAAATGCAAAGCAAGAGATGAAACACAGAACTTAATTGGCTATGATATATTAGAATTGAGCAAAAACTATGTATTGAAGACTTTACTGTGCTGGGAGAGATCTATTCCTGATTATTAAATACAACAAAATCCAAATCATCCTGGTCAAATGTTTGTGTGTTTTGGAAATAGTGACTTGAGGAGATCTTCTTACTGTATCAGCTCATTGCAATTTCGATTTGCTCGCTGTGATTTTGCATATGTCGTTTGTCCTAAACCTTGCTAATGTCTTCTCTGATGGGACACTTCTTAGCATTTGCCTCTTTTATGAAGCTTCTGAGCTCTTGAAGAAAAATCCCATCCTTTGGCTAGTTGTCAATTCATTTTTTTTTAAACTGGCTGTGCTCCTGTGAACCATCTTTACTACATTAAAGGAACTATATAAATGCAAGTCATTGGTGTCAGAACATGAGATAACAATGACACTATCTCAAACGTTTTCCTCTATCCTTCCTTTCCTGACTGTTTCGACTGTGCCATGATCCCGTTATCACTGCACAGGTCATGTACGTTAAAAGTCCCACAGCTTCTGTTTTCTTTCACTATAGTGGTTGTCCCAGCTCCAACAAACCTACGCTTCACGGACATTGGGCAGAAGCGTTTCCGTGTCCACTGGGATCATGGAGCAAGGGATGTTGCCCTTTACAGACTCACCTGGGTTCCATCTGGAGGAGGGGAAAGAAAAGAGGTGAGCAGACTAGCGCTTTCTACTTCTGTTATCATTTTTGATTTCCTCTTTAATACGTACATATGCAGCAAATTGCAGGTGGGCATATCTGTAGATGTGTGGAAATGTTCCTGCTGTACAGCATTGATATTCCTCTGCTTATTATCATCCACAGAGGATGAATTTCATAACCTGCTCAATTACAGTTCAGTGAATCTATTTCCACCGTTTCCTGTATATTGTGACAGGGATGCCAAGGAGCTGTTTAACTGTGATGGGACTCACAATTACATTTGCTCCTATCTTCAACCTCAAAACCCATGTGTGTGAACAGCATTCAGATAGGATGGGGATAGGAAAGGATGTAATAAACCCCTACCCTTAGCTGTACCAAGTCAGAAGGCACACGACACCAGGTTATAGTCCAACAGGTTTCTTTGGAATCACAAGCTTTTGGAGCTTTTGCAGCCCCTTCATCAGTTGAAGTCAGAAGAGCTGCGCTCTGAAAGCTTGTGACTTCAAATAAACCTATTGGACTATAACCTGGTGTTGTGTGACTTCTGACTTTGTGCACCCAGTCTAACACTGGCACCTCCACATCCTAGCTGTGCCAGGAAGGGACTGGTTTGGTCCTTTCGTACATGCTGAATTTTCAGCTCTCTGGATGAACTAGCTGATGTGTGGGGAGAATTATCTTCATTCAAGGACTTCTGCAGAACTCCTCCAGAATGAAACTGAAAAAACCCTTTAATTTCAAGTTATTGGTCTTTCCCCTAGACTTAAAAAGAAACACACATTCAGAAATTTCTAACAGAGACCATGATGCACCGTTGTTCATCTTACTTAGTTGCAAACTCTTCAAATGTACACAAAAGCCCATTATTTCTAAAAGCTACTTCACAATCACTTTGTTTTCAAAGAAAACATCATAGCAACAAAAATACTTCAGACACACTGAAAAACCCATATCTCACTAATTTAAAAATCAAACTTAAAAATAAATGGTATTCAAATCGATATACATCACACCTTCCACCACAATGGGAAGAGTTCTTTCAATCACTTGTAGCAAAAACCATAAACATATTTTTTATCTGTGTATTCATATTATTGCTACAGAAATTGACCTTGAACATTGTGCATCTAATATTGAGATGTTGGGTTTAGTTGGATCAACTACATAAGAGGATTTATTCACTCATTCCAAATTGTTCCTTTCAATTAGCTTTTCTCAGAGATATCCCAGATGACACTTGGGACAGTGGCTGCAGTCAGAAGTTATTAAATTCAGGTTATGATTGCTTTGGTTCCCTGGATGGAATCAAGTTCAAACTTCCCATTTTATTAGAAAAATGAGTTTTCAGAAAGAAAATTAGTTCCTGGCTCTGACACCCTATTGACCTAAGTGCTGATGCTTGTTCTGTCTAGACGATTACAAATGGCGAGGAGAACAGCCAAGTTTTGGACAACCTGAATCCTGACACCTCATATGATGTCTCCCTTTCTGCCATCTACCCAGATGAGATGGAAAGTGAAGATCTCTTTGGTTCCCAACGTACATGTAAGTCTTTAGCGCAAAAACATCTCCATCAGTCTTTTCCCTTTCCCCCTATCCCTGCTTCTGCAGTTGTGGCTTGGAAACAAGCACTTGATGGTGGTGTTCAGGGAGCAGGTAGAGACCCAACCCCTCAGTAATCTATTCGTCCTATAAGTATAACCCATCTCTGAATACAAGGAAGCAATACCCCCCACCATCAAACTTGTTATCTCTTCCTTGTGGAGAAAATATTGAATTCAGTTGTATTGTCTCTCTACCTTGGGATAATGCGACAATCAATTGATATTTTCCTAATGCATTTAATTTAAACTGTGCCAGGTTAACTTTACTGGTTGACATCAGATCGCTGACCATTGAGTGAAACACTCTTGATGTTTGTTTTTATGGAACTTTAAACAATATCATACTGTGTATTTTAATACAAGCAAGCGAGGTGATTGGTAAGGCAATCGGTCTTAATAATTTGAAGAAATTGAATCTTACTGTCTCACACTCTTCATGGTCTGGTGATGTACACTAAACAAAAAATAAAACGAAGAACTGCAGATGCTGTGAATCTGAAACACAAACAGACATTTCTGGAAAGAAAGACTTAGCAGGTCTGGCAGCATCTGTGGAGGGAAAGCAGAGTTAATGTTTCAGATCCAGTGACCCTTCTTCAGAACTTCATTCACTTTGCCTATAAACTTGAGAATTTGGCTAATTCTGAATGTCAACCAGATTTTTTGCTGTAATTTAAAGAAAACACCTGATATTAACAGATGTCATCTTTTAATTTTTTTAGTGCCCAAGATGATTCCAACTACACCATGTAAGTGTTCAGTTTCTGTTATTCTCAGTGGTAAATCCCTGCTTGCAGAAAATGTGAGTCAGAGTATCAGACTGCAAGTGTTTATCCCTCGGTCTGTATGGAGCTTCCTTGCGGGAGCATTCCTGCCTCTGAGTTTAAATGAATCCAGTTCCAGACATTCCAAATGGCTGTACCCTGAAATTATTACTTGGAGTTCCAAATGATCTGTTACCTCCATCAGCTGAATGAGTGCACCGCCTCGTCCTCTAGGTTCTGGTAGGACTAAGCTCCCCAGGCTGGGAGAAAGATCTTCAGAGCCACAGAGGAACCAGTGACATTTCAACCTATCAGATTGTTACTCAGCCTGGGTCTCCTTCTGATGCTTTATATCAGTCCTCCAAGGGAGCAGTGAGAAGATACCAAAACAATTGTAATTTCTCTCTTTGATCCTTGCCTGCTATGGGCTCAGATCCCTCCTGGGGCTCACGATAACCTCAATATCGTGAGTAAAAATACTGAGCAAGAATGATTGTGAATGATTGTGAATGGAACATTGTTAGCAATATGTTTTTTCTTCATTCATAAATATATGATCCATGATGTAACTGTCATCTGGATTAAATAAAATTGTAGGTCTTGCTGTACAGGAAGAGACCATTCATCTCATCATTGCCTGTGTCAGCTCTTTGAATGAGTTATCCACATTCCCTGTGCCCGTTTTGTTTTTCCTTGTGATCCTGAAAATATACTCCCTTTCAAGTATTTGTCTACCATGAGCACCAAACAAACAAGCAAAATGACAGAACAGACTTGATGGGCCAAATGATCTCCACCTTTTTGCCGTTGCAACAGAACTGCAGCGGAGTTCTTCAGGAATTCAATAATAAGGGTTTGCCCGGAGTTTTCCCATGAACATGCAAATTACCTATCTACTGCCTTGCTAAAGCATTTTGTAAAATATAACGTGTAATTGTGGATGACGGAGGAGGATGTAATGATCTAATATTCAAACCCAACTTGGGAAATCCATCTGTTGACTTAGAAAGTCTGATGTGGAATGTGTTTTGACAGCTGGAGCACTGTTGTTAGTGAGTAAGGCTGCTGCATACAATAGCTACTCTAAATCTGGCATTGATATTCGCATCGATTGCTTAGAGAGATGCTGTACAGGCGCCTGGAGAGAGAGACACAAATGCATATGTGTTACTGCAGAGGATGTGCTGAAAAAGTGAGCCTGAGGAATGTTTTTGCAATTAAGAGGCAGCTTTATTGCACAGCTAGTGTGCTTGGCCAAGAATTGGAAATTTCCATCCTCAAGCTCATCATTCAGGCTGATGCTCCCACTGCCCAGTGCTGCACGGTCAAAGATTCCACCTTTCCATTAGACCTTGTGCTAACACCTAATTTAACCATCAATTGAATGGAAAAGAAAAGCCCGCGATATTATTTCAAAGAAAGACTTAGGGAGTTTTCCTTTGTGTAAATTGGCTGCTACATTTCCTACATTGACTTCACTTCAATAGGCTGTCGAGTGTAATGTCTTAAGTTTGTGAAAGATGCTAATGCTGTCAGATTCTTTTATCTTTTTCTAAGAGGGAGGAAATGGCATTTATGCTAATGATGTTTATTTACTCTTCAGCTACTGTTGCTCCCCCTCGTAACCTCCAAGTGTACAATGCCACATCTCACAGCCTGACAGTGAAGTGGGATCCTGCCATTGGTCGAGTGCGGGGTTATCGGGTTATCTACGCACCCATGACTGGAGACCCTATTGATGAAACGGTAATCCCAATTGCCTTCATGATTCTTTTTGATTGGTTCGAGTCTGGATGAAACAGTGATTCAGGCAGACAGCGGTATGGTAGGTGGTTCATCCAGAACCGAGAATCCCAGGACTGGTTGGAAAAGCTGTCATCGGGACGGAGAGAGATTCCACATCTGACAAAGTGAGGGAAAACCAACAATGGGCCAAATGGCCTCCACAACAAGTCCTCCCAGTGCTCCGGTTTCCTCCCACCGTCCAAAAATGTGCAGGTTAGGGTGGATTGGCCATGTTAAATTGCCCATAGTGTCCAGGGATGTGCAGGCTGGGTGGATAAGCCATGGAAAATGCAGGGTTACAGGGATATGGTAAGGAGTGGCTCTGTGTGGGATGCTCTCTGGAGGGTTGGTGTTGACTCGATGGGCCAAATGGCCTGCTTCCACGCTGTAGGGATTCTATGATTCTATGAACTGCAAGGATATGGGGCAAAACCTATTAAAACAAAAGTGTTGCACAGCTTTCCAGGCAATCAGACAAGAATGTCATTGATGAAGTTTATTCCTTCGACTATAATGCAGCTTTCATTACTAAGTTAACCTTAGGCTTCTTTGGTAATGATTGTTGCAACACATGTAAATGTCAATGCCTATTTACGGGCCAAAGGAATAGATTGAAATCCAGTTCAACTCCTTCATCTGTTGATGCAGATAGTCTGGTGTGAAACAAGAGTTTTGGTAATCAATTGCAATATCTTGGAGTTTAATTACCCCAAATGCAATGCCATGCATGTGATTACAGACTAATGTGTTATTATTGCACAATTGCTTTTACATTCAAAACTATTGGGTTTCCTCCGGGTGCTCCGGTTTCCTCCCACAGTCCAAAGATGTGCAGGTTAGGTAGACTGGCCATGCTAAATTGCCCGTAGTGTTCAGGGATGTGTACATTAGGTGGGTTATAGGTGGATGGGTCTGGGTGGGAAGCTCTGTAGGTCGGTGTGGACTTGTTGGGTTGAAGGGCCTGTTTCCACACTGTAGGAATTCTATGATTCTATTTGCAGATCCCTTAAGTTACTTGTGTAAGATTGCATGCAACTAATAAGGAGATCTTAACTGATTCTCAGTCAGGTCTTAATGTGAATTATCAGAGAAATTTTGTGTCTTTGTGTATTATTAATGCTTTTATATAGTTATTTAAAAATTGAAGGGGGCAGATATTACCTTGTGTAGACACTTAACACGTTTGTATCAAGTTTCTCTGTTCTAACAGATGTTGCTGTCTCAATTTTAGTGGCAGAGCAAGGTATTGCTACCAGTTCATTACAGTAGCACCCACTTAATCATAACCAACAGGCTTTTTTTAAAAATAATGTTTCAATTTGCACAGGATTCTGGAAGGAAGGCACTGAGACCATTCATAGATGTAAAAATTGGCAGGCTGACAGGTAAAACACAGCGGAATGGACTTACAGAGTAGCTCATATAGAGAGCTGGTACAGACATGATGGGCCAAATTGCCACCTTGTCTGCTGTTATCTTTCTGTGAGCTATGACATTTACATCAGAGAAATCTATATTAAATTGACTGCAAGTGACTCCTGTTGGAAGTGAGGGAATACCTTGTTGCTGGGAGCTTTGCAAAATGGTATTCCAAGTCCTCAAGTGCCTTGCAAATATGCTACATCCACCACACATCGTACTCATGTAACGTAATATTGAAAGAACTCAAATTTGTATTCAAAGCAGTCATGTCATACACTGAAAGTGTAAGGGTTATATTAATGTAGCATTTTGAGCTAAGTACATTTCTCCTGATATTGTTCCTGTGACTTTGCAAGAGAGTAGAATCAGCCAAAGTATAAACCAGATGTTGCATCTTTTACAGTCTTCCAGTTTCAGCTCTAGAGTTATCACAGATTGGTTTTAAATATCCTCAAACCTCCTCTGAACTTGCTTACCAGTGTGAGCGACATGCACTGTTCTATTCTGGACAAGGTGATATCACATGACCCAGACTTAGATCATTGATGAAAGCCTTAGCCTGTTTCTGACTCAATGTTCCGCTTGTAGTTAGCGGACACACCCAGTCACCCAGAAGAGGGTTTGCTTGTGGCATTGGAGATTGGAGAGTTAATCACACCCTTTCTTCTTGGAGGCTTGCACTTACTACAATTTGCTAAATCATTTGAGAGATGCTTGCTTCATCAAATCATTACTTTGTTTAACCTTCAGAAACTGCCGATGATACCTTCTAACAGCATGAATAAGTGCAGAGCAATATATTATCATAGAATCCCCACAGTGTGGAAACAGGCCATTCGGCCAATCAAATCCACACTGACTCTCCAAAGAGAATCCCATCCATACCCACCCCATTTCTGTAACCCTACATTTTCCATCAATAATCCACCTAGTCGGCACATCTTTGGATTGTGGGAGGAACCCAGAGCACCCAGAGGAAACTCACATAGACACAGGGAGGATGTGCACACTCCACATAGACAGTCGCTTGAGGGTGGAATCAAACCCGGGTCCCTGGTGCTGTGAAGCAGCAGTCCTAACTGCTGAGCCACCGTGCCACCCAGATATACTCTGGGCTGTGGGCTCAGATGGTCTACAATCACTGGTAAGCCACTCAGTTCAAGAAATTCAGGGGAAAACAAAAAATTCTGGCACTACCATTGACATCTCATGAAAAGATAAAGGAGAAAAATATATTAAGAAGAGTCCACAGAGTGATATTCCTTTTGTGAACCGCATTGACTAACTTACTTGATAGCTTCACACATTCAATTGTGTTCCTTTATTGAACAGTTTATGTATCAATATCAACAGGCCTTTCTCAGACATAGTTTGAGAAAACAAATACCCATAAAATAGAAAACACCAGTTACTGTTTACTGTGTGCCAATAAATTGTTTTCCAGTAAATTGGATTACTTTTCTTGTGTTGTGGCTAACCTTTTGATATTTTTGTTTGAGTCTGTATCTAATCTGTCAAGACTAGAGAGGTTTTAACTAATCTTCAGTAACCCATTGTACTGGGTTATGTTGCATTGCACTGTGTACTTTATGAAAAGCAGACTTGTAGGTCATCAAAGACAAATCCATCCAAGAGCTTTGTTTGCAAAGCTCTCATAGTCTTCATGTCATACAAAAAAAATTATATTTCTTGAGGTGACTGCCAGAATGCCAACAGCGCAATTTCTTAGAACTCCACTACTTTTGAAAGTAACCTTAGTATGCCCTATAAGAATTGTACCCTGACTGGATATGGCAAAGAAGGAAGACTTTAATCCACATTTAAAACCCATGTGTTTTCAATTATATTAGAGAAATTAGCTGCAATTAACAACATCTGAGGTTTCATGTTTTGGAGTTCACACATATTTGCATTTAGATTACAGGCAGCTACCATTTATCATTAACTTTCTCAACTTAGAAAATGGCAATGATGGCCTGCCCTGTAACATCACTTCCATCTCCCAGAAACAGAGAAGGACTGTCTGCTCTTGAGAAAAAAGACGTAATAACTTCCAGATGGTTCTCTGGCAGAATGGCAGCAGTGTCCGGTTTGAAGTAACCCACAGATAGCGCAGGATTATAGAATCTGTCTACCAGAGACCCTGTCTCTGCCAATGTGAAAGGATGTGACAGTACTGGACTCAAAAGGACTAACAATTTCAACCAAGCTCCTTCATATTCAATTAAAATCCAAGGATTTAACTGTCTGAATTGAATGAAACTGGCAATGTCACTTAGAGACAGGATGGTATCGGTATAATTTGAAAATTTTCTTGCAGTTTGTTGGGGCTGAAGCACTCAAGGCAGTGCAGAGGGAGCTTTATACAAAATAATGTCATATTGAGAGTTGGCTCTGGGTGTTTTCTTTGCAGTGACATGGAACATTTTTGGGACAGGATTGTCCTCGTGAAACAATTGCTGCGCCACAATGCCTTACAGCTAATTAAATATTGTATTCTCCGTATGTCATATGGCTTTCATTCTATGCAGAGCAGGATCCCACAAAAAGTAAGGTGATATATGGCCAAATGATCTGTTTTATGGATATTGGTTGAGGAAAAAATATGGTCCATGATGTCAGAGAGCTCGTCTTTCAAATAGTGTGGTAGAATATTTTATTTTCATCATACAAGACGGATTGCTTTCGGATCTTATTTGATAGATGGTAACACCGATCGCCATGGAGTTTTTGAAATTACAGAAAGAGGCCTGTTAGTCCGTGGAAACTGCACCAATTAGCAAGCATCCATCTATTCTAAGAGATAGTAAGAACTGCCGATGCTAGAGTCAAAGATAATACAGTGTGGAGCTGGAGGAAGACAGCAAACCAGGCAGCATCAGAGGAATAGAAAAGCTCCACACTGTGTTATCTCCATCTAATTTAATCCCAGTTTCTAGCACTTGGCCCACAACCTTGTATCCTATACAATAACGTGGTATTCCATTAGTACCACATTGGGTTGGATTTTATCTGACCTAAGACTGAGAATGATAATGCTAAACCGCTGCCCAGTCTGGGCTCCATGGGCTCCACTGATGGAGAGCGTGGGAGACTCCAATTCCTGGGACAGCAAAAGCTAGGCATTTCTTTCTCCGGACACCCTTCTTTCTATATGATTCAGGGTAAATGCAGGAAGGATGTATCAATGACTGGAGAGTCCAGAATCAGGGATCGCAGGATGAGGGGTAAGTCTTTGAGGACTGAAATGGGGAGAAATGTCATCACCCAGAGAGTGGGGAGCCTGTAGAATTCTCTGCCACAGAATCTGGTTGAAGACGAAACACTGAATGTTTCCATGAAGGAGTTAGATATAGTTTTTAGGGTCTAAGGGGATCATTCAGAGAAAGCGGAGAGAGGGGATTGAGTTAGATGATCAGCCATGATTAGATTGAATGTTGAAGCAGGTTCAAAGGGCCGAAAGGGATTCTCCTTCTCTGATTTTCTATGTTTCTACATCCATTGAATATTTAACTCAAGGTATTTATTTCTCTTCAAGGTTACAGTGGGTCCCAGACAGAACAACGTGGTTCTACAGAATCTGGATCCAGACACCCCTTACTCAATCAGAGTGGTATCCGTCTCTAGAGCTGGAGATGGGGGACAGATAATTGGAAACGGCAGAACAAGTATGTTCAATGACCCTGGATGTGATTGCTAAATGTACAGGGGTTGTGGGGGGTACGGTGGTTGGAGATTGGGTGGGAGGTTGGGAAGGAGAAATTATATCACCTCAGGATTCAAAAACTGAACTGGCCCAGCCATACAAATGCTGTATACTGTGGTTATAAGTGCTGCTCAAAGACTGGGAATTCTCCAGCGAGTAACTCAGTTCTTGACTCCCCAAAGCCTGTCCACCATCTACAAGGCACAATTCAGGGGTGTGATGGAATACTCCCCTCTTGCCCTGATGTTTACAACCCCAACAACACTCAAAAAAATCTGATTTCATCTAGGACAAAGTATCCTGCTTGATTGGCACTCTATCCACTGCCTTCCACATTTGTTGCCTCCTGACAACTCAGCTGCAGCAGTGTATAACATCTACTAGACACTGTAGTAATTCACAAAGGTAGTTTCAACAACAACTTTACAAAACCAGGACCTATACTACTCAGAAGGACGAGGGAAAGCAGATACATGGGAATACCACAGGTTCACCTCCAAGCCACACACCATTCTGAATTGGAAATATATCACTGCTAATATATCAAAACCATGGAACTCCCTCCCAAAAAGTACACTTCACCTGATGAAGGGGCTGTGCTTCGAAAGCTTATAATTTCAAGTAAACCTGTTGGACTATAGTCTAATGTTGTGTGACTTCTGATCTTGTCCGCCCAGTCCAACACCAGCACCTCCACATCATGCCGAAAAGTACCGTGAATGTTCCTATAACCCAAAGACTGTAGTGGTTCATGAAAACAGCTCACCATCACCTTCTTGAGGGTAATTAGTAATGGCCGCTAAAAGCTGGACTAGCCAGTGACGTCTGTGTCTAATTAATTAATTTGAAAGATATACTGTACCTTTGTGATCTTTGACTTTAGTAACACACATAGACCATTCAGCTTATTGGTATGGTCCATCATTCTGTCTGACATCTCTCCTCAATATTAGGAACAAAAACAGAAGTTGCTGGATAATCTCAGCAGGTCTGGCAGCATCTGTGAACAACAACCAGAGTTAACATTCCTTAGAACCTTCTGAGAACCCGAAATATTAACGTGACTTTTCTTCACAGATGCTGCCAGACCTGCTGACCTTTTCCAGCAACTTCTGTTTTTGTTCCTGATTTACAGCATCTGCAGTTCTTTTCGTTTTTATTTAGTATTCTCCTCAATATTAACCTAACTTGCGAGAAAAGTGTAGGTATAGAAGCTGGCTCAGTAGGGTGTCTAAATTGGGTGGGTGTATATAGTGTATCCAACCTGAACCTGTCCAATTCACACTGGATGAGTGATGTTCTAAATCAGGAGTTAATGAACTTTATATTCCAAATTCCTTGCTCTTAAAAAGTTCTTGATCACCTAATTTCTGAAATAATAATATCCCTTTCTAAAGCCTCAGTTACGTCTCATTTCCTTTTGGGCTGATAGAATAGAATTCTCCCCTCTCCCTCCACACATGTCTTGCTGTAGAATGGAATTTTCAACTTGTCTGAGTGCAAGGCAAAAAAGGATCTAAAATCCATAGCACAAACTAATTACTACTTGGCATCAATCTCACAGTCTCCTTCAAAGAGAGGTCTAGAAAATAATTGCTTTGCTAAATGTAAAATAATTAGTTTGGGAGTAAGGAAACTAAATAGCGGAGCGTGTTTTGAATAAATCAGCAGCAGGCCATGCTGATTGGGAAAGGGATTTGGAGCTTTTTGTGGAGAAGTTATTGAAACCACCCGCTCAGCATATGGTTACATTGGGAAAGGTGAGCAAACTTTCTGGTTTTCTCAGCAATAGGATGGAGTGTAAATCAAAACAGGTGTTGTCGTTACTTTAGGAGAAAGAACATTCATTTAATTAGTACCTTTTACAACCTCAGAACATTCCACAGTACTTTAGAGCCAATTAAATACTTTTGAAGTGTAGTCACCATTTCACCTCTTTAATACAGGAAACACAGCAGCCTATTTTTACACAACTTCCCACAATCGGCAATGAGATGAAGAAACAAGCAATTGGTGTCATTGGTGAGAGTTGAGGGATAACTATTGACCAGGCAACTTACCTCCTGACTCCCCAAAGCCTGCCTGCTATTTACAAGGCACAAGTCAGGAGTGTGATGGAATACTCCCCACTTGCCTGGATGGGGGCAGCTCCAACAACACTCAAGAAGCTTAACACCATCCAGGACACAGCAGCCCACTTGATTGGCACCACATCCACAAGCATCCACTCCCTCCACCACAGACGCAGTGTGCACTATCTACGAGACGCACTGCAGAAATTCACCAAAGATCCTCAGTCAACATCTTCCAAACTCATGGCCTTCTATCTAGAAGGACAAGGGCTGTATACATGGGAGAACCACCACCTGCAAGCTCCCCTCCAAGCCACTCCCCATTCCTGACTTAGAATATCGCTATTTTCTCAGTGTCACTGGATCAAAATCCTGGAATTCTGTCCCTCAGGGCATTATCAGTCAATGTGCAACAGGTGAACTGCAGTGGTTCAAGCAAGCAGCTCACCACCGCCTTCTCAAGGGTAACTAGGAATGGGTAATAAATGCTGACCCAGCACAGCCCATGTCCCAGGGATGAATGGGAAAAAGGTGACAGTGGAGATTTTCTTTAAAATATGCCACAGCATTATTTATGCCCCCCCTGAGAGGACGTCAGTTTATGTCATAGCAATTCCAATCATATCATGGTATTGCACTGGAATGCCACATGGACCGTGCACTCACATTCTTGAATGGTTAGGGGGAGGGTGTCCTTTAGTTCACAATGGCAGTGCAGTGTTGAGCAGGAATGAAGAGTCACTCAGGTTTCAAAATGCCTGCTCTACTCCATCCTGCTTACTTAAACCCCTGAAGATTTATACAGTTTGTTTCAAAGATTTGAGATCTTGAGCACCCCTGCTTCTGCCATCCACGTGTGCGAAGGCTGACGCTCCTAACCGTGGCTCCAAGGTAGCCCAAATTCATCAGCACCATACGAGCCAGAGGCAAAAAAGATCCTGGGACTTGCAGAAGCAGAAGTCTCTGCATTCTTGTTTTTCAAGTTTTCCACCTGGGGGATGAATCCAGAATAAGCAAAGGCAGAAAAGTGAACTGAGGTACAGATCAACTATGAGGTGTAGCAGGCTTGATAGGTTAATGTCCTACTCCCCACTCCTATGCACGCTATATACGTTTGCCTGTTTCAGATATGAACAACTTCCTGTAGCTACCTGTCTCAGATCAGTCATTCACTCTACAACAGCTCCAGGGACGACAAGACATTGAGGCTTTGCCAAGACAATCTCAGTTTTCATTAAGTGTCCTGATAATTTCCTAAAAATACCAGTTGTAAAAATACCGATGTCCCGGTTTTCACCTTTTCCCTTTAAAATTGTTGCTCATCAGCCTTGTGATTGCTGTCATGGAGTTGTACAGATTTACAGTACAGAAAAAGGCCCTCAACCCATTGTGTCCACACCAGCCAAAGTCAACCAACTGACTATTCTAACCCCGTTTTCCAGCTCTTGGCTGATAGCCTTGTATACGTTAGCATCACAAGTGCATATCTAAATACTTTTGAAATGTCAGAAGGTTTCTGCCTCGACCACGCTTACAGGCAGTGAGTTCCAGATTCCCACCACCAGATGTAAAGGTTTTTCTTCACATCCCCTCTAAACCTCCTGTCCCTCACCTTAAATCTGTACCCCTTAGTCCATTGAGGGCTGATGGCTTCATTCCATGCTGTTTGATTCCAGGAGAGTGGAACATGATTCCGCTGAGGATGTGAAGACCATGTCTAGCCTTCTGATCACATCTCCCATTGTGAGTTACTCATGCAATACAGAGTGGGGATCATTGTTCACTTTGACCCATTATGCTAATTGACTCTATTTGAAACCGTGTATTGTACTGGGATGCACAAATTGGCAGCGTACCGTGGAAGTTGCTCTGAGCATAAAGACAGCATCTGACAGCACAGTCATGACCCTTCATATAAAACCATCCGAAACATTTGTGTTTTTCAGAGCCGCTTGCTTCAGTTCGAAATCTCAGAGTGTACAACCCAACAACAAGCTCGCTCAGTGTGATCTGGGATCCTGCTGAAGGAGTTGTACGTCATTATAAGATACATTTTGTTCCTGCAACTGGAACTGGAAGCGAAGAAGTGGTGAGCATCACAATGCAATTATAGTTCATTGCTGAAAGTAGCTCAGGCTAATGGTGTATGCAATGTAGCGATAGTCCACAGCATCGATTGGCACTTCCATAGTGCCCATCAATGTTGGGAACCTTTCCAATGTGCTTCACAAGGACATGGTCCAACAAATGTTGACACTGAGTCACGTGAAGACATAACAAAAAAGACTTGGTCAAAGTGGTAGGTTTTAAGGAGTATGCTCGAGGAGGAGAGTCGTGCAGCAGAGAGACTTACGGAAGGTGTTCCATGGCTTAAGACCCAAGCTGTTGAATCATAGAATCCCTACAGTGTGGAAGCAGGCTATTCATCCCATTGAGTCCACACTGTCCCTCTAAGGAGCATTCTACTCAGATCAACCGCCCTTCCCTATCCCTATCCTTGTAATCCTGCATTTTCCATGTCCAGTCCAACTGACCTGCACATCTATGGACTGTGGGAGGAAGCCAGAGTGCCCAGAGGAAGCCCACAAAGCCAGTCACCTGAGGTTGAAATCGAACCTGAGTCCCTGAAGCTGTGAGGCAGCAATGCTAATCACTGAGCCACTATGCCAACCAAAGGTATAGTTGACAATAGTGGAGTCAGGGAGATTGGGGATGTGCAAGGAAGGTCTGGTAGTGATTAAGTAGAAAATGCACTGCATGTTTCACTATGACTGCATATGCTATCAGTTAATCTCTTATTGGGTTTCTATACCAATAACGTATTGTCAAACAAAAGTCAGGGGCGTCAGAGTCCTTGTGTATACTTAAGATTGAGATAGATGGATTCTTGATCAGTAGAGGAATGAAGCATTATGGGAAAAGGACAGGAAAATGAACATGAGGAATGTCGGATCAGCCACGATCCTATTGAATGGCAGAATGGCCTACTTCTGTTCCTATTTCTTATTGTCCGTAGAAAGCTTACTAACTTACAACTGGAAATTCGGCAAAATCAGTGCATGACCACAATCTCTTTTAAATTCACAGCAGCACTGTGAGACATACCCCAGCAAGTTCACCCCCAAATCTTCTGAATAATGATTGTGTATGAGGATTTACCCGTGCATGATTCATGTTGCTATTCACAGTTTTGGAATATTCTCTTCTCCTTGAGTAGTTGGATGGAGTTTTCTGTAAATAAGATTTAGGACAAGAGGTGAATAATTGTAATCATAAAATCATTGTACCACAAAAAGGCCATTCACTCCATCAACCCCATGCTATCTGTTGTTCTATTTCATCCTCATTGTCTAGTGAGCTTATTTCCCTCAAGTGTCTATGCACCTTTGAATTGGCTTTTGAAACCAATGATTATCCTTCCAAAGACCCATGAACCGAAGGGTTCCAAAGGCCGAAGGGCCTGTTCTGCACTGTATTGTTCTAACTTGAAACTCACAGCTCCTCTGTTTTTTGTTATTTTGGACTTAATTACAAGAGTTAAGAAAGACACTGAGATTTACATGGAAAGAAAGAGTTTCTATTTGTATGCCGTCTTTTGCAGCTGTTCAAGTAATTTAGACATGATTTTACTGTTGTAAGAGCTGACCAACCAACTACTGCACGGCAAGGTCTCTTTGTTATTTATGAAGTTAATGAACAATATATCTTTATTAGTTTTATTCTTAGTATGTGGGTCATCACTGGTAAGTTTAGCATTTATTACCCAGTCTTCATAATCTGATAAAATTGAATACCTGCTAAACAACTTCAGTGGCTGGTTTAAAAGTTATCCAGGCCGGTGTGGTTCTAGAGTCACATGGAGACCCAGAATGGGTAGCTTTGGCAGGTGTCCTTCCCTGAAGGGCCTGAATGAAGCAGCTGGAACATATTTTACAACTGCCAGACAGCCTCACGGTCACTTTAACTAGGGTCAATTTTTTATATTTCTCTTTTATTTAAAACTGAGTTTAGGCTGCCCATTGAGGGATTTGAATCGACCTGCTAATGGACTATTAGGACAGTAACAACACTGTCGCACGACTGAAGTCCATTTGCAGATGCCGATGAGTTGTATTGCCTCTGTTTTGCTAGGTCACTTTGCCAGGAAGTACACACAGTGCAGTCCTCAGGAGCCTGAGTCCGGATACACCTTACGAAGTGACAGTGGTTCCTGTCTACAGCGAAGGCGAAGGTGCTCGTAGGTCGAGTACTGGGAGAACATGTAAGTGCATTGTCATATCACAGCCTAGAAAAATCTCACATAGTTTGTTTCTCATCAGGTCTAAAGCTGGGAGGCTTAAAACAGAGCTTAGAAGAAATGACGTCTCTCAAAGGGTTGTGAATCATAGAATCATAGAATAATGGTTAGCACTGCTGGCTCACAGTGCCAGGGACCCAGGTTCGATTCCAGCCTTGTGTGACTGTCTGTGTGGAGTTTGCACATTCTCCCCGTGTCTGTGTGGGTTTCCTTCGGGTGCTCCGGTTTCCTCCCACAGTCCAAAGATGTGTGCAGGCTAGGTGGATTAGCCATGCCAAATTGCCCGTAGTGTTCAGGGAGGTGTAGATTAGGGGGATGGGTCTGGGTGGGATTCTCTGAGGTTCGGTGTGGACTTGTTGGGCCGAAGGGCCTGTTTCCACACTGTAGGGATTCTATCTAACTATGATAATCCCTTCAGTGCGGAAGCAGACCCTTCGACCCATTGATTCCACTGACTCTCAGAAGAGCATTCCACCCAGATCCGTCCCCTTACCCTATCCCTGTAACCCTGCATTTCTATGGCTAACCACCTAGCCTGCACATCCCTGGGCACTATGGGCAATTTAGAATAGCCTAACCTGCACATCTTTGGACTGTGGGAGGAAACCCAAACAAACACGGGGAGAATGTGCAGACTCTGCACAGACAGTCGCTCAAGGGTAGAATCGAGCCCAGCTCGCTGGCGCTGTGAGGTAACCACTAAACCACCGTGCCACTCATCTGTGGAATTCCCTACCCCAGAATATGGTGGATGCCAGGACATTGAGTAAATTTGAGGCAGAGATAGACAGATTTTAGTTAGCGATGTGTTGAAGATTGCAGAGACAGGGCAGGAAAGTGCAGTTGAAGTCAAGAATAGACCAGCCATGATTATATTAAATGGTGAAGCAGGCTCGAGGGGCTGAATGGCCTACTCCTGCTCCTAGTTTTTATGTTCTTATGTTAACTGCTCAGTGATGAATTTCCAATTCCTGGAATGTGGATATCACTGAAATGGTTGGCACGGATTGTGTATCCCTCTCGCTGTTCTTGGATGTGTCAATGTGGGCTTTCGGGTTGAGCCACAGCAGTGTATGTAATGAAGGGAGTCTCAGCATTCTGTTCAGAAGGGAAAGTGCATTCCAGCCATCTGCAGGCTGTGCCATAGACAGGGGGCTGTCTATGTCTTGCCTAATTGAGCAGTGTATTGGTCTAGACAGGTCATTTTTAGCTATCATTGCAGCTCAGCCCAATCTGGTTCTCAAAAAATGTTTGCAAAATGTCCCGGCAGCCAAGAGAAAGATCAAATTGATTTTTTTTCTTCTGTAAACCTAAACCATCAAGGGACCATTGATTTCTTTATTAATGCTTCTCTATCTCACATTAGTAATGGGAACAATAGCCCTTTGACTGTGCAATGTATTCCATCATGGTCCACTTTGTGACCTCATTGTCCTGTCAAGACACAACATTGGCATTTGGAAACACAGAGATTACACGGAGTTAGCTATTCTCTCACCACCAACTTCTCAAGGGCAACTAGGGATGGGCAACAAATGGCAGTCAGCCATAGGCATGACCCACAAGCGCATAAAATAGAAAACTCTCCCTTCTGCGTCTTGTCCGACAAAACATTTACACTCAAAGTGTTCAGCGATGTACGTATGTGTGCGTGTGTTTGTGTGTGCGTGTGTGTGTGCGCGTGCTTGTGTGCGTGTGCGTGTGTGTGTGCGCATGCATGTGTGTGTGTGTGCGTGCGTGTGTGTGTGCGTGCGTGTGTGTGCTTGTGTTTGTGTGTGCGCATGTGTATGTGTGCAGTGTGTGTGTATGTGCATGCATGTGTGAATGAATGTGTGTGTGTGTACGCACATGTGTGTTTGTATGTGTGTGTGTGCACGCACGCACATGCATGTGTATGTGTGTGCATGTGTTTTTCTTTGTATGTGTGTGTGCGTGTGTGTTTATATGTATGTATGTGTGTGTGTATGTGTGTGTTTGTATGTATGTATGTGTGTATGTGTGTATGTGTGTGTGAGTGTGTGTGTGTGTGCACATGCATGTATATGTGTGTGTGTGTTTGTATGTGTGAGTGTGTATTTCTTTGTATGTGTGTGTGCGTGTGTGTGTTTATATGTATGTATGTGTGTGTATGTGTGTGTGTACCCATGTGTGTGTATGTGGGAGGGGGTTTAGTCCTTACATCTGACACTCTGCTCTTACCAATTTCTGCCTGCATCATGAATGTAATACAGTCTTTCTGCCTGTCTGTGTCCATGTGTAGTAGTCCGTGGGGCACCTGGAAATGTTCAAGTCTACAATCCATCGCCGAACAGTCTGAACGTTCGCTGGACCAGTGCACCGGGGCCTGTACAGCAGTACAGGGTGGTTTATGCACCACTGACTGGAACCCAACCCTCTCAATATGTAAGTCAGTCAGACATCAGTACAGTAAGGAACATTTCCAACTGGTACATTTAGCCAACCTTCAGTGCCCTTTGTTATAACCTCAGACTAAAAGTGACTGCGTAATCACTTTGGCCTCACCCATTGGCACTTTAGTAAGTGCGATGGATGGTTTGTACCACCTGGCTGCTAGTTGTCTGTGATCTGAATGCTGACTGTGGGTTTCTGGGCCATGCCCCTTTTCTTTGTGATTGTGTATGTGAATCTGTTGCTGATGTGAGTCTGTTGTTTTCTGTCCAGGTCGTGGTGCCCGGAAACACCAACAACTTGCTCTTGGAACGTCTGCAACCAGACACAAAGTATTCCGTCAACGTGGTGGCAATGTATGCCGATGGGGAAGGTGATCCGCAAACCACTGAGGGCCAAACATGTAGGTTTAGTAGCTGTTCAAATACCTCTACTTATATAGGCCCATATGCATATGTGTGTTATGTGTATCCCTGTGCATGTACTTGTGCATTCACACTCGTCCGTGTGTCCATATGACTGTAAATGTGTGTGCGTTGTGTGTGAATGTGTATCTAACTCTGATACAACTATCAGGAATGGCTGATGTGGCAGGGGCTATTTTCTCTCTCTGAGGTTCAACTCTGATCAAAATCTTCAAGAATTCAAAAACATCTGAGGGAATGGACAGTGTGCGCAGTTCTAGACACCATGTCAGAGGAAGAATGTGAACGCAGTTGAGAGAGTGCAGAAGTGGTTTACAAGAACTGTTCCAGGGATAAAAAATTCCAGTTCTGAGGCTACATTGAAGAATTTGGAACTGTTGTCATTGGAGAACACAGACTAAAATAAGATTTGACAGATGTTTTCAAAATCATGAGCGGCCTGGATAGAGTAGATAGGGAGAAGCTGTTCCCACTCGGAAAAGGAACAAGAATGCAAGGGCATAGATTTAAAGTGATTTTCGAGAGAAGCAAGGGGGAAGTGAGGAAAAAGTTTTTCACTCAGCATGTAGTTGCGGATGGAATCCACTGTCAGGAAATGTGGTAGAGGCAGGTTCTATTGAGGCATTCAAGAGAACATTGGATGGTTATATTGATAAAAATAACATGCAAGGGTAAGGGGAAAATGTTGGGGATTGGCACTAGGTACTGAGGCTCATTTAAAGAGCTGGAGCTGGCACAATGGGCCCAATGGCCTGTAACAATTCTCTGATGTGTGGGGTATCGTAACTAGGGGCCATAAAAATAAGATGATCACAAATAAATCCAATGTGGAGAAACTTCTTTACACGTAAGGTGTGGTTAGTGTGAGTCGAATATACGCCTATAATGGGAAGCTGGAAAAACACCTGCAGAGTAAAGCAATAGAAGGATCTGGGGATAAGGTAATGAAGTGGGGGGGAGGTGGAAGATGGTTTATGTGGAGCAGAGATACCAGTATAATTGGGATGAATGGCCTGTTTCTGTTGTGTAAATTGCACTTTGTGCGCACAATCACTCTTGACATTTCTTCCCCCCCTCCACTGTCTGTGCAGTAACCCGAAGTGGACCCAGGAACATGAGGGTGTATGATGCAACGACCAACAGCTTGACTGTGAGCTGGGATCATGCTGAGGGTCCTGTTCAACAGTATCGGATCGTATACGCTCCCACTGTTGGAGACCCAATCGAGGAGTTTGTAAGTGAACGCTGCAATCCTTCCCCGAGATTCGGATCTTTGAATTGACATTGATCAGTTTCAACCCCTTGCTCCATCCCTGTGCAGTCAGCTTAGTTTATGGAATTCTCTATTTTCAGACCTTTGTTCCAGGAAGGCGAAACACTGTCACCCTGCAGCCCCTCACAGCCGACACTCCCTACAGAATAAGTGTAGTGGCAATGTATGAGGATGGAGATGGAGGACAACTGACTGGAGATGGGAGAACAGGTGATCTTCCTCTCTTTGTTGCTGTGTGTAATTTTTAAAATCCTGTCTAGTATTTGTTGGCCATGCCTTTCCAAAAAAGGTACCAGTGTATATTCTCACGATTCACTCGAGAGCAGAAATGTTGCAGAGTGATTTGAACAGTACTGGGTGAGTGGGCAAATGCATGGCAGATGCAGTGTGATGTGGATAGCAAAAGTAGGATGGCAGATTATTATTTGAATGGCTAGAAATTGAGAGAGGGAAGTATTCAATGAACGCTGGGTGCCTTGAGCAGCAGTCACTGATAGTAAGCATGCAGCTGTAGCAGGCAGTAAAGCAGTGAACTGTTGACTGTCATGGCAAGAGAATTTGAGTACAGGAACAAGAAAAATTGCTGCAGTTATACAGGGCATTGATGAGGCCACATCTGGAATACTGTGAGCTGTTTAGATTTCCTCATTGAGGAAGGATGTTCTTGCTATGGAGGGAATGTATCGAAGGTTGATCAGACTGATTCCTGGGCTGGTAGGACCGATATATGAGAAGTGATTGAGTTGGTTAGAACTATATTCACTGGAGTTTAGAAGAATGAGGGAGCGTCTCATAAAAACCTAAACAATTCTAACACTTCTAGACAGGTTAAATGCAAGAAGGATGTACCCAATGGCGAGGGAATCCAGAACGGGAGGTCCTGGTTTAAAGTTAAGGGGGTAACCTTTTTAGGACTGAGATGAAGAGGAATGTCTTCACCCAGAGCCTGTGGAATTCATTACCACAGAAAGTGGCTTAGGCCCAAACATCAAGCGTTTTTCAAGAAAGAGGTAGAAATAGTTCTTGTAGATAAAGGGATCAAGGAATACGAGGGGAGGGCAGGATTAAGGTATTGAATTCAATGATCAGCCATGATCATATTGAATGGCAGAACAGACTTGAGAGATTTAATGGCCTAATCCTGCTCCTATCTTCTGTTTCTTTGTTTCTAAGTTTACCTGACACTGTGGAGCTGTGGTAAGATAGCTCACTTTTTTGGCTCCCCATTACTCCAGGCAAATGTAACATTCTGATCACTGACACATGGGCCAGTCTTCTTGAGAGTTCCCTGCAGCAACACTCCAGTTTAAGGGAATTCTCACTGGCAAGAAAATGTATTCATGTAGCACCTTTCACCATCTCACCAAATTTTTGCAGACAATTAAAAACATTTTAAATGTAGTCACTGGTAGGATGTAGGGAGATGGGAAACTTTGGGAGCAGTAACCAATTTGAATACCACAAGGTTCAACAAACAATGCCAGAGAGTTGCAGAGTCATACAGCATGGAAACAGGCCCTTCGGCCCCACTTACAGACCAGGTTTACAAAACTGAACTAGAATGCAATGATAGAATTAGTGCGAATGATGGAAACCTGAAACAAGCACAGAGAATGGTACAGAAACTCAGCAGGTCTGGCATCTCTGGATGGAGACACAGAGGTAACGCTGCCAGTGCAGCGTCAGAACTAACCTCCGGCAATGAGACAATGTCCAGAGTTTCTTCTTTTTAGTGTTGCTGGACAGATGTAACTCCAGGTCACTGGTGAGAACTCCCCTGCTCTTCTTCACAGGATGTCTCAGCGTCTTTCACATCCTACTGAAAGGGAAAAGGTTACTGAGGTGGGCAGGCGGGATGCTCAGGTTTTTGCACACTTCTTCCATTGATTGTGTTTCACCTCCACCTGAACCTATTGGAAGTACTCAAATTAGTCGGCACCTTTCCAGAAGTTTCTCCTCCAGTTTTGGTGGTCATGGGCAAGAGATTCCCAAAAGTCGATAGGATGTTGCATTCTTTCAGGGTAGCTTTGAGGGCTTCCTTGAAGCATTTCCTCTGCCCTGACGAAGCCAGGAGTAGAGACCCATAGAGTCATAACAGCACAGAAACAGACCCTTCGGCCCAGCCCGCCCATGCCAACCAGGTTTCCTAAACTGAAGTAGTCCCATTTGCCTGCATTTGGCCCATATGTGTTGAAACTTTTTCTATCCATGTACCTGTCCAAATGTCTTTTAAATGTTGCAATCGTGCTCACCTCTACCAGTTCCTCTGGCAGTTTGCTCCATATACACACCATCCTCTGTGTGGAAAAGTTACCCCTTAGGTCCCTTTTAAGTCTTTTCCGTCTCACCTTAAACTTGTGTCTTTTAGTTTTGGATGCACCTAGGGGCCTGGGGAAAGATGTTGGCTCTTCACCCTACCTATGCCCTTCATGACTTTATAAACCTCTATAAGATCACTCCTCAGTCCCTTACACTTCAGAGAAAACACTCCCACCCTATCCAGTCTCTTCTTATAGCACAAACCTTCCAGTCTTGGTACCAACCTTGTTAATTTTTTTTTGCATTCTTTCCAGTTTAATAATATGCTTTCTATAGCACAGTGAACAGAATCGCACACAGTACTCCAAATATGGTCTTATCAATGTCTTGTACAGCTGTAACATGACGTCCCAATTCCTATACTCAGTGCTCTGACCAATGAAGGCATGCGTGCCAAATGCGTTCTTCACCACCCTGTCTACCTGTGATGCAACTTTCAAGGAACTATGTACATGCACCCCAGGTTTCACTGCTCGACAACACTGCCCAGAGCCCTCCCATTAACTGTGTAAGGCCTGCCCTGGTTTGTCTCACCAAAATGCAACACATCACATTTGTCTAAACTCCAATGCCATTCCTCAGCCCATTGGCCCAGTTGATCAAGATCTTCTTGCAGTCTTGGATAACTTTCTTTAATGTCCTCTATTCTACCAATTTTAGTGTCACCCACAAACTTACAAACATGCCTCCTATATTGTCATACAAATCATTTACATAAATGACAAACAACAGTGGACCCAGCACCAATCCTTGCAGCACACCGCTGGTCATAAGCCTCCAGTTTGAAAACAACTCTCTACCACCACGAAGCCAATTTTGTATCTACTTGCCTAGCTCTCCCTGAATCCCATGTGATCTATCCTTCCTAACCAGTCTACCATGTGGAATCTTGTTAAAGGCCTTGCTAAAGTCCATATAGACAGCACTGGTTTTCAAATAGTGGACTTCAGAGTGTCTCTTGTGTTAGGAGTCTTATGTCAGGCATGCAAATTACCCGGTCCAGCCAACATAGCTGATTTTTTTGTTTATTACTCAATCATAGGATGTTGGTGTTGCTGGCTGGGTCAGTATTTATTTCCATCCCTTGTTGCCTTTGAGAAGGTGATAGTGAGCTTCCTTCTTGAATTGCTGCAGTCCATGTACTGTATGTAGATCCACAACACTCTTAGGCAGGGAATTCCAGGGTTTTCACTCGGTAACACTGAAGGAACAGCGATATATTTCCAAGTCAGGATGGTGAGTGGCTTGGAGGGGAGCTTGCAGGGGGTGGTGAATCCATGGATCTGCTGCCCTTGTCCTTTCTAATTGGTAGTGATCATGGGGTTAGAAGAAGCTGCATGTACCGAACACCTCGATGCTGGGGATATTGAAATATATTTTGCCACTGATGTACTGCAAAGACACAAGATCAAATATGCCAGATTTCAAGAGGAAATCAAACATTTCAACATTGAGAAATCTCGTACAAATATTGGCACACTCCAAGGGACCCACTGGAAGTATTATCCGTCAGTTGGGAATCCCATGTAAATCATGACACACTCCCAGTCATCTGCTATAAATATTGATTCACTCCCCAGGTCACCCTTATAAAAATGCTGGAACTCAACCAGAGACAACCCCAAGCCCAACTTAACCACTTCAAATGTTGATACAAACCCAGGCATCTGTTGCAAATGTTAACACACAGGCAGGAGTCTCATAAAACAACTGACAAACTCTCAGGGACCCCTGGCAAATACTAACATGCTTCTTGGCACCAAGAGCTAGTTGACGTCACTTAAAAATCAGTACATTTTGATGAAATGTTTAACATACAGAAACAGGACCTATGTGTCAGTACATTAGATAGTGAAAAGAACGAACCCCGGAGAGCGAGATAGGAAATTTGATTGCCTTCGGGACACTCTGAAGTCCACTGTTTGAAAACCAGTGCTATAATTAAGAAACAAAAGTGTATTTTTTTTGAGATAACAAGCATGGGGCTGGATGAACACAGCAGGTCAAGCAGCATCATAGGAGCAGGAAAACTTGACGTTTCGGGCCTAAACCCTTCATCAGAAATGGGGGAGGGGAAGAGGGTTCTGAAATAAATAGGGAGAGAGGGGGGAGGCGGATAGAGGATGGATAGAGGAGAGGATAGGTGGAGAGG